>CM067071.1:28334456-28934456 GCA_033980235.1 Diadema setosum | reverse complement strand
CCAGACTCTTTTTTTTTTTTTTTTTAAAATTTTGCACTCTTTTTTTTTTTTTTGGTGTCCTCCCACAGGCCTGCTCTCAAAGCTCTCACAGATTGTATTTTCTCTGAAAATCTTTTGCTTCTAACTCTTCTTGTCATTGTGCTTTTAAATTTCTCCAGGCTGCCTCATTGCTTCTTTTATGGTGTCTAATTGTAGCCTTCTTTTCAGGCTGTTACTTCTCTCAACCTTCCTTCTCCATCAACCTACAGTGTACATGGTAATTTCCAAAATAGCACTATAAATCTCATGCTCTTGGTCTGTTTCAAGGCAGTCCCACTTTATTTTTACTTCTCCATCCTCTGTCATATACTCCATTCTTTCTCCATGTCATTGCTGTACCTGTAGCCTCATCTCCAGGATATATATTACCTATTTTTGCTACCCTTGGGATGTACAAACTGTAGGACCTATGTCTTTTCACTTGTCTTTTCTAAAACTATATAGCTGTATTTAGTCTTAAAGGGGAATGAAACCCATGATGTGGATTAGTGAATGCAGCAATATTAGTAGAATGCATCAGTGAAAGTTGAGGAAAACCGGACAGTCCATTGAAAAGGTATCATTCCCCGCACACAGCATCACAAAATCTTATGTCTTTTGATGGTAGCAGCAAAATTTCTTTTTCAGAGAATGTAAACAGATTAAACAATTCTGTGCATCTTCTTCTTAAATCATCTGCCAGGAGCAGAACATCTGGCTCTTTGTAGCAGAAGATGAGGAGAGAACAGGTTGTCATAATAGCGCTTCCTCGAACATGTTTAAATATTTATGATCTCATTTCTGTGAATGCTTAATATGCTTCAATGGGTTGACTTTTAGAGAATTAAGTGGCTCTCCATTCAAATATCATCAGAAGAATAGTCATCAAATATCCAGGATGAAAGTTTGAAGTTTCATTCTATTTCATACTTGACATGTACACGATGTATCAATATCACATCAAGAATAATAGCACAAGTTCTTCTGCCTTATATACAAATGAAAAAAAATATAATACACAGTAATTATGATGATAACTGGTCGAAATCGAGAGAAAACAAAATTAAAGGAAAAAAAATGTGCAGAGATTTTTTTTTTTTTCTTGGAGTTATTGTTCAGTTTGCCTTTTGAACATACAAAATTCAATTTATTGATTATTTTGGGCACAATTTTCTGATCAGAGTGTAGGGCTTTTTAAAAGTGCAGATCTACATGTATACAATTTCATTGAGTAAAGCTTATTTGAACACTCTAACATATGAAAGGCACTAATTTGAGAGAAGGACTAGTCTTGCGTAAGGCTGAGTATCAGAACAGGTGGTCCGAGGTAGAAGGCACATGACACCTAAAAAAAGATCTCACAGCTTCTGAGCAACGTGCGAGCGTTGAAGCACATCTCAGGTTTTTTTTTCCTCAGAACGAGGCATGCGGGAGGAGAAAGCGGTCCAGTCTGGATGATAATCCCATAATGCATCCATCATTGGCTGTGCGCTTTAGCCGGGATCATCGGATTTTCTGGCCGAACCTCGAGCCCTCCTTGTCGACGGTGTGTGAAGCCTTTTCCTGTATCACTTGTTGGAGCACTCATGGGGGTGTGCCGCTTTATTAAAGCGACCAATCCGTTTGCTGCAGTCGAATTGTCAGTTATCTTTTGGGAAAGATGTGGAGAAATTATCAAAGAAAGAATTTATTTATAAACTGAATCAGAGCAAGACACGACTGCTTGTACACTGTACCACAATACTTTGTTGAATATCGTCGTGCTCAGGCCTAATTGATTTATTTATTTTTTTTTAATCCTTCCTCCTTTCCACACAAAAACAGCCATGACCTGAGCCACAGAAAAAAAAGGGAGAAAAAAAAAGGCAAGTTGATAAATCAGCCGCTATGATTTACTTGATTTACGTTTATTACAAATTTTGTTCACTTTATTTACTGAAAGGTGAGATTTCAATTCTATTAAATTAAAAGGCAAAGCAACCATGCCTAGGCTTTTCAGGCACATCAGGTTCGTATATTTGCATTTATTCACCCCAAAACAAATATTTTTAGTCGCGACGGTCTTCTAAGTGATCTTGAGTCGCCAATTTTATAGCGACAACAAGACAAAGTGCATTTCTCCAAAGGGCCCTCCTTACTACTCAGAACTCTACGCTTCCCTGTTTTCAACGGCAAAGTTTGATTGGAATAGACGTGTAGTTTGTCGCAGCGAATGTAATAGTGTGATACAGGAAATTAACTTTCCACATCGGGGGAAAATGTAAGAGGAGGAGATGTAGGACATGGCAGTGTGAGGTTGGTGAACTTCACGTGCAAGCAGTAGGAATATAAGTTTTGAAATGTCCGTATGTCACTTTAAATTGCACATCTGTATCTTGGAATCGAACAAAACAGGCATTATTGAAATAAATACAACATACAGAACAACTGTTCACAATGTTGATGCAATGTGCCCTTTTATAGAGTTATCTTTCCATGGTTGTTTGCATTATGATATGATACCACATTGTGGGGCAGGACCATTTTTTTTTTTTCTTTTCAGAAAAGTAATTCATGCTTCCTGGCATGGGACAAAATATAAACGTTCTCTGTGAAAAAGACCCTAGAGAGGGCTTGTTCTTATTTATGGAGCAGACATTTAAATTTGGTATTTTTCAAGGGACAGCCGAGCTCAGTTAACCCGTTGAGGACGAGTCCCGAGTATACTCGGGCAGGTGTCTATGGGAAATGCGTGTTGTAGCAAAATCAAACCGTCCTCAACGGGTTAACACTGATAAAAAGGATACCAGGTAATACAATGTTATAACATTCTGGGCATAAAAAGAAAATTAGAATTGTACGATGTGTAAGTTTGGTGCCTTGTATTCAAAATGTGAATGTACAATGTACATGTAGCAACCATGGATTGTGTGTACATCTCGTGTTATTCTGGAGTAAAATCCTCTGAGCAAATTCTGCATAAAATATGTTTGAACTACAGTTGATTTACAGATATTTAAACACAATTTCTTTGGAAGGTAGCTATCATCTACTGTACACAGATTTTGACGTGATGTGCTCTTTCAATTTTTGACCTGGTTAAAGTATTGTTTAATTGTGCAAAAAGTAGAAAATATTGTATTAAAAGATCTGTGGCCTTATCATATTAAAATGAATGAGTGTAAAGTAAATAGTGTGATTTGCAAATTATACATGTACACTACATCACTATTGCAACCAGCGAGCCCTGCCAAATTCTTTTGTGGCAGATTTCTTTCTTGTTCCAAGATCAGAAAGTGTGTGAATATGTTGTGGAATTCATTATGTTCAATTGTGTTGCATGCTGTATTCTTTCTTTTTTTTTTTTGGTTGGTCTTTTTTACATCGACTGCCTATGTCCATTATGCGAAATCAGCGAAGAGAGTCACATAGAGTTCAGAGTGATGCCGCTTCTCCTCAGATAACCAGACGCCAGGGGTCGAATGATATCGTAGGTCGAGTGACATCACAGCGTGCCGTGTCTTTCATTTCGAGAGGGCCTCCGATTGTTGTTGCTGTCGTTGTTCTTTTTTTCCACGGCATTGTCATTCGACGACGACACATATCGAGGTCACTCCGTACAGCCTTCCGTGTTGCATTCTATGCCACTGATTCATACGGCATCTATCATTGTGTCGTTTACACCATGGATCATGGATGGACTCCTCACACTTTTACCTCAAGATGGCGACAGAGTATGTCTTTCTCCGACAGCTCTCGAACGATGACGAGGTCTCTTCAATAATTTATTCGAATTGAGCTGGGGTGGCCTCGTTGGTGTTGCCTCTGCTTCTCCCAAGGGTCCTGCCATTATCATTTTAAATACCCCAGCAATGGCAGAGGCACCCTTGTATGTACACACCTTGGTCAACAGGAACATCCGTGCGGGTACAATACCATGTCTCAGTATGTATGCATCAGGTCGGATTTGAACCTGTAATAACCTGTATCTTGCTTGAGTCTAGAGCCCTATCCACTGGACCACAACATTTCCACAAATGAATATTGGGTGACACTAGATATTTTTTGATTATAAGATTTTGATACAGGTATTTTGTGATTGGGAGGTTTTAATTTTGCAGTTTCTCTATCTCTATTGTCAAATGTAAGCAACTACATACTACATTGGAGATGTGAATATTTCTTTGAAATTGCCCAGTAGTTTGGGTAAGAAATAATACTTGTAGTGTTTTGTTTAACTTTACTCACCACACCTTAATAGCTATAACAGTCACTGACAAGTAAGAAGACTTTATAGCAAAGATTTTTTGGCAAGTCGGTAGCAGCTACTGCTGGAGTCTTCAGCTTGACAGCGTGCAATGCATTTTTTGGAAAATGCACACTTAAGTTATAATTAATAATAACCATATCACACACATTTGATATCGGTATTGACAGCACATCATTCTAAATATGATATATATGCAGAGTGCCAGAACCCAGTTTCGATACCTTGTGTGAAACAACTATAATGAATTGGTGCAGATGGAAACATCAAAGTTTCTGTAACATATGAAGTGTACTTGCTGTACTATGATCTGAGAACAACAACAACAACACATGATCTGTTAATGACATTCTTGTGCTCAAAATTAAATCCTCATTCTCTCCTATCGTAGTTGTGACAAAACTTCAACGCTTCTGTGTATCTACATAAATTTACATTCCATTCAACTTGACCATGATGCAAATTTGCCTACGGTCAGTAACATCTCTGCAACTTGATTTAATCTGTAAGTTTGTCTACTGAGGAAGTATTGATTTTAATATTTTGTTTCACGAATAGAAAAGTTCAAGTGGGAAAGTAGTTTGATTTGTTTGTACATGTAGTGTACAACTGTAGTTTGCTGTATTTTACAAGATGAAAAGATGTGGATGCAATTACTTTGTATGCTGTCAGCATGATGCATATCGGGGGGAAGCTGCTGTATGTCGGTCCTTCATTTTGTGATGAGGAGATTTGATAGAA
Organism: Diadema setosum; assembly: GCA_033980235.1. NCBI lineage: Eukaryota > Metazoa > Echinodermata > Echinoidea > Diadematoida > Diadematidae > Diadema > Diadema setosum. The sequence goes on along the minus strand of CM067071.1, from coordinate 28,929,451 downwards.
TTCTGCTGTAAAAACTTGAAACTGTAGTTTGCTCCTAGAAAGAGATAAAGGAGAGAAATGCTGATATTCATCAGAATAATATGGTCAAGGCCCATGCACTGTGTAAGAAGTCGGCAACTAGATTTTTGTATCTTTTTGTTTTATCACGGGCTCGATCGTTAAATCCTCTTAACGGAGCTTTCTATTACACGCCTTTGTGATAGTCCGCACGGATAAGAAATGAGGGAATAAAATGAAGAGGGGTATAAGCGGGGGGGGGGGGGGGGGGGGGGGGGGGGAAGAGAGAGATATCGAGGGAGAGGGTAGTTTCCATCCCCGTGACCCACTTTTATGGAGTCAGCGTTCGACTTGCTGTGAAAACATAGCATTATGAACTGTCATTATTTTCTGGTACAGTCACTGCCTGCGTTCCCAGGATAATCCTGCACGAACAAGTATAAATAGCTCTCTTCTCTTGCTGTCCCTCTGCACTCCTTTCTCCCTCTTTAAATAGCTCTGCCCTGCAAAGATACAACTCCCAAGCCAAACACGGAAACAAAAAGGGAGGGGGGGGGGGGCATGATCGAGGGGAGCCGCCTCGTATCCCTGTAAACTCACCAAGTCAACACGATTGTCCATTGAAGGTGCCAACTGGAGCACACATGACCTTTTGTGGTCCACAGGAGGTGCATGAATGCTGCATCGTCTCCCAGTGAGTGTTATACTCACTTCATCCAGTCCCAAACCTCAGTCCGCCGCTGCTGCAATCAAACATAAGACACACCTATCATCAAGGTGCCCCCTCTAAGCGATCCCTTTTCCCTGGAGTACGAGTACTCTAAATTTGGATGCAGCTGAACTGCTTCATTTTCTGCACATTTTCATGTGCATAACAATGTTTTTTTTAATATCTTTTTTTGTTCTTTTTGTTTGTTTTTTCTTAAAGAAGGGGTTATTGCAGTTCACATTGGACTAGCTTGAGATTAGAAAACTTTACCAATCTTTTGCAGTCTTATTGAAGCACACACACACACACACACACAGACTAAGTTTGATACAATTTATAAAGCATATAAGTCCCACATACTCGCATCTATGTTTGTACCTGAAGCAATCATACATTGTAGTCAACACTATTTGCCTATAACTTCTTTTCTGTCTTTTTCCCCAAATATTTATACCACATGGCTGCAAATGCGTTGAGACATTTGTGCAATCTGCCATTCAGAACAAGATCTCTTCAGTGTTTCATTGTGAGGCAACAATTGTTACCAAAAAAGGATAAAACGTTTCAATGTGTATGAACATACTACTTGTATGACTTGTTTTGTGAATAATGCCAAAGACATCAAGTAATTTCAGTGTGAATGTGGAGTCAACTACAGTTTGTATTGAAAGGATGAACCTTTTTTTTTTTTTTGGTAAAAATTAGCCTCATGATTCCAAGAATTGCTATTGATGAAATAGCAATGAATAGTTGAATAGGATATCATCCTTGTTTCAGTATGCTCAATTTTGAGCCGACTGCTGCAAGGGGTATTTTGACACCAGTGGTTCATTTCTTGATGGCTGTTTTGTCGGTAATTGGGAGGACTTGAAGAAGAGAAGGGAAAAACTGTAAGTAAGCCACGCTAGTAGTCGCATCATTGATTCAAACTGGTATGCTAGCTACTCACAGAAAAATGCTAATATTGTCCTTTAATTATTCATACACCAACCCACTCAGTGTCAAATTCATTTTCCGTTCTAATTTGATAGTATGACCGGCATGTTTTAGAGTATATCTGTGTGTTGAGTGTATTTGTGTGTGTGTGTTTGGATGGTGGGTTGGGGATGGGGGAGGGGTTGGTCTATTGGATGGAATGGGGGAATGGGGGGGGGGGGGGCGGAGGAGGGTGGATGCAATATAGGAGCTCTAAGATCAGCATAGATTCAAGGGAAAGAGATGTTCCTTGTGATGTAACCAGCACTTTGAAAGGTTGTGTGATGCCTTGATCTTCAGATTTTTAAAAGCTACAAATAGTTGTGTGAGTTTAAAACCTAGATTGACTTTTAGAGCGCACACTTTTAATAATTGAAGCACATGCCACCCTCAACAAGCAATGTGTAGTCAATCTGTTAATCTGTTAACTGTATTATAAAGGCAAGATACAAGTAATTGCATTCAATGCCGTAAGTGCTGTTGGCTTTGTTTATTCATGGCGATAAAAACAAAGTACATACAAATACACTACTGTAATTGCTGGGGAAATTTATCTTAATTCACACGAACTGGAAATTCATCCTTGTCAAAAAGCTCTCTACAATAATCACAATCTTGATTACTTGCCTTCTGCTTGACAGTTATGTGCAGCTACAGAAGGCTGTGGCGGATTAGTTATGAGTGCTTGAGTTGTTGCCGTGGCAACTGATGCAACCATTCAAACTTCAATGATCAGAGATCGCCATGGCCATGGAAATCGGATCAGCGCGTTCTTTCAGAGAGTCTCTCCAACAGTAACACCTGATGTCAGTGGTCAGTGTGTCGCAATTTTAAATCAATAACCAGAGTATCCAGGTCAATTCACCTGCCGTATTTAGAAACAGCTTACCCTTGGTATGCATTGAGTTTATGGGCTATCGTTTTCTCCCCCCTTTTTTTTTCCTCCCTTGATATCAGAGCGAGATTTAATTACACTGTCCATGGCATTGCGATGTGTGACCATTTCAACGCATTTGTGCCGGTGATAAGCGTGTGCAGTCGGCGATTATGATTCCCTTTTTCCTGCTTCCGTGGCAATCACCATAGCAACATGACTACAATCGCTTCTTGATGTGCTTATTGAAAATGTTAAGTATTACTACTTGTGCTTTGTGAGCCTTTATGATGGTTGTTTTCAGACTTGGAAGTTGTACGTGCAGATGATTTAGGATCCAAAAGGGAAGAAAACAAACTTACAAGAACAAGGTGAATGAGAAGAAGAAGAAAAAAAAAAAAGGAATGAGCTACAGTTGGAGGATTGCTTTGTTGTACCTTGTTTTTTGGTATCTCAGCCATTTCAAAACTGATTTTCATCAAATAAACTTTGAATTCCTCTTAGAATATATTATGCTTGTGCACTCTTTAACTTTTCACAAAGTGGTTTCTTAAAGTACACTTGTATCTTTACAAAAAGTTAAAAGCTTAATCCTTACCTCAACCAATACTATACCATCCCTTTAAACATTGATCATACTGATTGAAATTTTAAAATTCTTGTTTCTATCCCTAAACTCACATTCTAGAACTATTTTGAAACACTAAAGCTGGGTTTTTGTTTCATCTGCAAATGGTAAATACTGCTTTTAAAGGGGATGGCTAGTAACCGATCAGTGGGAATCAGTGGGAATGCTGAGGGATGATTGTTCCAATCCTTGTGGGAGTCATTTAAGAGTACATTATATATCTACTGTTGTGTGAAAATTATTTGCTTCAGAACGGTCTCATATTCAAGTAATGTGCAGATTAATGCCCCGTCATTGACCAGGGACGCTTACCTGGAAGCATTAAACTGCACATTACTTGAATATGAGACCATTCTGAAGCAAATAATTTTCACACAAGATTAAATATATAATGTACTCTTAAATGAATCCCACAAGGATTGGAACAATCATCCCTCAGCATTCCCACTGATTCCCACTGATCAGTTACTAGCCATCCCCTTTAAAGGCATGGTACAGCAGGCAGGGACACTATCCAGCTTGTGTGCACACCTTCTGCATGCCAGTACACTTTGCTGTGGAATGTATCACATTGATACAGATTTGTCAACCAGGGATGAATGGTGGTAGTGCAGATTGCAATTTGAAAAACTTCATTGTGTGGTGTATGGCAATGATTATTCCTGTCTGAAAATTGTAACAATGACAATACATACAAAGATATTGCCAGGTCAAGAGTGTAAATATTTTAAACACATATTCATGAAATATGTGGTGTGGTATGCCTCATCTGATGTATGAAATCCTTCATTTGTGTAAAATAGCGTCTTGCCTCCAGGTATTCATATACCCTACATCTCGCTATACATCCCATTTACGCTCGGTCATGTTTTGAATGACTAATCCAACCATGACCGGAGTAGAGGTATGCGTAAACATATATATCTGTAACTGTGACAGGGCTATTTTGGCTGATTATGATTGGGGGGTGATACTGCCACGGATGACTCATACCCGAGTTGTAATTGCATTTTACGAGGAACCATTAAAACTGAGAGAAGAAAAAAAAAAACAAGTACATAAGAGATAAATTGCAGCAGTAAGATGACACAATTCTACATAATATATCTCCTTGGAATGGATGGAGCTTACACACTGTGTAGCTCTCACGCAGGCTAGCAGAAAAGGTTTCAATGCCATCAGACTGTTCCAATCAGCCCCCTGCAAGATGGCTTTGTAAGCTTACATGCTTGCATGGCTCTATTTAGAGCATTCTGTTTTTGCTCTCTGTGTACATTGTAGGCCTATCTATTTCTTTATTTATCGTTTAAGTTTGTTGAGTTCAATTAACAACTGTAGTTTTTCTTTTTTAGTGACTTTTTAAAATCAAATTTCATTATTATTTTTGTTTGTGCATAAGAGCAAGTTGTAGATATATTCCTTATTTAGTTTTTTCTTTCTGTTTATATTCAATCATTTATTCATTCATTCTTTATCTATCCCCCTTAAATTCATGTGTATGTTTTCTTTTTTAATATTCCTACATACTCTCATGTATGTTTGAAAGAACGAATAAATTTATTTGATGATGATTTCTATGTTGGTCATGAAATTGCGCTTTAAAAACTCCCTCCAGTTGGACAATTAATTCTGATTCACTCCCATAATATTTTGACTGTTCCAATTCACCTTCCTGAATGCCCCAATAGACTGGTTTACAAACATACTCGGACTTTATGTATGCCTTTCTGACAATTGTCCTTTCTGACAACCTGAAAGCTTGCCCGAGATCTACCCGACGAAGCAACAACTATACTTACATGCATACTGGACTCGTCAAATGAGAATTGTTTTCGAGGTACAGGTTGATAAAATAGCTTGTTACTATGTACATCCGGATGGAAGAAACAGCCATAGATACATTTTAATACAGCCGTTAGTAAACCAGTCTGTTAACAATCTGCAGTGGGGTATCATAGACCTCGAGGCTGGCTCACATGGATACATCATATTTTGAAGTGAAAATATCAATACAGCATTGGATTAGCCATCTGGAGGGGTTCGTACATTGTACATGTACCTCATTCCAGGCTTTGCAGTGTACTGGAAAAGAAACCTTTGCAGACCTGATGTAAAGCTGGAAATTTATGCAAATCATTCAGTCATGAGTCAAAGCAGTTGTCAATATATGCTGTACAAATAATGTTAATAATAATAATGATGGTGATAATAGTAATAATAATAACAATAATAATAATAATAATAATAATAATAATAATAATAATATTGATAATGATTATTATAATTATATTAACAACAACAACAACAACAACAATACAATATAGGTATCTAGCGTTATATTGGATGGTTCATATCTACATGTATTTCTTTCTCACTCGACACTTCATAATATATAACCTCTCAGGCAAAACTTGTAGCATGTGTAACCATTGTGCCATAGCTTGAGTTGGAAGGGGATGGCCTACAGAGGGCTCCCTTCTATGTTCCTTCACCCATGAGATGTTTGAATTTGACTTGCTAAATACAGTGTGCATCAACATGTCACATATCAGATACAAAGACAAGCACAGCTATGTTTATTGATATAGAAACTGCCATCATTCATGCTAGAGTATTTGACATTTTGTCTCAGGTAATTGAAACCTTGTCAACAGTACGTAATTGTGTAAATGTTGGCATTAAACTTTTAATTGCAGCATCTCCTAATAGTTTGAAAGTAGCAGCTTTTAGGAAAGTTCAAGGCTCTCTGTAGCTATTTCATGTATATATCCCTATGCCTGAAAGCATTTTATTTATTTTTTGTCAGTTGTTTTGTTTTGTTGTCCCCGCCGAACGAGTTCGAGCAGGGGACTATGAAACGGGCTCCGTACGTGTGTGTGTCCGTGCGTCCGTGCGTCCGTGTGTCCGTGTGTCCGTCCGTCCGTGTGTCCGTCCGTCCGTGTGTCCGTCCGTGTGTGCGTCCGTGTGTGATCAAAATGTTCAAAATGCTACTCCTTCGCCATTTCTAACCCGATTTTGATTCTGTTTGCTTTATATGATAGCACTACATGGGAGCTTTGAAACTTCTATTCAGAATTTCAATTGTGACCTTTGACCTTGACCTTTGACCTATATTGTACATTTTGCTTCAAAATGCTACTCCTTCGCCAATTGTAACCCGATTTCAATTCCGTTTGCTTTAAGTGATGGCACTAGGTGAGGGCTTCAAAACTTCTACACAGAATTTTGACCTTTGACTTCTTTGACCTTTGACCTTGATTTTTGACCTATATTGTACATTGCCTACAAAATGCTACTCCTTCGCCATTTCTAACCCGATTTTGATTCCGTTTGCGTTATATGATGGCACTAGGTGAGGGCTTCAAAATTTCTACACAGAATTTTGACCTTTGACTTCTTTGACCTTTGACCTTGATTTTTGACCTATATTGTACATTTTGCTACAAAATGCTACTCCTTCGCCATTTGTAACCCGATTTCAATTCCGTTTGCTTTAAGTGATGGCACTAGGTGAGGGCTTCAAAACTTCTACACAGAATTTTGACCTTTGACTTCTTTGACCTTTGACCTTGATTTTTTACCTATATTGTACATTGCCTACAAAATGCTACTCCTTTGCCATTTCTAACCCGATTTTGATTCCGTTTGCTTTATGTGATGGCACTAGGTGAGGGCTTCAAAACTTCTACACAGAATTTTGACCTTGACTTCTTTGACCTTTGACCTTGATTTTTGACCTATATTGTACATTTTGCTACAAAATGCTACTCCTTTGCCATTTGTAACCCGATTTCAATTCCGTTTGCTTTAAGTGATGGCACTAGGTGAGGGCTTCAAAACTTCTACACAGAATTTTGACCTTTGACTTCTTTGACCTTTGACCTTGATTTTTTTACCTATATTGTACATTGGCTACAAAATGCTACTCCTTCGCCATTTCTAACCCGATTTCGATTCCGTTTGCTTTATGTGATGGCACTAGGTGAGGGCTTCAAAACTTCTACATAGAATTTTGACCTTTGACTTCTTTGACCTTTGACCTTCATCTTTTTACCTATATTGTACATTTTGCTACTAAATGCTACTTCCGGCGGGGACATATATTACGCACCGCGTAATTTCTACTTTTCCTTGTTTTGTTTTTTGCTAGTTGGGTATAATTCTGAGTTAAGTGTTAGTGTAATGTACACAGTTTCATTTGATACAATATTTAAGGTATTATGCAGAATGTAAAGATTCTGTATGCCAGAGAATTACTGAGAGTAGTGAAAGTCCACATATTCCAAAATGGGGGATAAAAGCTATTCAGAACACAGGTTTAAAAAAGCAGTCTCTCTGGCAATGTTGCTTTAAGCTTTGAGATTGTCTTCCCATCATGCACCTGTGCTGCAATCACATGACTTTGCAGAGAGTCGTGGTATACAGTAGGTCGGACCCAGTGTTGTACCATATAGTCAAAATGATATTATAGTCCATATTCCCTCGAGTGCCACTAAACACACGCAAGCACACACACACACACACACACACACATACACACACACCCACATGCAAATATGAAGTCACCTTTCTCGTCGAGTCAATACATTTGTCTCATGAACTTTCAGAATGCATAGACTGTGTGGTGGGGATCTTTTACACTTGATCAGTTCTTCGGAACCACCGGGGCGCCTCAACACACGCTCGTGGACACGGTTGAGAGAATCTTGGCAGATGTGGTGCGGCTTGGTTGAATCCGTTTTGTTGTCATCATCATACTGTCATTAGTTATTCTAGTTATAAAATGAAATTGTCATCTGTTCTTTCATCTTCCATGTGTGGTATTTAATACGGTCTGTCATTATTGTCACTGTTGCAAAGAATTCCCCTTGACCAAGGGTCAAGTGTTCAGTGGTCAGACATGGCTAGAGGCTAGTTTTGAGTGGTCCTGTGTCCTTCGCATAAGCTTGATAACCTGAATGCTTCCAATGTTAAGAAAAAAACACAGTATTTTTGTTATTTTTTCAGTGTCTGTGAGTTTGATAGTGAGGGGAAAAAGGACATTATACATGTACAGCTGTAATAATTTACATATCTTTTTCGTTTACTTTCAGTTCAGTCAGAATATCCCCGTACATGTATATCAGTTGTTATTTCTTCTATAAATGTATTGTACAACTGTGTACATTACATGTGTATTTTCATTTAGATGCTGTAGTCACAGTTTATATGAAATAACTGTAATATATCAGGGCTGCACTATTAACACATTTTTTTCTACTGACACGACATGTCTGTTGGGCCAGTAGGTACCGTACCCAGTTTTTCTTTTGTTTGACTGGACCATTCCATGAAAAAGTTACTGGTCCGACAGTGATTTTTACTGGTCAGGGACTGTCGGACCATTGCCAGTGTGCAGTGTGGTACTGTACCATAGTATGTGATATATGTGGAGAAAGTATTTCCTTGCAACAAATATTTTTTTATTTTTTTTTTCATTTTTTTAGTATTAATTATCCATTGGGTTGGAAGATATGTTGGATATTGTTAAATCTTCAATGTTGACCCAACACTGAATTGAAATAGCAGTTGGATGTGGTGTGCCATGAATCAGGGCTGTTTTTTTTTTTTTTTTTTTTTTTTTTTTTTTTTTTTTTTTTTTTTAATGCATAGCTTTAATGAAGGGTATTTGATAGAGATGCTATAATTAGTTTCCAACGGCCATGATTAGGAATGTTAATATTGACAAATGGTGAATGAAAGACAGGTGGAAGTATGACGTAGGTCACAAGGTTGAGCACCCATAGCGGCTATTTGTCTCCACTGTGGCCATTTGCATCCATTTTATCTGATAGTATGGATCAAATTCTTCTTGTTTGGCTAAGGAGCTTTCAGTTTCCGAACAAAGTTAAAGTGAAACTCGTGAAAAAAAAAATAAGCAAACAAACAAATACTTCCTTCATCGGACAAATCACGTACATTTTATAGATTGGGATATATTGATCAAATTACTGATGTAGAGGAGCCTCAAGTGTTTCAGAAAAAGATTAAAGCAAAACAGATATCATATTGCTGTATTAGTTACTAGTACATCATTTTATGTTGATCTGGTTCGGGGGGGGGGGGGGGGGGGAGGGGAGCTTATTATTACTGAATATGGGAAATAATGATGATAATAATAATAAAAAAATAGTAATATTAAAATAATAACAGTTATTGTTATTATGTCATTATTGTTATTATCATTATTATTATTATTATTATTATTATTATTATTATTATTATTATTATCATTATTATTATTATTATTATTATTATTATTATTGTTATTATTTTATCTTTTTTTTGGGGGGGGGGGATATCTTCGATATATGAATGTACAGACCAGTGAGTAAGTAGTGATGACATTCTTTTCTCTTCTAATTTGCATATCTTGATCAAGATTGCCTTTTTTCTTTTGGTGTTAAAACATCCGGCTCAATCTTTTGCCCCATTCTGATAAAAACTTCTGCACCTGTTCTTGCTTTGTTTTGTTTTGTTTTGTTCTGGTTTTGCATTTTTAAGGAGCACAATTGAGGTTGAATGTGGTCTATACAGACTGTAGTTTCCCTTTCCAGAGGCAAACCATGAAACAGTTTGAGTGGGTTGGGATCGGCTGTGGATATGTACCAATGGTTGAATGGATGAACGGATGAATGGATGAAGGTATTGATGGACGGATCTGAAACAGATCATCTCTTGTCTAGTTTGCCACATTGCAGAGGGAGAAATATTCATTCCATTGCTATCTAATATTGATCATAAATCTCTTTCAATATTTTAAATGCATCATTTTTGATAAGCTCTTGAACACACACACACACACACACACACACACACACACACACACACACACAAAGCACAACTCTTGCAGAGTAACACGGAAAGATGACATTCACCATATTCATTTTTACACTCTACAAAATGTGCAGGAAATGTAATAAAAGAAAAAGGAATTTAATGGATGTACAGAAACAAATCCCTCTCCGTCTCTAACTTTTTGTTTGTTTGTTTGTTTGTTTGTTTGTCTGTCTGTCTGCCTATCAGTCTGTCCGTCTGTCTGTCTGTTTCTTCCTTACTTCTTCATTCATTTCATTTCATTTCATTTCGTTTATTTCATTTCCAGCAATGCAAAACGTTTTCATACACAAAATAGCACAATATCAATACAATGTAGTAACAAAGAAAATATGTGAAGATAGCAATACTGCACATCACAAAAGCAAATGAAAATTGAATTAAAATTAAGGTTGCAGGAAATGGAGGAGATATGCTAAAAAGCTAAGCGTGTATTTTGCATTCTCCTCACGGACAAAGGACTAAATAACATCAAGGAAGCAATTTGCTAGATGTAATATAAAAGGTAAAACACATACAGTAAAACACATACGTACACACACAAACAAACAAACAAACAAACAGACGGACAAACAAAAACAAGTAAACTCTCTTGTAAAGAAAAAGATGAGAGTGAGAAAAAAGAACACAGTGAAGAAAAAAGAGAAAATTATTTTGAAATAATTCTTCCAGTGTCTGCCGAAAACAAAGAGGATCACACCAACCCCCAGATACCAGCAGTCTTCCTGCTGTGTGCCAAATTTGGGAAGGTAGTCGGCGGAACATGAACATAAGAAATATTTGTCTCCCCCCCCCCCCCCCTTCCTTTCACCCATCCCAAAGTTCCTCTTTAAACACACCTGTTCTTTTGACTCTCATCTTGACAGCTGAAAACATTTGTGTGCCTACGTGACCTCAAGTAATGTACAAGAATCATTATTATGACTTCTAGATGTGTTTACACTTGATGCCTACTCAGTTATAGATCAGTGTTAATCATTTCTTTTTTAAGAATATGAACAGTGTATGTGTTTTATGTTAAGCTGATTTTTTCCCATTTTTGCGGTCATTTTTAAAATCTTTGTATGTCCAATGGCAAAATAATTTGCTTGTATGTACATGTACATAACACAAATTAGTCTCGTATGTTACTACCTGTATCATCACTGGGTGAACTCTCATCTTATCTTCCATCACACACAAACACATCAACAGAAACACAGACACCCAATAATAGTAGCCATCCATTCATGGACACTGCCCTCTGTTGGTGATGTATGGGGAGGGATAAACATTTCATTGCTACAAGTTCATCACTGTGCATGCAGAGTTAAACTTTTGCACATCCTGACACAGCAACAATGTTATAAACATGCAGAGATAAATTCAGTGGCAAAATGTTTGTGTTGTGTTTCTAAAGCAAAAACACTCAATGTTACTTTGATGATACAAACACATGTTGATTTTAAATCTCTTGTTCGGAGGGTTTTTTCTGAATAGGCAACCTACAGGTTAGACTCCCAGTAGATGCTTGAATAACATTGCCTTCCATGAAGTAATTATATTATATTGGATGGCTATGAATGGGATACCAGGGAATATTGCACGAGTGAGGGCCAATATTGCACGAATCGAAGATGAGTGCAATATTGACTCTAACGAGTGCAATATTCCCTGGTATTCCATGAATCAAGGCCATCCAATATAATTATTATCATCTATACAATCAAGTAGAGCAAGCATAAACTGCACAAAATTACCCGGCTTCTACTCGTCTTTGAAGTTGACTCGGCAGTCCCATCCCAGCGCTGAAAAGGGGAAGCCCCTAAAACTGCGTACATGAAACAAACAACTAGCAAGATGCTTGCGCGCTTGTGAATTGTAACAAAAACGACGCGCACTAGTAGCAAGCGTTTACGCATTCAGCAAGCGCTCACGCAATAAACGAGACAGAATTGAATATCGTGTGATCTTCAACGGCAAGTAACAACGGTAGCCTATGGGGAATTAATACGTTGGTCTATGCGATTCGTTCAATATGCTCCGATATTGAACGGTAAAAATTGAGCGGACTACAATACGCGTTTTTAATGCGCCGCTAAAACGTCCTATATAGATGATAATCAAGGATCTAGTTCTGTGTCAGCATGATATACTATTAACAAAACATATTGGCAACCCCCCTTTTTTATCTCAGAAAAATGGTCTGTCTCTCAGTACATTCAGTGCTGTAAAGATGAACTTTACTGTGTCTGTGCAGGGGAGGGATCTCACACAAAGAAAAAGACAATACTGAACTGAAGGTATATATTGTATGCTCCACTTATTAAATGAACCTAAGGACTTCACACTGCCACTCAGTATTCCCCCCCCCAAAAAAAAAAAAGAAAAAAAAAAGAAAAAAAAAAAAAGAAGGAGTGATTTTCATCCTGTGATTCTTTCAAGTTTTGTCTGTGATTCTTTCAAGTTTGTGAAGTCTTATTACCACAATCTGTTGCTGATTTATGCATTGGGATGGTGATATAGTCTAGAACTCCAGACTATACATGCTGCAAAACACAAAACAAGAGTCTAGAACTCAAGACTATACATGCTGCAAAACACAAAACTTGCCCGTCTGCACATTCACCCGACTCTCTCGGTATCAGAGGATGAAACCAACAAGTTTTGACAGCTCAGTAGTCTTCTTTCTCCTTATAAGGTCAAACTGTTCCATAAAGACTTTTCAATAAGAATTTTGCAAAAATTTGTTATGGCATACAGTACTGTACAGTAATATTTTGTCCTCAATGTGATGAATCAACACAGTGTGGACTGTGGGTGCTGTGAGAAGAAGTAGGAGTGAAAAAAAGAAGAAGTCATATTTGCCTGAAATGACATCTTCCTGATGGCGTGTTGCTAGGCAACCGTGTCAGCCATCCCCTTGCCCGCCTGCAGTGATAAATGCTCCTTGTAAACAGGATTTTGCTGACTTTGTGCAAACTGCAAAAGAGTGGTTTGATGTGTATCAAAATCTTCTTGTTTGCCCGAGAAAGTCTGTGAGCTCTTCTCTACTGAATGAAATTAGATGTTGGAACTCTTCCAAGACAGAAATTATGAGTTTTATTCGATGACTGTTAATGTATCAATCTTGTCTGTAGAATTGTCATACATTTTGTTTGATGAATGGGATTTGAAGTTTGGAGCCCGGTTCATGAGTTTTTGTCTTCTGTAAAGTTTGAGTGTATGTACCCCACATACAGAAAAGATATACTAGTTTGTCCAGTTTATTGGTTTACTTTGTTGCCTAAAACGAGCCTAAGAAAAGGTCACAAGTTTGTTCACAGAGAGAGCATTCTGATGTGAACTCTTTTGATAGATGATTTAAGACGAGACAAAAAAAAAAAATCATCATAGAGTGCATTTTCATAATGATAATGATTAATAGGACATTTACATTGTGCAGCTACTGCAATGATAAAGCTAATCACCAGGAAGGTGATGAATTATGTCCAGAGACTTCAGGTTGTGAAGCCACTCTCAACAGTGTTCATACCTGTAGTTTTGTTCAGCGAGTGAGTTTTGATACCTGGAATCTCCCGCCCACTTAAAGATTACTTGTTTTATCTTGTTAAACTTCCGACCATTTCCGGGCTTTGTTTGACGAGAACATTTTATCCATTGCATGTACAATGTAACACTGATACCAGTTGTAGTTACCATAGTGACAAGTGGAACGCTCTCGAGTGCTTGGATTGTTACTCTACTGGCATAAAGGAGAACTGCAACTATCCTGGAAGTTGTACAGGGTGTAACTTGCCATTATTGTACTGAAAGTGGATCCTGAATCGGAGGGGTGGGGGGGGGGGGGATTATGGGGAGATTATGGGGGGGGGGGTGATAAAGGGGGTCCTGTTCTCTCTGTTATTTCGTTTATTATGCAACTGTGTGTGCTTTGATAATTTGGCCAATATTCTTATTTTGATATTAAAGTAATTGCTTTTAATGAATTGTCTACATCTCCAACTAATATCATTTGTTTTCTTTCTCCTTTTCTGTTTCATGCTTTGCTTCTCGATGTGGATTACTGGCCTGGATCTGATTTTGTTTTTATCCCAACCTTGGAATAACAGGTAAGTGTAGTTAGTGTGTGCAAACATGAGAAAAAAAAAATGATCATTATGTTTGCATTTTTCTTTGTGTGTGTGTGTGTGTGTGTGTGTAGTTGTATATAGTGTTTTTTATTATTTTTTTTTTTTAATGTTTGTCTGTGTGTTTGTTGCGCACACATCTTTTTCTGTCTCTTTGTGGAAAGGTAAAAAATGTGGGCGATGTGCATTTGTACACCTCAAGAGCTTTCACAAGTAATTTTTCCTCTGGCTGGTGACAATTTTTGTTTTGGGGCAATTAAAGCAAACTTTAATGACAGGGTTAGAGTCTGAATGATAACAGCTGAGAGCATGAGTTCTGATTTCACTTTCATTCTTACATTTTTCTTCATGTGTGTCTGAGATTTTAACTTTTTGTCTGTATGTTCTGGATGTGTACATATCCCTTTTAATACTCAGTACTTTTAATTTTCTATCGAGGAGTACATTGTGCAGATGGGATTGCCAGGGTCAAACAGGGGTGCAAGAATTGAAAGTTGAATGAACACAGAAAATTACTCAGTACCTGGGGGAGTTTCTGTGAGACACTCATTGTTTCTCCACATCATAGGAGCATACTGCCCTCTACTGTCAGAAGTAAAGCCAGTCACTGCACAGACTAGTAATTCATGGCATTTGAGTCAACTTGGGAGGAAAGGATTATGAGCCGGCTGTTTGGATGTACAGAGGATGTAACGCTTTGAACAGTAGAGGGGGCTAGAAACAAATGTGATGCTGCCGCTAAGCTCTGCCTGAATCTTATCAGAGACTAATTAATGTTTGTTTGTTTGTTTTGTGCACAAACTTTCTGCATATCTGCAAAATTTTGCTAACAACAAGAAAATGATCACCAAAAGAAGAATCACCCTAAAAAACAAAAACAAAAACAAAACTAAAGCTGTTTCTTGTTCAATAATGTCCACGTTTTTCAAATGGATCCAAGCAGCAACATGCTAAATTTGCAGTCCTGTACAGGCTGCACCGGGCACAAAGAAACCAAGTGTTTAAGATGTTGTTTCATTTTTTTTTCTAACTTGCAAATAATGATGGTAATTTTGATAATAACTAATTTTGATAGTAACTGCTGGTTACTGACACAAATGAATGATATCTTTGATAGCCTATTACTTTGGTAATTGAGATAGGTGAAGAGTCCAACTGACATATCATAGCTGCTGTCTGCATTTTTCACCTGCCTTTTCGCCCTCGTCTTGGAAGAAACTTATCTGTAACTGAAGACGAGTGCCTATTTATATCAATAGTATCAGTCATAGTTGTGATAAGGGAGACTGGAGCGACTAGACTAGGCATATGTCCTCTGATATTGAATGTGAGCAGGATAGATTACATGATGAGTTTCATCGCAAAAGGAGTTGACTCCATTCTTGCCAATTTAAGATATTTGCAACTCAACCCGCATAACGAAGCAAAGAAAATGATTAGAAAATATGGGATACTTTCAATTATAACTTCAAAAATATTCCTTGTTAAGCAACAAGTGAGGTATTACTAGAAAGGTTTTATTTTGTTCTATCTGGTGACGGGCTTACTCTGAAATATTTATGGCACTTATTCCGTTTTGCAGTCAAACACCATGTCATTTGCAGCTGACCCTCGTAGTTGGGATGAGAAGGGGATAACATGACATCTAGGCATCCCAAGCATATGGAATGCCAGGGGGAGGCCAGGGTCATTGACCTGGCAGCTGTGGAATGCCAAGAATGTGGCAATCTACAGAAAAGTATGTGACAAATGCATGCACACATACTTACAGCACACACACAACTTGACTGTTGCAGTCGAGCTCTTGTAACATTCTGGGGTCAGTGACCCCCTTGGCCTACCCACTCAGGCGTGTTTACAATATCTGTCTTTGTGGATGATAGTCTGAATTTTGCAGACAGTTTGAATTGGATGATCTATAGTGTAAATTTTGCAGACATTTTTAATTTAATGCTGAAGTAATCGACATACTTGTATATGGGGAGAGGGGGCAACACACACACAAAATAAGATTTAAAATAGACAATGTGATTTCAGAAGTTACATGATTTCATTGAAGTTATAGATGATTACACATTAGCCTATAAGTTGTATTTTCCTTTTATAAAAATACAAGAAATATTTTTGTCTTTTGTTGTTGATGCAACAGAAAATTTTGCATCAAAATCTTGCAGTAATGTAGTGTTAATTCATACAGTGTAAAGTGACTCATTGTGTGTGTCCCAGCTACACCACGCACATTCAAAATCCTTGTTGGAATGCATATGTGCTATATGGGGCTTCCATGCAGTATAGATGCTTTGCGATGCAGACTATACATTGCTTGATATCATGTCAGCATAACTTTTTTTTTTTTATTGATTTTCAAAAACAAATCATACATAACATTAAAACAATCAAAGCCAAAAATAAAAATAGAAATAAAAAAACAAAACAAAAAAAAACAAAAAAAAAACAAAAAAAAAAAACAGCCATACCAAGTATTTCACAAATAGCAGTTGTCACCCATTTTCACAAATCATCTTAAGCAAAATAATGTATAACTTGCGAGATCTTATGATACCGAAGTCACGTCTTCAAAAAACGTGTGAACGAAGCTTGCCCAAGCTTTAGGATGCAGCTTATGCGGGTCAACGGGAGACGCTGACTGTCATATGAGCGTAATGAGCCAGATCACTTGCCAGTGGAGTCAAACAACAACCTTGCAAGCAAAAAATCAATTTTCTTTAAAGATTCGTGAGAAAACATAGACTTGTGTAAAGAAAATATCTCGCTCAAAACACAAACAGCAACAAAAAAGAAAAAGAAAAAGAAAAACCCTTCTCCCCAGAAAACTTCAGATATTTTGTAAAAAGAAAAGATCTGCCTTAAAAAAAAGAAACCTCCACCCCAAACAAAAACAACAGCAACAACAACAATCCCAGAAACCATCAGTGAAATTTCTTGAAGTTTGAAAACTTGACTTTAATCGAGTGAGAATGTACCTACATGTACTTAGTGAAAAATTTGCTCCAAGCTGAGGATGCGATAACTGCCAGAAAGGAAATAACCACATTCAGTCTCATCTGAATTATTTATTCCGCATCCGTTTCCACAGGAATTATTCAGCTTGGTGCTTCCAGGGTTTAAAAGTTCCCTCCCACCTTTATTCCTTTGTTGGTATCTGGAGTAGTGACGTACTTAGTGTGTCAAAAGTACACAAATTAAGTAGGGCCTTACCTTTATGAATAAGCCGTATCCGTAGCATGAATATTGCATGAATTTTGGGGAGTGTTTGTGTCCCAAACAGCACAAGCTCAAATGTAAACTGCGCTCTAGCCAGCAGAAAGGTTATTGAACAGGGACATGCTATGGATAGTTGTATTGCCAATTCCACAGGGGAGCTCCATATGTACTTCGATAGATTTTGAGCTGTGAGCAAAAGGAAGTAAAGATTTTACCATTCAAAGGAAATGTTCACTATGTTCCAACACCCTGACCTTACGACGACGCAGGTGACTGTTATCAAGAGTAAAATAAACACAAAGAACTGAAATAATCCTTGGTACCACCTTCTACGTACCATGTAGGATCAAAAGTTGTTCTAGATGCTGTTGCGTTTGTAATCATGCAATCAATATCGGATAGTAATGTGTTGTGGTATTCGCGGCTAACTTCCGTGAGCTTGTGACATATTCGGTATACAAATGTGTCACGCCCATGCATTGAGGTCACACCTCTTTTATATTAGGACAAAAAAACTTAGAAATTTGAAGTAATAAATCATTGACTGAGGAACTGATTGTACTTTAAATTGATACAGATTCAGTGTACATCTTACAAGAAACATTCAGCTGTAGTGACATGACTAGAAAGCACATTTGAAATAAAGTTGAACTTGAAACCAGATCTCAGTCATTTATAATGTACAAATATATCTCCAACATGTGAATACCCTGATATGTTCTTACAGATGCCCAATACTAATTTTAACAGACATGTCACATGTATTTCCATGGCATTAACATGATGTCAGATTGATATGCAGGTGAAATAATGCTATACAGTATACGATCAGTTGCGATTCTTTGTACAATGTAGGTGTGTACAATTTTGTATACGAGTGCCACTTTGGAGTATCCGATTTGACTTGAACAATACTGCCCTCTTTTGACAAAAAGAAGACTCGACTCTGGATTCCACACACTGACAGTGTGAAAGAAATATCTGCATATAATGCATTTCATTTTTTTTAATGTTTTGAATGCAAAGTCAACTTTTTGTACTCATCCATCTTGTACAAATTGTGCTGTGCAGGCTTGAGGTAGAGCACTCGAAGAGAAGCGCGCCTAAGAGTGCGGCGTGACATGAAATATGAATCGGAGCTTGAAAAATGCAAGATAATCCAGTCCCACGCAGGGCTTCCATCGCTCCATCATCCGCCGGTTTGACCCCGGGGGCGCTACATCTCGATCTTTTCCATCCCGCCCTCCCTCGCTCATCAATGATTAAATGTTTTGTTTCCCCACAACCTCGCTGGAATGGGCGCTTAATAGCTTTGGATTCCAGCGGTCTCATTTAACCCATGAAGTACTTCATTCGCCGATTGCCACACATTCGTGAGTGCTTTTTTTCCCCCCGCAAATTTATACAGATGTCGAGAAACTAATAGTCAATGAATAGAGAATGCCTAATCCCCCTCACCCTGAGTGGGTTGCCTAACTTTAAAAGGGAGTCAACTTTGGATTCTGAATGCTGATAGAAAAAAGTTTAGCATCTTTAAAAGCTATTTACATTTGTAAGTGCCTTGACACATAAAGGTATAATGAAGTTGTAGAGAAGGAATAATATGCCATTGCAGAAAACTGCGATAAGGTAATTTTTTATTATTATTTTTTTTTTTAATTGAGGAACATGAGCAAGAAATGTAAAGTTAAAAAAGAGATATAAGAAGGAGACGATGTTTGAAAATACTGACTGATTATTGAATTGATGTAAATAAAAATCACATGGAGCTCTTTGTGAAAGGCAGTTTGACTATCACTGTATCTTTGGGTTTCTGTATGGTTTCTGTATTCAGTGATTCAGTGATTTGAATGCTGATCGAATCTTGCTAGTGGTGTAGGTCAAAGGTCGGTGAATGCCTTGAAGAGTGTATTTCATTGTGATGCGTCATCCCCTAGCAGGAGAGGTGTGTTACAAGAGATACAGACAAGTCATAGTATGCATTACACCATCTTACAACCTTGCTATTGATATACAGAGCTATTCATAAAGGAGCTTGTAGAGTCAATGTCATCATCTCAAACATTTTATTCTCTCTGAGGTTCTCAGGGTCAAACATTTGTTTGGAATACCCTTTTAATAGGGAAGTCAATAACTGCCCTTGGTGACAGGATGAAAGTTTCTGTGTAGTCATTGCTGGATAAGAAGACTACTACAGTTTATGATGTCATAATGATGCATAGAATGATATCATGAAAATATAGAGAGATTCTACAAAATTTCATTTTTTTTTAATGTAGGGGCTGTACACATTCCCTCAATTTGTTACTAACTGTATGTTAAAGGTAATATTATTCTCCCTGCCTTCTGAAAGAAGCATTGCAGATGCCCTTTTATTGTTCAAGTAAAGTGAAAATATGTTGAACTTTCTTTATATTTTATCTTTATATTGTTCCATGCATGTGACATCACAAGCTGTAGTAGTCTTCTCATCCAGCTATGGTGGCACTAAGCTTCAAAAATTCATAACTTTTGTACAGATTGTCTGATTTTCATCAAAACTTTCACTGACGTATTCTACTAACGTTGTTACATTCACTAAATCCACGTATGTATATTAAGGTGAACAGGTCCTTTTACTAATGGCATAATTTACAATTTGCAGATGAAACAAAAACCCAGCATTAGTACTTTATTTAAAAAAAAAAAGTTTTAAAATGTGAGTTAGGGATAGAAACAACCACTATAAAAATTTGAATCTGTATAATCATTGCCGAGTATTGTTA
Source organism: Diadema setosum (assembly GCA_033980235.1). Lineage (NCBI taxonomy): Eukaryota > Metazoa > Echinodermata > Echinoidea > Diadematoida > Diadematidae > Diadema > Diadema setosum. Next base: position 28,909,293 of record CM067071.1, on the reverse strand, counting down.
AATACTCAAAATATGAACAATAGTTATAATAAATTTTTTTCCAGTCTAAACCATCTACAGTTATGGTTTATTGAGAAAAATACTGATATCTCCTTGTTAATATATTTCATGCTTTATAAATTTTATATGGTAGGATGTTTTGTGAAACAACAGACCTACACATATATATGCATCAAATGTGATATCTTGAAATTTTAATAAATCACTGCTCCCAAAGGGTAAAACAGTACCTTTAACTCTTCCATAGATGACCTTCTCCTCCCACAAGAATGCTGCACTTTGCTGCCTTCTTTTAAACACAGGTCGGCATCGTCATCCATTTGTCCACATAGATATGATACCATTTGGATCTTCCGACCATTCCTTTCACTAGTTCCATGCGCTGAATTTCTGAATGTTCCGAAAGGGCAAATCATTCTTTGCCTAGCATACCATGACAACCAAAATTTCCCTGATGGACAACACGTCTGCCTTCTATTTCCTCACCAAAATCCGGCCTTAAGAGTATGAATGTATTTGTACATTAATGCCCGATGCTAAACCACTTTGCTTCTTAACTATTTTATGAGAACTGTTAAAAATACCAGTCTTACAATGATTAGCAGTAATGATAACTACAGTATGACATGATATAAAAAAGAGTTGATGAAGTCAGTGGTTAACGAAGCATTAAAAAAGGTAATGGCAGTGTTTATAGTGAAAGCTATAGTCATGCTGATGACTACACAATGATATAATGAGTAGAATATCATGCTATAGCTGCTATAAATATGATCATAAAAGTACATATAATAAATATTGTGATATGTAAGTGGGTAACCAAATGCATGCTAACCATGTTAACCTAAAATTTACACATTTTGTACACCTGCAAATCTGCTTCTCTCCATAAAAATGAAATAAACATACTATAAAATCGTTCTCAAGAGGGACCTTATGCTCCTGCAATACTGCCCTAATTGCACAACGCCTGTTCTTGTATTTTGCCAACCTGCCTGTGGGGCAACTCATTAAATGAACATCCTCAATATTTCCCCTTCTTTTTTTACTATCTATCAGTCCTTATCTTTGCTGGCCACTATTTGTGATATATTTTTTTTTCCAGACATTTCAATTTGAGGGCTGCCCACGTACTGCGGCTATGCTTCCAAAGACCATGATGTGAAATGCAACTCTTCCCCCCCCCCTTTCCCCCTCTCCCTTTGAGGCAATATCGTGTTTGCTCATGGAAATTTGATAGCTATGGTGATTTTTTTTTTTTTGATATATAATATAGAAATCTTCAAAAAATGAGGTCAATTCATTCATGGTTTGGGCAAAACTGGAATGGCAGATGTCATGTTGTTTGAGTAGTTTGGATGAGATGGGAATTATAGTAAATGGGCATGGTAAAAAAACAGCAACCAAGTTTCACAGATGGGTGTCTGTGCTTTGATACTCAAGTTTTTTTTAAAACCTGTTGTGATGTGATATTAACAGTATTATCTCTGAAAAATACACTGGAAATGCAAACTTACATTTAAAATTTGTAGCTTCTGTGCCTGATTACGAATGGAATTATGTATGTTCTTCTTTTCTCCTCTGCTGAATTCGAAGGCCCCCTTCCCCATGTACTCCCCCTCCCCCCCCCCCCCCCAACGATAGAAAGCGAATTTATTTCATCTTTGCTTCGAAGTTGTGAAGAATTGCGAGTGAATGCCGCGAGTTTACTGTGGAGGGGAAAAGCTGTTCTCTTGTGATGGTTTGCACGCCGTCAGGTGATCATACAAGATGGTCGCCCTCTTGGGGATTTTCTGACACCTCCGAAATGCCGGGAGCGAGATGAATCATACTGTCCTTTGGTCGCTACATTTTTCGAGAGGTGAAAACGGATGAGCTTTAAGGAGCGCTTTAGACGGCACCCTGTATTTTAATTCATATTTCAAAAGGCTCCTTTTTATATGATGTTGATTTTTGTTTGTACTCTTGTGAACATGTCGCTCGAGAACGAGAAGGTTGTTAATGCCACTGACTGAGTAAAGTGTCAATGCCCTCCTTCTTTTAATTCAGCAATGTCTTTCAGGTTTGTGTCTCATTTTGTTTTTTCCCTACTTGTTAAAGTATGTAGTAGACATGAAGGGAAAATCATTTCAAATATTTAGTATGTGGATTCAGCATATACTGAAATATTTGAGCACAGCAATGAAGTTATTAGGAAAAGTAAACAATCAATTCAAGAGTTTTCAATTGTCAAAGTTTTTGGCTCAATTTAGGTCCTGTCTTGGCAGGATTATCAAGGCCACAGTATTTCAAGGTGTCTCACTAGAGAAACAACACAATGAACATACAAAAACAATTCCTCATATTTTCACTTTTCTAGTATACAATGTAATTGATAAAGGAACACTTGACTTAAATGTACTTTGGAAGGCAGCAGAGGGAATATTATCATTCTTATCATATAATACAATCATATTAACAAGTTTAGGGAATGTTTATCTTACTTTAAAAAATTACATTTTGTGGAACTGTAGTTAGTTGCTGTTTCACCGTGGCCCCAGCAATTTGATTCAGCATGTCCTCACTAGATTAGAGAAGTATTCCTGGACGTGCAGTCTATTGCGTCGTTCCTGTTATACCCTCACTGTCCTAGCAGAGCCTCTCCGTGTAGCTTACGTTTCGCGGTCAGTATCAACACCGACCTGATCCCGTATCCAGCGTGTCAACCTCACCTGTAGTTCAGGGTATCGTTGACGGCTTACATTGTACACAAATCGTTTCAGCGAGGGGAGCGTCTTCATTGGCGTTTTGAAGTGAATGGCCGCTCTGTCTTTAGGGGGACTTCAATGGTGTATCAAACACAAAATCAGGCAGAGAAAATGGTACAAAGAAGTCCGTGAATGTTGAATGGAAAAATGAAAATGTCTTGAACCTTTGATGTTTTACATATCCTCACAAAATAATGATTTTGTTTGTAACGTTCATGAATTCATTCATTCATTCATTCATTCATGAATTCATTCATTCATTTCATCTATTCATTCATCTCATGTCATTTATTTGCCAAAAAAACAAACAAAATACAAGTCATAGCAGAGAAGCAAATATGACAAGACCAGGACTAAAGAAAAGAAAATTAAGCAAAGAAAAGCATTAAAGCATAAGAAGCAATTACGTGCTCTTACCTGGAGCCCTTAAATAAAAAAGGTGAAATACATTTCAACATCAGAACACATGTGAGATAACTTTATGTCATCACTCAATAACTCCATCATTGGTTGTGGTCATCAAAAATGACACAATTCATATTTCTAATTTGTGAGTTAAAAGCTGCCACTCCCTTTGAAAAGATGTCTGATCATGTTACGACTCTCCAGCGATTTAATGCCAAGGATGTGAAGTTCATGGACAATAATTGCTCTTTATTTCATTTCATAAAAGGAAATCGACTGAAAATTTGTGAGTGCATGAATGGGAGGCTTGCCAAATAATGATGTCATCCGATTTCCCTCATTTGTGTATATGGTTTCGCTCAATGTCAACTTTGCACAAAAACATATATCGTGGGACTGTAGAAGATCGTGAGAGGTTCTCTTGTTTTACTTTTGACTGCAATTGATAATTCTGTGATAAACCATTTTGTTTCACAGAATTTATGGCAATATTACTGCAGTCAACGTGGTCATAAATTCCTTTGTGCTTTCATTGACCGTGTCATTGCTAATGGTTAAAATGCATTTGTTTAAATAGGACGCCAGTTGCTTTCTGAGATGTTGTTCTTCTGAGGGTTTTGCTAATAAAGAAGAAGAAGCAGATGAAAAGATTGGCATTCATTGTGGGAGGGGATACGATCTGGATTCCAGAATTGGACAAGACATCGCGATTATTTGCATTGAAATGTTTCATCACTCGGATACCACCGTGTAATTTCCTGGGCCGAGGAACGGAATCGTGGGTCTGTTTGTGATCTGTCCTCTCGAGGAAATGTCAAGGCCGTCCATGTATTATGTGTCATGATTCAATTAGGCTGGGTATTATGCATGCATTTGGCATGGGAAGCCTTGATTGTGTCTTTCCTGATGAGCGAGGGAGACGTTGAAGAGAGAGCTTCGTCGAATCGATGCGCGATCATTGTCGCATGCTACAATGTAGACCCCTCGGTGGTAATTGTTGTGTGCAAGAGGCATGGCGGCGCGAATGCCACTCAATTAACGAGCGCTGTCGTGAGACGATACATTCGTGAGCAGAGAACTAAATCCAAGAGGATTTCTGCTAATTTTGAATTTGATATGGAGTGACTGATTGTGCGTATTATAAATTTCTGTGATGCAATTTCATTAGAATCCGTCTCGAATGGTAAAGCAATTGTTGAAAGAAAAACAAATCTACAAATTTGATCTTTCCTTATATTCTGGCGTACCGAATATTGTAAACGGAAATCTTTCATTTGGGTTTTAAATACAGCTGATACATTAAGAGCACAGTAAGTGATACTTTATGGAAAATGATACCAAGGCCATGTTCTCATGTTTTGGTAAAAACATGTCCCTAGAATAACATTTTCTTCTACGATGTATGTCTCATTAGCCACAGGAAGTCCCGCCCTCGATACAACAAATTCGAGTTATTTTTGTCTGTCTACATATAGATATAAAACATGAAAGGCGTACCTTCATACACGGGGCTGACATGACGTCAAAGTAGCGTGACTGAGACGGCTATTCAGGAGTTCCAACACCCCCCACCCCCGCAGATTACATGGTAGTTGGGGGCATTTATACCTGGTGTGACTTTCGTGCTATATTGCAGTTGTCCTTTATGCTGACATGTAAACTCTAATGTGATGATGCTTGCGGTTAATAATTCACTGTGTTTACTTTTCTTCTGAATTTGTTCCTTTACATGTTTTCTATAAACTTTCTGGCTGTTAGTCCAATTTGGTTTACTGGTCATCACATTGTTGTGTTTTTCTTTCTCCTTCTTTCTCGCTGCTTCTCATGTATTAGTAGCAGCATCATCCCGAGTAATGGATGTTCCTCACATTAATGTATTGGAAAAGGTGAAGGTAAATCATGTATGGGCAATTATTTCCCATAGCTTTGGCAAACAATTTGAAATGGCTTGAGATTAATGAGACAAGAAATCTGATAAAAGGGTAGTGGGGGAGGGGGACATTTGAGGGAACACTTTTTTTTTCTTCATGCAGTTGGTTATAGCTTCTGCGATGAGTGCTGAAATTAATGTCGGTATGTTCGTTTGGAACCACCATAAAGCTCTTGATATCGACAATAGCTACAAGTGCATTTGTGTACATGTCGACCTATCTGCCTAGCTATCTATCTGTCTATCCATCTACCTCCATGTATTTGTCTATCTATCTATTTATCTATCTATCTATCTATCTGTCTAGCAATTCATCTATCTATTATAGAGGATATCATCTGTGTAAATTAGCTGGTGGCAGCAAGAGTAACTCACTGTGCACATGATTGGTATAAAAACAAGTTGATGAAGCGTAACATTTGGATTTGAATTTAATAGGAGAAAGTAGGTTAATGGGTTTTGGCACTAGCTAGCTGGTGTGCGTTTAATGTTCTCAAGGTGTGAAGAAAATGAGAAAAAGAAGAAAGGGAGGGTGAGAAAGAGATAGGGAGAGATGGAGGGAGACGTTCTTTTTGTTCATTACATACAGGGTAGGAAGGAAATGCAGTTTTTGCATTTCACAATTAACACACATTCCCCCCCCCCAAAAAAAAAAGGAAGAAGAAGAAGAAGAAGAAAAAACATGATATCCATCTGATACATACGATTTGTAACTTCTATGCAGTGGAAGTAGCATGCCGGGGTTGGGCACATTGGTTAATACATTTTATGTACATTAACATATAGAGCGGTCATTTGTGTTGGATGGAAATGCTGATGTAGCATGTTCTTCTGGTTTTTTTTTTTTGTGGGGGGGGGGGGGGGGGTAATTCTTTTTTTTTTAAGCACTTGGCGTCATCGTTTGATTCGGACAGGTATAAAGAGGAGGCATTTGGCGATCACTTTTGAAGACTATCCGCTTCGTCTTCGGCTCCCGAGCGAGAGAGAAAGAGGAAAAGAGCAATAGTTTGCCCTTTTGAGAGTCAACACTTTGCCCCTTTTTTTTTTTTCCCCGAGACTGCTGCGGCCACGTTTTTCGCCATTTGTCTGCTGCCGCGCTGTTTGCAGGCTCGAGAAAATCTTGATTTCCCTGACAATGTAGGCCCACACATGTATATGGGTAGCTACAATCCCGTGAATATAGCTGTCCACTTTTTTTTTTTTTTTTGCTGCATTGCTACACTAGACACCACATCTACAAGTAGGGAGGATGGTTTTAGGGGTGATACTCGATATCATTAATGGACAATTTGTCCTTTCTGAGGAATATCTGATAAAGTTAGAGGTAGTTTGCGATTGAAACATAAAAACCACCCTCATAAAAAAAAACACATTTGGGATAAACACAGTCCAAAAATGTAATTATACAGAACGTGTCAAGATCAATGATCTTACAACAGGCAGAGAATTAATTTCCTCTTCAAAATCAAATCATAATTGCGGTCTCTGAATAAACCATCTTAAATAAAATTATGTAAATGTGTGTAAATGCAGCAAAACTCAAACTCAGAATATCTTGTATTGTGAAAAAGACGTTTTTTGAAAAAGATGCAGTTTGTGTAATATGTTAGTATATATGATATCGGCAAAAAGAATCTCTTGTAAATGATACGAAGTAAGATCAGTCATAACCTCAGGAGAATAACCGCTTAGCTCCCCGATCAAGTTCCATCATTTAATAGCATTCATCTCATAGAAGTTACCTGAAACACAAATAGATCTTGCAGTGCAAAAAGGGAACATGTTACAAAGTTGGAAGAATCAAGATCCATGAACAGGATAATGGGTATTTGACAGCAATGATAAATCTTCATATGTGGATGAACACATTTGTTAATACATTTGATAATGAACACACAAATGGACAGAGGAAAAGCAGTAGAAAGATAGCTATGTTGCTTGATTGATTGTATTTACAAATGTATCAACTGAATGACCATGAAAAAAAAAAGGATGTGTTATGGAATAGATAGAGGAAAAAGAATAAACTTTATGGGATACATAGAAAGATGGCAAGATGCATTATTTGGGGGTAAAACGAATAAAGCCAAAAAAAACCAAAAAAAAAAAAAACAACCCAAAACAAATCAAAGTGAACAGATGTTTATTATTATTTTTTCATTATCATATATGCATATTTTGATAGATAAGACATGTGGTATTGACATCGTAATAGATTGAATTTTTTTGCAAAACAGATACAGTTAAATACCTTGACAGACATGTAGAATTTATGGTACTGTATATATAACCAAGAGAGATGCATGTCTACATTAATGGAAGTGGATACAAAGATGTATTGTATCTCAGCAGGTGTGACGAGACAGGTACAAGGTGAGTTACATGTACATTAAAAGCAAAAAAAGGGAAGATAAAAGCACCTGGGAGGAATGAAATGGTGGGGGGGGGGGTGATAATGGAAGAGGGGGAACAGTTTACCCATTTGCATCCATTCATCTCGCTGGTTTGGTAGCAGCTTCCTTCCCTGGGGAATCACCTACAGTGCTCCAGGATACTCCAGCCTGTGCCTAGTTTTGCTACTGCAGACCCCATTTTCTAAACACATGAGAAAAGTGTAGGCCCTATTAAATAAATATGCTTGTAGTGTACATCCAGCGGCCTAGTACCTGGATTTATGACATGATATGCTACTGGCAGTAATTTTGAAATATGTCATCATTATGGATTGCATTTATACAGCTTCACAAGTGAAGGCCTACAGACATCAGTGTGCATATGAGTGGTCAACATGTGAGTTGGTAGTACGTCCCAGGCGTCGGATCGCACTTGAAACAAATTGTGGAATATATTAAGCATACATGACAAAGCCGTGGGGAAGGTCTCATTCAATAGAATTCTGTCTCATCAGTCATCGTCAATGGTTCATTCCACTGAAATTTGAAGCATTTTATACATTTTCTCCAGCTCAATGCCAGGTATGCTGTCTCTCTGTCTCTCACACACACACAGCACACACACACATACGTAGACACATGCATTTATGTTCATACATTGTATGTGACCTTACATCATGGTGACAGCAAATTTTATATAATATTACATTATCATCTAACAAGAAAGCTGTAAAAACCTTCAGCCTTGTTATTCAAACTTGAGTACCTTCTTATAGCACAACAGTGTCCTATAAAGGGAGTTGCATGAAATTGTGTCTTGAATCATGAGAAACGCCTTTGTATTCAATGATCCTCATAACATAAACAGCTTAAGACAATACCATGCACTTGAACCACCTATTAAACATGTCATGTCTTGAACCTAGGACCTAACACACTAACCACTACGCCGCGAACTTTTTTTTTTTTTAGTGCTGCACCAAGATTGATTTTTGCCAGACGTGAACAGGAGTATAAATGCGTGTGATGGGTCTGCAGGATGAGACTACAGAACAAAAGTCGGGGAGAAAGCAAGTGAGAGCCTCTCAACACTCCTCTTTGCATACACTGTAATGTTGTGTAACGAATAAACACACATACTGCCACACACACACACTCACACCCACACATGCACACATATGAACATGTGTGTGCAGACAGGCGAGATGCCTCCGTGCGCACAAGTTGTCGGCGGGTCGCCACCCTTACCCATTGTGCACTTTACCACATCTGGCCGCTTCCCTGGCTTGATCTGAGTGCAGCTAATATCTCACTCACTCACTCGCTCACAACTTCTCTGCCGATGCACACCGTTGCCGTGGCGCTGTTGGCCCGGCGGAGATACCGTGTGTGGATGCCTTCCTTCACTCCGATGGAAAATGTCCGGGTGTTGCTCACGCTCTGGCGTGACGGATCGCTTGCCTGACTGCTCTGGGAATTCATCGAGGGATATGATACCATAGTGATCATCGACTCTGTGCAGCGAACACGTCGACACATTTTATTTTTTTGAGGCTCTCTCTCTCTCTCTTCCTCCCTTTTCTTCTTACTCCCCTCTTTCTCTCTCTCACAATCTCTCCCATGGATGGAGAGATGACTTTTTCTGTTTGCGCTCCATGTTCTCACTCTTTGCAATTTGAAGCCTGACTGGATACAAATAACTACAGTGTTGTCACTACCCCAGACCATGCCTTTGACGGAATTATGTGGAAAGTAAGCACAGCATTTTCAATTCTTGATCGTACTTTTTGTTTTGTTTTTTCCTTCAAATTGTTGTTTTGAGCTTTGAGTGTGTCATATATAATTTCTTCTTATTCCTTTGGAGATATGCGACTTATATTTACTCAACATCTCCCTATTGAGGACAAGTTTCTCAGCCATGAACAAATGGCAGATTTGAGAGTGTTAATCAGTGATTGATGTGTTGGTTGGCTTGATAAAGTGCACTCCTACCAACTCAGATTTGCTTTAGTGGAACTACTGTTATTTGCTATATAGTGATATACAGTATATTTGTTACACCTAAGAGCACATCTGAATGTTCATTCAATTTATCTTCCTTTGAGTATGCTCCACAAAACTTTGTGCCACTGATAGTTTCAAAGATGGTGGCAGAGTCAAATAACCGAGGAGATTGAGAACATATTTCTGGGTAAAAGAAAGTTGATAGTTTCCTATTTTTCTCCCAGTATACAAACCTAAATTGTACACAACAGTCAAGTCTATCTGATTCTACAGGAGGTGCCCCGACAAATTTTGAAGCTCTTCAAAGAGAGAATACTGTATTTAAGCTTTCATTTTTGGCGAGGGTTTAGTTTTCATAAATTTCTCGAATCACAGTTGGATCGCGAATTTGACAGCACGCGAAAATGCCTCCATGCACTATAGAGTAACAGTGCATTTATGTTAGCGTCAGCACCAATTCGCAAAAACATCTCGCGAAAATGTTAAGTAACCTCTTCATTTGTGAAAATATCTGTGCACAAAAATAACAGTGTATACAGTATGTGTAAACTTCCTGATTTCTGAGTTGCTCTGCCCATTAAGATGTGCTGTGTACCAGTCGGAGTGCGCAGTGATTCAATTTTTTTTTTTTTTTTATCACATTTGATGCATATTACAAGCGCAGTGGTATCACAAAACATCCTACCATATACTGTAAAAGTGGAATTTTTTTGCGCATTTCGTGCAACCAGATGCTTGCTTGAAAATAAAAGCACACAAATATTTTTGTATGCCACATGTTCCAGTAGTCAATGTCTTGATTCCGCGGAATTAAAAACATGCGAAATCCATCTTAACCCGCCGAGCGCGAAAAATTACTCGTGTGACGATATCCACTTTTACATCAACAGTTTTGCAATAAAGCTTGAAATATAAAGAGACATCACAATTTTTCTCAATAAACCATAACTGCAGATGGTTTATTCTAGAAACAGTTTTATGACATCTATTCACATTTTGTATACTTAACAATACTTAACATTGCTTATATTGAGTAACATTTTTTACATTGGTTGTTTCTATGCTTCACTCACATTTTAAGAACTATCCTGAAGGACGAAACTTTGTTTTTTTTGTTTCATCTGCAAATGGTAAACCATGCCTTTAATGATGTGGAGAGCTAAAGCTTTTTGTTGTTTTGCATTAATCCTAACCATTTACTCTCATAGATGAAATGAGAAAGGGACAAAGCATTTATTCAATCTTTTCCTTTTAATCTCGAGGGAAAGAAGAAGGCAAGAGGGAAAAAAATACTGTGATGGCCCAAAGTACAAGAAATATCTCTCTGGGAATGGGATATATGTGACTGCGTAATTCCATGAATTTTTCATCATGCCTTATCAGCAGACTAGTCAATTTGTTTGTTCATATATACTCTCAAGCTTCCATCTTGTTTTTTTTTTTTTTTTTCCAGAACTTTCTCGTAGATAAAATGAAGAGAGTGTACGAGGAGATGAGATGGAGAGAGAGAAATATGAGCGAAGAGACAAAAAATAAGAAAAAAAAAGAGTCATGAGTTCAGATTTCCATCATATTATTTCTACCTGTTTTGCCACCTCCGCGCTCTTTTCCCATCTAATCATCAAAATTGCAAAAATTCCTACGAAAACCAGGAGAAGAAAGAAAAAGGAAGGGGGGGGGGGGGGAGGGGAGCTAAGGAATAGAGGCTCCGAAAACTTTCATTGTTTTGAATGGTGTCATTTTCATAACTGCGTTACCCCGCTTGTGGCTGTTGTGCATTTGGTGTCGAGTTGCAATTTGATTAGGAGTTGTTATTTTTAGGCTGGAAACTTTCAGAAAAGGGAGGAAAAATAGAAAATCTCTTCTAGCGAGAGAAGAATGTTCAACCTTGTAGCCATCATTTCTGCCATGCAGCTCATTTTCTACCTCTTTGACCTGCAATACACTGTATATCTTTATTTCTGTCTTGACACAGTGTGTCATGTAAGCTTTTAAAGGCACTATTTGCCATGTGCAGATGAAACAAAAACCCATTTCTGTAATAGAAAACCACAAATAAGGAATGATGAGAGCTGGTGTTGTATTTTATTGTAGGTACAGAAAAATCATTTTTCAGGATATTACTGTAGACTACTGCATAAGTAAATTTCACTGTTTAAAGCAAAAGCAAATGCAAAAAGAAAAAAAATATGCACATAATGCGTCACCCTCTGAATAGGTCCCTTAAGTGATGTTGATATAAAATGTTCAGCTTTCTATACTGTTCTAATTTTAGTCCTCATTAATGAGCCTGTAAATATCCCGCAAAAGTAATTGGCAGATGGCATTAAAAGAAAATCATTGATATCCTCCTTTGTTTGTTTGTTTGTTTGTTTGTGTGTTTTTTTGTTTTTTTTTTTTTAACAAGGCCTAATTATGTACAATAATTTCATAGTCATTATTTTTTAAATTTTATTTCATGCAGCCTTTATGTGAAAAATAGACTTTTTTCCCTTTCTGTCAAAGGGTTGCAAGTGAAAAAAAGCTTTTTGCCGCTAACATTATTGCCTTGTACAAGAGACATCAGACCAATTTTCTGTGTAATACTTCTCTGCATGTGGTTTGATGCTATGGTTGCAGTTATGGCAATTTCATGCTTCGCCCCCAATATCCATGGGAGTTACACCTGTACTTTGTAGCCCCCCCTGTATGGAGTTAGGGGTGGGGATGGGAGCAAATTTATCCCGTTAAACTGAAAATCTTCTATTTGCCGCGTCATTTGACTATGTGCGTGTCCATATTTTTCGGGGTGCCAGTGCCGGTGATGAGGTGGAGTGCCCACGACGAGATGTGTTTGCTAACCCGCAGCGTCGGCTGGCCCTGAGGCAGGGGAAGAAGCGAGGCGCGCCGCTTTTGGGGGAATCCTCGCACACCAGCCCTGATCAATTTTTTAAAGAATGCCGGAAATGTCAAGTGGTTATCATTTCCATCTTTGTTAGTTTGCTCGTGTGTTTCTTATTAGATGATCTCTCGATCTCTCCCTCATTCTCTCTTCTCTTTTCTTTTCCTATGCAGTATTCCAGGCATTTGCCTTTTATATGGCTGCTCTCCCCCCCCCCCCCCCCCATCCAACACATGTCCTACAACCTTTCCGTGAAACCTGCTGTGATGCGCAGGAGAATACTTTACAAAGTAGCGAGCGTCTTCCGTGTTAAGCTTCTCCCCATAGCCTTCAAGGCGGTAGCCCTATTTTCCAGGCATCTTCCCCATTAGGCCGGATTACTAAATGTATTAAAACTTGAGGGATAATCTTTGCTGCCCCCTTCCCCCCCCCCCCCACCTCCCTTACCTCCCCATTCACACCTCGGAATGAACTATTCCATTGATCTACCATGTGGAAGTTCACTTCGCAACTGTCAATGCTTGCTATGATGGGCAGGCCCAAGGAAAATTGTCTGGTTGCTGGGGAGAACCTCCTTTTTTTTTTTTTTTTTTTTTTTTTTAATAAAAGTATGTGTAAAAAATGGCCCATTTATGGAGGGAAAACATGGCAGATGTCAAAAATGCATTTGGGTGGTGTGTTTGTCAAGTTTCAGCCCCATATTTGCATTGACATGTAATAATGGGTGAAAATGAATGGCTCCTGGTTAAAAAAAAAAAGAAATACTGAACAGGAAAAACATAATTGCAATTCAGTTGTGTGCTTTAAATTACCAGTCATTAACAACAACAATTATTAAACAACTACGATCCGTGATTTAGACCACCCGTTCAAGTTTTGCACTGACTGTGGTACCTGTGAGATGAAATCACCCAACAGTTGATAACATTTTTAGTGTATATATCCTTTTTTTTATTTGTAATCACTTAAAATGGTTACAAATATAAAGTGGTGATTTCTCTATACTCAAATTTAAATCTGTGTATTTCCACTTGGATCTGGCTTTCCATTCTGTGCTACTGATATGGATGTCGCCTTGGAGGGGACCTCTTCTGCATGTGTTTTCGCTTCCTCTTTCCCTCTTCTACATTAAATTTTTTCAGTGCTGCAGCTCCGTGCTCAAGGTTGCCCCCAGTACAGGATGTACGTAAAGTGGCCAGTGTAATGCCCACGCACGCTTCCATATACTTCGTATGCTTTCATGATAATCCCAATCCTTTTAATTGTACTTTACATGCACATTCGACGTTGTTTATTTGTTCTCTTGCATGCATAACAAAGCAGATATTTCATTATTGATCTAGTAATCTAATCCTGCTGGGCCATAATTTCTTGCTTTCCAGAATGTATAATTTCATTGTCAATTCAGTTGTGAAAAGACCCAATATTGTTGCTCAAGTTTGGGATTTGTTTTTGTCATGATGATCTATTCATTTCATTTTTGGGTGGAGAAACTCTTTTATGGATATTTTGACTTCGAATTCATCATTTATTGGGAGCTATAAAAATGGGCCTCTTTAATTCCCGAAGTGACAGCTCTTTTAGTATTTAAATCAATCCATATGTTTGCCACCAAATTCTAGTTTTGTTGCCAATTTAAAGGCATAATTTACCATAATTGCAGATGAAACAAAAACCCAGCATTAGTGCTTTAAAATGTGAGTTAGGGATAGAAACAAACACTGTAAAAATTTGAATCGGTAAAATCAATGTTAAATATTGTTAGATATACAAAATGTGAACAATAGTTAATAAAATTGCTTCCAGACTAAACCATCCACAGTTACGGTTTACTGAGAAAAATATAGATTGCTCCTTTTATTCTAGGTTTTATTGCAACAATTTTATATGATAGGATGTTTTGTGGTACAACAGACCTACACATATATGCATTAAATGTCATTTCTTGATTTTTTTTTTTTTTTGTAAATCACTGTTCCCAAAGGTAAACAGGACCTTTAACATGTATCCCTTTACTTCCCTTTACCTAATCCGGCACTTGTCCAAACTACATTTTTTTTTTTTAATTCAATCTATTTTTTCAAGGTGTTGGCTTGTGCTGTATCCTTCCGCTAACTTTTATGATGTATCGTTTGTATTCCATGTATCAGAGTAGAATATAAACTTATCTTTCGAGTGAGCTGCATTCACTTTTGGTCATGACATACATGTATTGTAATATTTTAGTTTTCAGAATTATCATTAGCCTCTCATAATTCGCTAACTTTGTAACTTATCCTAATTAGAATGACAGCTCATTTTAGGAGATCAAAATTTTTAATTTGACACTCTCCCAAATTACTTCATTTGGTTTTATTCTTGTTTATTTGTTCTGTTTTTGTAATCAGATTGGATGAATTTTTAATCCCATTTTTTTTTTAGTTTTTTTTTTTTAATCTCTGTACCTTAAGATAAGCCATTAACTCTTGAGCTGCTATCTAAGCAAGGGCAGGGTTGTAGTTTGAGGATAAAATCTCAGGTGATTTTCAAAGAAAATGGAAGTTCTGTAGAAAATTCTGTGGGAGCTCCCATTTTTTTGTATTTTCACATATTGAATCTGTTTTTTCTTCCTCAAACTAGCAGTAACATTGAAGTGACATTGCCTAAAATGTCAATGTTTGTTTAGAACTGCTATTTGATCTAGCAAGCACAGTCTGCTCTCATTTCCCACTTTGGAATAGATGTACTAATTTTGCTTTCAAAATATACTGTTTAGACTGGTGTTGATCAGTTTGTATTTTGATCTGCGATGGTTGGTAGCAGTGCCGTCAAGCAACAAACTAATCACGTACAGTATTATTATCTTGAATGGAAAAGAAGAAATGGCGAGTGTATTTGCAAGTAAGGCTACTACATATCTTCCAATCCAACACATTTCCAATAGCCTGGCTCTTACAACCACCGGGCTCGCGAGAAGAAGCTATTCTCGGGACTCGCGACGACTGAAGTGAGTGCAGCTTTGTTGGGATATTGGCAAGCGGAGAGCAAGCAGAACAGGGGAATATTGACGCTGCGACAAGGTGTCCAGAGGTTCCCCCCCTTGTTTTTCTACTCTGCGTGGCTCAAATCACGACAGCTCACTCGAGTAAAGAACGTCACGGGACCATATGCTGGCATGCGCGGGGGGGGGGGGGTGGGGGGGGGGTGGGGGGTGGGGATCAAAATCTATACATGAGGCCGAGCGTGATAATTTAATAGTCCCGTAATCCCCTGGTTCTAATTGGCAAAGCTCAACACTCTCCCACCCCCCCCTCACGCAGGATTATTGCATTTGTCTGTGCAGCCAGTCTGTAGTGTAATACCTGTATGAACTGTGTAGGTAGAAGAGAATACATTGTTGCAAGAATAGTTCCGCACGCAAGCCCCTTTTCCCGTTTATGCAGAGTCAAAGAACAGACACACTAAAGGGCTGTAACGCAAATGGCGAATGCATTAATTTGCATTTGCTAATTTGTAATTAGTTCAGCATAATATCCTTTTCATTGTAATTTCCAATTAACCTCCGTCAAGTGCTGTGAGTGCAGCTTGGCATGGATTTGGTGTTTTGATTAGAGGTGCTAGCTGGTGTCTGTTTTCTGTGCAGAAAAAGAATCCATTGAGGAAGCTTGCAGCGTCCTATTTCAGCAGTGCAGATGTAAAAACCCAGTAGAGTGCCTTGTGTTTTACATCCGTCTGGAGCAGCAAATAATGTTAATTTTAGCGGAGGAGGAAAGGTTGCCCATATATCAGTATGCCAATTCAAAAGAGTCTTCAATATAGAGAACCAGGAGTGTAAGATTTCTTAAATATGTTGCCAATTTCAGTACTAGTTATAAATCTATAAATGGAGAGGTTTGATAATTCTGCATTTGAAATGAACAATCAAAATGAAAATGATAAATATTAAATGAAAGAGACATCTTTTTTGTATTTGTCCTCAAATTTAATGTTAATAAACAGTAACTAAGAACAAAAAATACCAGATGAAAAGATCTGGGGCCTTAGGGGTTAAAGGTCAAAGCACATTATTTGAGGGGCATTTTTAGAGATATGTGAGTCTCAGTGTGATTATAGTAGTTTCATATCTACAGTAGCGAGTGGCCACTTAGACTGTGTCTGCTCAGTTCCTGTGTATAAGGATTTCTTTCTTTCGCAATTACTGTCACAGTCGTGCAGTGCAAAGCTGAGTTGATGTGTTTCCTTGCTGAACAGGCAGGAGATTTCTGGCTCGGTTGTGAAAATATTAAGAGTAGTTTCATATCTACTGTAGCTATCACTAAGCAGATGCAGAAGGTTGATTTTTCATTTTTTTTTTCAATTTATTTTTCATATAAAATTGTCTCCAAGCTTGTGATCGAGTCATTGGTGTTTGCTTTTAGAATCCACGTTATTTGGGGAACATGCTCTTGCAGTGTCAACTTTTACACAAAGGTTTTGAAAGATTCTGGGGAAGTTCTGCCCGGATTTTATTCTACGTGTGGTTTGTTTGCACTGCTGGTGGTGGGCTGATAATGCGGTGAATTTGTCATACCTGTCCTTTTTTTCCAAACACCCAACGGGGATAGAAAATATAGATCACTGAACCCCAAAGATGTAGGACACCATATTGTGTGTATTACAGACCTCCCCTCATAACACGGTTTGCTTGCCAAAGGTATTTTACTGGAAAACTCATGATTTGATTTGGAGATAACTCTTCTGAAATTTGTCTCTGAACATGGAACTGAGAATGAGAGCAGGAGAGATAGAGAGAGAGAGACTGGGGGTGGGGGGGGGGGGGGAGAAAAGTATGGACAGAAAGAATGAGAAGGAGAGAGAAAAAGAAGAAGATAAAGAGACAGGACATTTAAATGGCAAATGCATAGAGAGAAACATATCAGTGTTTGGATACCATTGCTTAAACATTTACACACACTCACACATGTACGCGTCTATGGTGGAAATCGAGGAAGTGTTCTACCCACAAGATTTTTACCACATAACCGAGGACCTGTGTGGAAGTAGGACTCTTGTCAACTGAGGACTCATTCGTATATTACCACACAACTGAGGACTTATTTACCCCTACAAACTTGTACATATGCAAAAGCAGACTGTCTGGAATGGTCTGCGAACTGAGGACCGTCCATGGTTCGCAGACCATTGTCTGTCTGGAATGGTCTGTGAACCATGGACGTCCTCAGTTCGCTGGGTGTCCTTGGTTTGAATGTAAAGTTTTTGTGTATGTCCTCGTTTTCTACAATGGGTAAGTGCTCACACACACACACATAAGCACACAGAAAATGGATGGGATGGTATTAACATGTAAAGCAATATATATATAGAGAGAATATAGTGAGGGAGTTGGATATAAAAAAAAATAATTGCAAACAATGGAAAAACTAGGACGTTTACTTACGCTGTAGTGCATTTTTAAAGAATGAATTAAGCTAATAACATTGCACAAAAGGGAGTCGCCAAACATAGTGAATGGATTAGGCTTTATGGTGAAATTTTTGCGCACAAATAATTTAATGAATGAGAAGGTCGCAGACATTTTCTCGAGATGTTGTTTTTACAGTATGACACCAAGGCTCTCTTACAACGTAAGTCCATTTGCAATATGTAATATATATAATATATATATATCTTTTTTTTTGCTAGTTGTTAAATTCAAGGCTCAACAGTGATTTGCAATTTTGTGAAAATTTAACCCTCGCAAAAATGACATGTTTTACGGTAGATAGTAACCCGTTGAGGATGAGTTCCGAGTATACTCAGGCAGGCGTCTATGGGATATGCGTGTTGTAGCAAAATCAGCCCATCCTCAACCGGTTGATTGGTAGATAGATGAGATGGATTGATAGATGGATGAGATATATAGAAAAAATTAAAAGATGACTGAAAGGAGCTAATTGAGAAATTGGTTGAGTGATAGAATAAAACAGGAAAAGAAGAGGGTTGGGTAATAAAAAGGATCCTAGTATGAAGTAGGTTTTGTTACGATCGTAATTATAAAGTTAGATACAGTGAAAACAAGGATAATTTCAACAGAAAACAAGTAATCTGTTCTTCTCAATCTATGTACAGTTCACATGTATACAGATCAATTCTTTGGCGAGATGTCCGCATGCTTCATCTGAGCAATCTCCCTTGTGTGAAAGAGGAAACTAGAAAAGTGACTTGCTTGTCCTTGAACATCCAGAATTGTTTACAGTTGCATTGTCAGTCCACAGTGTGCCAAAAAAAGTTCGCCCCCTATTTCTCCCAGCTCAATCTTTCCCTTTCCAGCTCGGACTGGCCGGGAGGGTGCATTTTTGCATATTTTTTAAATGCAGAAGGCTGCGGGGGTATAAATCGCTTTCTTTTCCCCCTCGAGGTGTAACCGTTGTCTGCGGGTTTCAAGTGACCGCGCTCCATTAGCGCAAGCAAACATCTGAAAGGTGTCGTAATCATAAGCAAGAAGCAAAACAGTCCTGACCTTTTCAAACTTCTATATTGAGAGAACTTAATTATAACACTTTTTGTGTTTGTTTTTGTTTTACTTTGTGGGCTGTATATTAGGTGGTTTGATTTCGTCTGCTTTGTTTCTATGTAGGTGTGGGATGCAATTTGCATTCATTGATCTGCCCCAGTATTGCTATTGTGTCAGAGGGATTGTAAGTCTTTAGAGACTTTGTGGCTTTCATTTGGAAATGCACACACAGAGACACACCTGCAAAAAAAAAAAGAAGCACAAACCCACACAAAATCAAAACACACCCACCCACACAAGCCCAACCACAGATCCCCTCCCACACATTCACACACGCAGTTATACGTAAATACATGTTTACTTTAATAGCCATGAGAGGTGGCAAGTGCAACCTCCTTGCTCATCCATAAAAGTATGAGAACACAGGAGAGCACCTTGTATCATTGCCCATTCTTCATCTATTCTTTCATTCTTCCATTCATTCATTCATCCATTCATTCATTCATCCATCAATTCATCCATTCATTCATTCATCCATTCATTCATTCATTCATTCATTCATTCATTCATTCATTCATTCATTCATTCATTCATTCATTCATTCATCCATTCATTCATTCATCCATCCATTCTCTCATTCATTCATTCATTCATTCATCCATCAATTCATCCATTCATCCATTCATTCATTCATTCATCCATCCATTCATTCATTCATTCATTCATTCATTCATTTATTCATTCATTCATTCATTCATCCATCCATCCATCCATCCATCCATCCATCCATTCATTCCTTCATTCCTTCATTCCTTTATTCCTTCATTCCTTCCTTCCTTCATTCATGCTTGCATTCCTTATTGGTTTAGATTGATTAAAAATACCTAAATATTATGATATATTTTTGTTCTCAACTGTCAGTATAGACTCGTGGGCTAGAAGAATGAACCTTCTTGTTGTACTCAAACACAAATTAGTTTTTGTTAATCTATTTTTGTTTATAAATACCAAAGGCCATCCTGTTCTGTATGGAAGTGTAGGTAGTATTATTTGATTTCAGAATCATCTACCATTTTTATATATTCTGCAATCATATGCACCATTTTATTGACTGAGATTGAGAACACATTGTCAATGTGTTTGATTGTCTGGGGCTAGCAGGTGTGCTTGTCATTGCAGTTGGTCGTGCTAGATGATATGCAGAAATGGTGACAGACAGACAAACAGACAAACGGACAGACAGACAGACAGGCAGACAGACAGACAGACAGGGCAGATACAATGAACATACAGTGTGTTAATGCCAAGACAAAATAGAAAGAAAGAAGAAGAGCAATATGCTTAGTTTGTAAAGGCATGGTTGGTCATTCGTGTCAACTGAGTATACTCCGCGGGATTTGCTCAGTTGAACTCCAGATGGGTTTTTGCTCAATTTGATGACACCCTGCATGCTTAATGCATGTTAAACTCCCCAGTGGTCTCATACACCTCTCCACAGTAATTTGCCACTCTTAAAGAGTATCTTAGCACAATGTTGAATACTTTGAACTTGGTAGAATATCATGGATGAGCATTGATAATGTATCTAGGGTAAAAAGCAATTTATATTTGAGAGAGAAGCACTTGTATAGAAAAAGGAGAAAAAGAAGATTAAAGCATCCTGTGGTTTCTGTGGAGCTATTCTCATATTTGTGGTCACAGGAGTTTACGAAAACATCCCGTCATGTAAAAATGCGTTGTAGATTGCACATCGACGCACCAGGACAGTTCAAACAGTGGGCCACTGGACCGTTGCTAAAGAGAAATTGCCCTGCAGGGTTGTGTGACG
Source organism: Diadema setosum (assembly GCA_033980235.1). Lineage (NCBI taxonomy): Eukaryota > Metazoa > Echinodermata > Echinoidea > Diadematoida > Diadematidae > Diadema > Diadema setosum. The sequence goes on along the minus strand of CM067071.1, from coordinate 28,888,633 downwards.
AATACGTTGGAAAAAAAAAAAGCCTGGCAACCTACTGTAACCACACCAATGGAGGCAAGAAAAAGATGAAACATGTGTTCATTTTTTTCTAAAGGCCATATTATGCTATCAAGAAATTAAGTCCTGTTTGAGAGTCACTAGTCAAGTGCGACCATTTGTATATTTTGAGCATAATTCTCTGAATTATGCGCGGCATTTAATAATGACGCCACTGACTTTACTGATGATGTTAGATATGATACCCAACACACACGGTTCATACAGTACATTTAACATAACATGTCCCCGCTCTAACTCTATATGTGAAGGCATGTGAACATGTGAAATTATCTAATGTTAAATGTGTGTTAAAAAAAACCAACAACAGCTACTACAGTACCCCCCCTCTAGAAAAACAACCTGAATGTTATATTCTGAATATCTAAAACTTAAATATCTTACTGCCTGCCTGTACCAACTGCAAATCTTATGTATTCCACTAAACCTTAAAGCCTATTTCCTATTGATAATCTGAAGTAGTAGCTACTTAGTTTACTTACCTCGGGTCTCTCGTAGGTTGTTATAGATAAGATGGAACAAAATTTATGTGGTTCTTTTTATGTGGAACTGCTAAACAGTGGAAGTAACTGTCCAGGAAATGTCTTTGTAATGTGATAAATTCATTCTAGGTGTATGCAGTGAGTCTGAGATATCATTTCCAAATAGAACAATGATATATTGTGCCCATTGTAGAAACTAAAAGAATGAGAACTGACTTGAAATGGGATGAAGATCAGTACACAACTAGAGGAAGGTTCAGATTACCAATAGTTGCTATTCATATTAACAGAGAAGACTAAATTTGTGGCTGACTAGTTCAACTCTAGTCCACCTGATAGGAAACAAATGATTTAGTAGTTTGCAGGCTAGCTGCGGCAAAAAGAAAAGAAAAGAAAAGAAAAGAAAAAGAATGATAGCAAAATTTGACTTTTGCTCTTTCTACAAATATGCCAAGAAAGCAATATTTTCATTCATTTTTTTTTTCTCAATGAGGCCATGTTAAAGACTTGTGTGTGATTTGCAGTGACCCATGTTTGACGCAAGTTACGTAGGAGCTCAGCCGGAAGAGTATGCAAGATTCAGGGGGGAACGTCTAAAGTGCTCTCGCCTTGCTGGCCACTTCACTGCTGTTTACACAGGGTGGAAATTGATAGTTGGAGTGTTTCCTTGCGGTGCCGAGATAAAACAGAGTTCTTGCGGTCAGCGATATTGGTGGGGAACACACACAGTGAAGGGACAGTAGTTCAAACGTACGTGGCGATGCGCAGAGTGGTGGGCATATGGATTGCAGTCCAAACTCCACTCTCCCGAAAGTGCGTTCAAACACAGCAAAGAGTAAAAAAAAAAGTCACTAAAAGTGAAGTAAGGAGCATGATCTGATTGTGGGCTTGGCTTTACGTAAGTTTGGGAGAGCTAAAAAAAAAATAATAAAAAAGGAGAGAAAGAGAAAACCCTCTTGTTCTTGAGGAGGGATAATTCTACATGTAATAGAAGTCTTTAAGGCCCAGTCATGCCTTCAACAATGATTAGTGTTTTGGTTGTGTGATAGTAAAAATCTGTTTTAGTTTTCTTCTCTTCATGCACTCACAATCCCTCACCCCCCCCCCCCCCCAAAAAAAAAAAAAAATAAAGAAAGTTGATCATTCAGCTACGCTAAGCACGTCAAGTTTTCATGCTTTGAATACCACACAATGACTGGGGCATGACCTTTGCACCCATACCCTGGTCTTTAAAGATAGTGCAGCAACGTGAATCATTGAATCAAAAGGGAAAAATGAATATTTTTCTCCTACCCACAAACATTATTAGTTGCAATTTATTTGGAATTTTTTCGCTCAAAAAAATCAAGATGAATAGATTGGTGCAAAATTTTTGATTTAAAAAAAATATATTTATGTCAATACACAAGAATGATAAGTTTTCCCATTGTATTCCAATAGTTGATTTGATTCAAACCCATTATTTTCAGAAATGTGTGAATGAGCCTTTTATTTTTTTTTTTTTGTAGCATCAAGGCAACCTTCCCTCCACTTATAATCTTTTGCCATCAGGTGTACAGGATATACCCTAAATTTGGCCAGATGATGCATGTTTGGATTGAAAAGCAACAAAAGTCAAATATTGCTATCATTCACGAAATATAAAGACCTCTGGCAAAAAGCTGTATTCATTCCCTCAAAAAAAAAAAAAAAATCTTACATAAACTAAACAAAACTTGAACAATGATTTTTTTTTGAATACGTAGCTTCATATTTCTCTTCTTCAGACAGACAAACAGACAGATTTTATGCACACACACACACACACACACACACACACACTTGCAAAAGCAGGGAGAGGTTTTGGACCACAAGGTTGACATCGATAATGGGACTCTGAACCCAAACCTCACTTCTGGGCTCAGATTGTCTTGATTACCCCGAAAGGTTTCTTCAAGAGGACAATGAGCGCTGCTGGCTCTGAGATGCCAGTCATTATAGCTACCCACTAGTCATCAAGGATGCGGGTTAAAATGGTAGGAGGATGATGATGATGATGAGGAGAATAATGAGGAGGAGGAGGAGGGGGATGGAGGGGAGGGGGGAGAGGGAGAGGAGAGGGGTGCATAGGGGGAAGATGATACGTTAGGAGGAGACCGGATGGTGGAGGAGGAGAATAAATGCCAGAGATGTTGCCCATGTTTTTGTAGTGGTGGATTTCACCCAGATCGGTGGCTATCGGGAGTATTCGCTTCATCTATACCCGAGTATTCTCTTTCACCTCTAAACATTGTACAAGAACTTTAGACTCTGGCCACCAGTCTTTTGATTGCATCTCAAGATTAATGGTACAGACCTAGAGTTATTGGCAATGCTGTAAGATATTTCAGTTTAATTATAAGAGTGCAGAAAAGTTAAGCATTTGTGCAGGTATCTTGTAGTTTCTTGCGAAGATTAGCTGAAATGTGTGGGAAGCTTTTGGCGAAATGTGATTGTGGTGGGAGATATTTTCTGATTTTTCCGATGATTTCCTCTAATCCCAGTAATAACCTTGAAGGCATGGGATTCTAAACTCAAGTATAAACAATAATAACAGCAGTATAAAAGAGAGAAACACACAAGTTGTGTGTGGTAAGAACTACCAACAAGATTACCGTAGTGCATGTATATCTTTGATGGCCCAAATTTGTTAGGATTATGAAGAATCCCTCAGTAACAGACTATTTCACCCTTTTAATAGGCTTGAAAGGTATTTAGTACAGGTACAATGGGCAAACATGCAGTTGTCCATGTTCTCACACATTTATTTTTTTCCAAGGAATGTTTCAGATGTGCTATTAAAGTGAAATCTTCCCAAGTGTAAATCGGCTTTTAAAGGTGGGTGCCATGCCGACACCTCTAGGGTATGAAAGGGAGCGGGTTGGATTTGTGTTTTCATTGGATTGGTTAACTGGGCCGTATGGGGGAGACATGCCTTTCACCCCTTGTGCTAGAGTACGGAGGTATGTTACACTGCAAGCGAGGCACAGGTATCGAATGTCTGTGCGATTTGCCGCTCGTCTGACCATCGGGGCTATTGATGCGATCGCGGATAGTGATTGGTTCAGAGTTGAGATGATGCACTGAGTGCACTTGTGAATGTTTCGAAGTTCTCAGAAAATTTACTGTGTTACCTTTATTAAAGTTGAATGTTTGCCATTTATTTCAATTCTTTTGAAACAATGCAAGTCTTTTAGGGATACGTGGTGGTACAGATGAATTTATATATCAATATGATGTTCATTGCCTTTCACTGCTTTTATTTTAGTTTTTTTTTAGGTTCCATTTAAGTGGTTGGTTTTAATGAAGACACTTGAAAAGATTGTCAAAATCATATTTTCTCATCTGATAGCAATTATGAACCTGCAGTCATATAATTGCATGCATTGTCTCACTGGTTTGTTGGACAGTGAACTTTTTTGGAAAAAAAAAAACGAAGAATTTCTTTGCTATGCCAGTGCAGAAAATGATATGGAGAGACATCATTGTCATTACTAATACTAGTACTATCTTGATATATTAAGAAACATATTCTGTCATGGCAGTGGTGGAACTGACAGTTTATTTGGAGAGAGTCCAATTTCATTTTGGGAGCTCTCTCTGTGAGCCTTATATACGTGGCTAATCAAGCCAAGAAATCCCCCACCCCTAATGGCTGATGTTGTGGAATTGGCAAAGCTAGTTGCTAATCCCATTGCCCAATATATGATGATGGATGTGGATTGCATTCATTTGAAGGCATTAAAGTTTCATTCACCTTCATTATAGCCTAGTCAGGGGCTAGCCTCTCTGCAAGGCTGAATATTTTGTGCCTGTAATTAGGGAAGTTGGCAATTTGTTACATCCTGAAAGAGAAATGCTTATTGATGCACTAAAAAGGTTCCTTCAATGAGTAAAATAAAATCTGTACACAATTTTGTGTATTTTACCATAAACTTTATGCAGATTCGCGCTGCAATATTAGTATATACACCATTAGACAGGGTTAGAAAGGTTTAACGTCATAAATTGCAATGCTAAATCAATTAAAAGTCACAAGTCTGTGGGTTAAAATATTTCATTTCTTGTTGGCATTAGCCAGATGCTGGATCCTTTAACAGGCCTCTCAGTTTACAAGGCAACTGAAATATGAAATGAATGGCAGAGTGGAATGGTAATTTTGTGTATTTTACCATAAACTTTATGCAGATTCGCGCTGCAATATTAGTATATACACCATTAGACAGGGTTAGAAAGGTTTAACGTCATAAATTGCAATGCTAAATCAATTAAAAGTCACAAGTCTGTGGGTTAAAATATTTCATTTCTTGTTGGCATTAGCCAGATGCTGGATCCTTTAACAGGCCTCTCAGTTTACAAGGCAACTGAAATATGAAATGAATGGCAGAGTGGAATGGTTAATATTAAAGCATTGAAAATAATGTTAGTTAAAAACAGCATGTGGTTTCATTCTTCAGTGGCCGTTTTAATCTAGTTCAACTGTAGATATGGATAGCAAGCATGAATACATTTTCAAAGATTTCTTTTCCCCATGGCACTCGTGACATGATTTTTTTTTTTTTTTTGCCCGATTTCTTCATTACCTTCATCATTAATTCATAAGGATTGATCAGTGAGGCAAGCTACTCAGTTTCAAAGGAACATGGAGGGAGAAACGTTGTGCCACACCCCATTCATTCCTCAAGCTGTAGGCAGGAAAAAAAAAATCTTAAATGTGAACCACCCACCCCCCCCCCTTTCCTCACATTGCTTTAGCCAGACACGGCCTGGCTCATGACATTTCAAAGCTCACAGCGTTTTAAAACATACTGCAGCATTTCAATCCTGGTCAACTACAACCCTCCCCACCACCATTCTCCCACTGACATTTTTAAAGCTAATTCAACCACAAATGTTGAGAAAACAAGCATGATATAGAAAAACTAGTGGCATTACACACAACCATTTGGGGGTTTTAATTTGAATGTATTGGAGAACATGGAGTGGATTTAAAACATATAAATGAAAATGAGAGAAATAATTTGATTTCTCTAAACCCTCCCCTTCTCACTGTCTCTGATTTCAAATTCATTCATATAAAATGGCAGTATCTTTGATCAAGCCATTTATCACTAAAAGATGATTCATCAGGAAGAATCACTGCTAATTGACCCTTCTACTGTATATGGGGGTAATCCTCTGCTGAGACTCATGCCATGCCGTGTTAGCCAACTTGTTCCCCCCCCCCCCCCGAACATTAGGGATGTTTTCAGAGTCCATCACACTCGTACCTCACCATGTAGTGTTCAACAGAATGGCAATGTTATTAACCCTTTAGTTCCTGATGGAAAGTTTTGCGAGGAAAAAATGTTCATGATATCTTGAGATATGCACCTCTGACTTTTACTCCAAATCTTTTATTGGAAATATATTAAATGAAATTGGTTTTGTTCATTATATATATATATATATATATATAATATGCTCAGATTCAGGAAAAAAAAAGCAGTTTCTATTTCAAAACAGTTATTGGGTAAGTATTAGCCTCAACCTTCAATCACATGCTGCTAGTTTTAAGGATCAGAAAAAAAAATGGTGATCATAGGCTTTTACTAATTCTGTAATTGAAGTGAATACTGGAATAAGGACAAAGTAGGATTCAAATGAAAGAATGTTCTGTTTTCTGCTCTATAGATTAATATAGAAGCGAAGATAAAAAGATACATGTACATTGGTGACCTGAAGAAATGTGGCTTTGGTAGTTTGATTTGTGAAAGACTTTATAGGCATCTTAACTAACTGAGGCTGCCTCTTTTGCAAATCACTGAAAATCACTTGCAGTTACCTTTAGGTTTGTGTTTGTGTGTTAACTGTTTTTCGTGGTTATTAAAAAATGAATTTCTTTGTATTGTTTACAATCATTGCAGTTTTATTCTGTCCTAGTCATTTCAACCTTGTAGATATTTACTCATTTCATCAAACTCCAAACAAAGTTGAATGATTTCTGTTTCTTTCTGTGGTTTAATATAAATGGACATTCCTAGATACCTCTAGACTCTGAAAGGAGTTTTGATAATTTCTGTGTTCAATAAAACTTTTTTTTTTATTGGGAAGTGCTCTAGTCGCTTGGTTGTCATTTCCATTGTAGTTCTTGTATTCCTATGAATTTTTAATTTCAGCATTTTGCACTTTCCCCCCATCTTAAAATCAAATTTCCCCATTCATTTTGCCCATTAGTGGGTGCTAACCTTGAGGGCAAGACATTCATACATGAATTAAACATGTAATGTATATTAAAAGCATGTCTATGCTCAATTGTCCTCCCTAGCCTTGTAGCTTGCAAAACCTGTAACAGGGCTGTGAATGCAGGATTTTCCTCCACTGCTATATTAACCCCTACAAGACCGCCACTTTTAAGAGCCTGTGACATTATTGTCAAGCAGGAGGCTTTTGGCAATGACAGAGTTAAGTATCGTGACAGATGGTCAATAGAAGGGTCTACTGACCTAGACTAGACCCTCTGCCATCGGCCAAGTGATACTCCGAGGGGTCATGGTTAGCAACTTATTCAATATATATTTGGTTCTCCCAAATTACGCTCTCTGATCAAATCGCCAGACCCGAGCCAGCCCTGCCTTCATTAACTCCGGGCAATGAGTTTACCACAAATTACGGCTAGACCTTATGTAGGTTAAACTCCCGTTTGCCTTCGAGTGAAAAAGAAAGAAGAAGCAGCAACAACTCTCCCGCCTCCCTTCTTTCCTGTCTCGGGCTCATTATCATTGTGGTTGCAAAGTTTTCGAGGATTTCATGCCTGTTATCTACCAGGAGTGTCTCCAAATGCTCTGCTAATTTGCTGATCTCATAAGGCATGGTCACACTGGCAAAAGATCACAGAATTTAAGATTGTGAAGTCTTTGCGAAGTTTGCTCGTCCGTCCACACTGGCAGCCAATCTTCTTGGTGTTTAAGTTCTTGAATTCCACACTGGCAGCCAAACTTCTTGATCTTTAAGTTCTTGAATTGGTCAAGGCAATGTTTGGTTTCTTTCAGATTTGAGAAGGTGGCTTTAGATACCACAGTGGGCAAAAACAGCAAAGTGTATCTCAATTTTTCTTTTACTAAAGGCATTCTGACTAATTTTTTTTAAGACAATTTTGTTTAATTGACTCATCATGACTAATTTTTAAGACAATTTAAACTGCCAATCTGATATCCTGAGTATTGGATTTCATGTTCACTGTACATTGATGGCTCCAACCAACTTAGATAGAAAATTAGTTGCATGTATTTACAAAATAGTCACAACCAGAGAAGAAGCAGAGTAAAGACTATATACAACAAACTAATCTGCAAAATGAAGAGGAATTGGAAATTATCAAAGGGACTGTACAGTACTGGTTGAGGTGAGGATTCAGCTTGTAACTTTTTGCGAGATTAGAAACCGCTCTATGAAATGTTAGCCCGTTGAGGACGGGCTGATTTTGCTACAACATGCATTTCCAGTAGACACTTGCCTGAGTATACTCGGGACTCGTCCTCAATGGGTTAAAGAGCATACATTTCTAAGGGGAATAAAACCTTTATGTGATGAAAATTTGTTTTGAAATGAATGAGATACCCCAAAACAAGGTAAAACAAAGAGATACAAAGCTGTACTAATAAAAGTCGTGGCCTGTCAATTTTATTAGGATCGCTTTTTTGGATATCTTGACCATTTCAAGACCAATTTTCATCAAATAAATGTTGAATCCTTGGAATCACATGCTCTTTCGTATTTCAAGAGGTTTCTCATTATCTCACCAAGCCAAAAAAATGATATAAACGTGGCATTAGGTCTCGACGAAAACAAGTCAATCCCTTTAATGATTCATGATTTTTCCTACAAAGATCCAGGGTCAAGTTTACAAGACCATGAAGACTGTGATGTCATCAAGAGAATCAGAATCTTCCTTTTGTGTTCAGATGAGCATATTGCCCTATCTCATCCATAGGAAATATTCAGCAATCTCATATTGCTTTATCTCTTCAGGGTAAACAATCCTTAATGACGAAGGGCTTCGCTGATTATCCCAGGCTCCTTTTGTTTTGCTGCCGTGATTTTTCCCAATAACCTCCGTCGCTGCATAATTCAGGAGATTGTGAACGGTACAGAGTCGATTATTTCGGCGGGGCGCGGTGAAACATTGATGAAGAAGAGATTGGGAGGGGACGACCGCAGAGAGTGTTAACAGTCCAGCCTGTAAAATATGCAGGACGTACTTGTATGGGAGGGGTACCTTAGGAAGGGGGGGGGGGGGTGAGATAGAAAGATATAGAGAAAGATGATGAGCGTGAAAGAGAAAGATAGGAGAGAGAGAGAGAGAGAGAATAAAAGGAAAGAGAAATACAGAGGAAGATGATGAAACAGTGAGAGAAATATATACGAGTGAGAGAGGGATAGAGAGAGAGAGATGAAATATTTCAAGCATGAGAGAAATATAAGAAAGTTGGGCAGAGAAAAACACCTAGGGGGTGTTGCAAGAAAGTTGCAATCAATTGCAACTTGCAACTGATTGTCACTGGCCAATCAAAATCATCGTTGCATGCATGTCTTCTTAATAGGGCAGACACTGAGCCAATCAGAATGGTTGTTTCAAAATTAGCAATTATTTGCAATTGATTGCAACTTTCTTGCAACACCCCAATAGAAAGATTATGAACGTACGAGAGAAAGATGAGAAAGAGATAAAATGCAGAAAACAATGACAGTGAATAATACATCACTTTTAAAGAGTCTTTAAATCACAAAAATGCTGGTATGTTTTGTCCAGCCAAATAATTAATGCCTAGCTGGTTACATTTAATCTCAATTTCAGATGTACTGCTGTCAAAATGCCATATTGTATATTTTGCAATTTTTGTTTTCATTTGGTTCAGGATATATTTTTAAACTATATCTCACGAAACAGGATATGAACAGGTGGTTTGTTATTTATTTTATAGACGGTCATAAACAAGCAATGACGTGATGTGCCCTCCCAGAAATGCACACATGGCGAGTATTTCGAGCATTCTTTGCGTAATTACGAGCTAATATCTCAGTTCATCTTAGCTACCCGTCGCCGCATTCACGGCTCATTTGTTGCAATATTGCGGGCTCGAATTTGTTACAACCCTCGTTTTCGGGAGAGGGCAATTAGCGAGTAATTGCCATGAAATCCAGCCGTAATGATGATAAAGTTTGATGTCTCACATCTGTAAATTGACACAAAAGGTCTATATGAACTCATTGCATCTTGTTTATATCTTGTTATCAAGCATATTGACTCTTTTTTCATTGGTTGCCCCTATGCCCCTATGATAGGTCTGTACTGCCTCTTTATTAGGTCTATACTCTATGTATTTTAATACAATTATGCACTTCTGTGCGAATTCAGAAGGTCACCTACCCCATGTGTGGTAATTTGCACAGGTCAGTACCAACCATTGTTAATACTGGAGCTTTACTGAAATAAGAGAACAGGTTGTTTTGTTTGGATCCCTCCCAAATAAGCGGGGACCACTGTTCTTTACTATATTTATTTATTTATTTATTTTTTTTTTTTTGGGGGGGGGGGATGTGGGGGGTGTGTGGTTGGATGAGGGGATGGGTCTTGGGGAAGAATCCATGAATTGAGTACATCAAGTGTCTTGATAGCACAGTACGCTAGACAGTGTGAAACACATTGAAGTAAGTTATGATCAAACAAACAAAAGTTTGTTGACACCCCTCAAGCCATGCATGTGATCATTAAAAAAAGTTGGTATCTCATTGGCTTGGAGACGTGGTGGCGACCCAATGACTTAAGTCTCACTGGTTGTGGTGATGTCTCCACAACGTCTCTGCCATGTCTCCTCAACGTTTCCCAGAGACTAGCTCAGATTCTCAGAAGTCGTGAGAAAATCAAACATATATTCACTTTATTCAGAGACTAGCAATACTTGGTTTGGTTGTTGCCGTAAAACAACATACGTTTTTGATTTATGCAAATTATTCTTAGAAATAAGGGGTCTAGTGAAATCAGTTTGCATAGCTATATTGTTGATCATACTGTCGCTCCTTTTCGTGCAAGATATGAAGTATTAAACAAAAGCAGAAAAAGAGCTGTAACTTTGCAAAACTTTAAACTTGATTAATTGGAAAAGAGGTTGCATGTATACTGTTTTGCCATCTCACGGCCAATCTGGGGGAGGCCCAAGGCAACGTACTCGTGACAATGAGGAAATGTTGTGGAGATGTCTCCGCAATTGTGAAGTCATCTCCAAGATGTTGTGGCGACCTTGTGGCACTGTCCCTGCTACTCTCAAGTGAATAAGTTGTCATCTCGTATGGAGACCCACTGGACGTCACCCTAGCAAAGCTTTCTTGGCGAGAGCACAAGCCGTTTTTATTTTCCGTCTTTATAGACTCGCACGAATTGCGGCAACTGTGTTGACGTTTCCTCTAGTGACATAGACCCTTATTAAATGTGGAATCTCAAACTTTACATGTAAAGCGAGATGCACACTTCTTCTGTGCCACTTTAAGTACAGACCATATGTGAGGGGCATGTAATATCAATATTTGATATCCCATCACCAAAAGGTGATGGCATAATATTTCACCTGATGTCTTGATCAAATACAGTAAATGAAAGGTCCATTAGCGAAATGAATAATTCAAGCGGAAAGAGCGTTGCTAACAGTCTTCCAAACTATCTAAATTTTTGTTGTCGTCGTTATTTTTGTAAAATCGCCCGTAGTTGCGGGTGATGATTTCTCCTAAATCCATCTGTGAAATGACAACTCTCTTATCTTCGGCAGCTAGTCAAATTGCTGTTGTATGCGTAGAGAGCCAAGGAAAAAAAAAAAAAAAAAACAGAAGGGGAATAAAGCCAGTCTTGTTTTTTGCTCCAGATAGCTGATGATGTATGTGCTGATTTTACTGCTCCCAGTAAATGACATCCGTGCGTGCGGGGAATGATACGTTTGTTCCCCTCCATTATGAAAAGTATCCCTATTCCACGGACAGGAGGTCGTAAGAAGAATGCGTTTTATTAAAAACAGGAAAAGAAGAGAAGTTATGATTGAGGGCTCTTTATGTGCACTTTGGAATTTTCTCTCTACACAGCACTTGTATTCAAAGATATTATTTGCTATATAAAAAGTTTGTGTGTTCCTTTTTTTAGCCCAGAAATTTAGATTGCTTTCATAAGCTGGCACATAGGTAAATAATTTAGACATTTCCTGACTATGATACAACTGGAAACTTCTCAATAATGCAGGGAAAATAATACTCTAGATTAAAAGAAAAAAAAAAGAGTACCCTATTGTATTGCTTACAGAATTGCAGGTACATTATCATTGTAGCTCCAAGCAAGAAGACGAGCTTCTTTGCAACTTCCTCCCTTATATTTGAAGTTGTAGACTTTTGATATTGAAGCTAAATTCATCAATACAATAAAAACTTTCCTTAAGACGTTAAATAGCCCTTTACAATATTCCAGCATGTGGAGGATTTGTTTCAGCACCAAAGAAATACATGGGCGGGATGAATCAGCTTGTTCTGCCAGACAGCAGAGCAAGTCAGAAACTGCTAGTTGGAATATTTGGTCTGCCAATGCTATTCAAATTAAGAAAGCTAGGTAGTCAAGTGGATATGACACACTGTCTTAGACCCCGTTTACAGTGCGAGGCTCGGCCGCGGCTTGGCCGCGGCTCGGCCCAGCCCCGCTTCAGTGTAAACGTGCAAAAGGCCAAATGCGGAGCCAAAATTGGCCTCGCATTTGGCCTCGCTCTGGAGGTTGTCTCGGCCGCGGCCAAGCCGCGGCCGAGCCCGAGCCTGGCCTTTTCTCAGCGTAAACGCAAGCTGGGCCAAATGCGCGGCCAATTTTAGTCTGGCTTCCAAACCCTCTGCCCGTACTATTTCGCTATTCAGGATATTAACCCCCTCAACGTCGAAAGCTAGTATAGTTTAAGGTGGTTTTGTCCTGCAAAGGATTTTTCCTACGGCAAAGGCCTTTGCCCGAACAGCGACTTTGTCGCCACAGAATCCAGTTGGCAAAGGGTCTGAAAACCAGACTATACCAAATTACGACAAAATACTGAAAGGTTTGAATCAAAAGCGCGGCCGAGCCCGGCAGTGTAAACGGACGAAATTGCGGGGCTCGGCCTTGCAATTGAGGTTGGACTCGGCCGCGGAGCCCCGCACTGTAAACGGGGTCTTGTAGAGAGGAGATTGTTGGTTCAAATCTAACCTGTGTATGTGATTATGCCCATGTCTTCTATAATGACCTCCCCTAAAATGCTGAATAATGAGGGCTCATTTACATCAATGAAGGACAATCAGTTAATCAGCGTTCATGCTATTGTCATACTGAATTCATGAATGCCATCATCGGCTGATAAATTCATTGCGTCATACATAATATAGCTGTAGAGCTGCTAATGGGAATACGAGTGATTGAATTGTGCCTATTATGTGAATCTTGCGTCACACATGCACATTATTATGTATACACTTGTAGCAAAGTTAACCTGCTGTTTGTTTTTTTTTCAAGTGAGATTGCACCTGCTGCTGCTAAACATCACTCATAGATTTCATGCAAATGTTCTCAGCTAAATATACCCTGTGGCATACAAGGACTAATGTAAGTGCTGTTTTTTAAATACATTTCCTCAGTCTGTTTTCCTTTTTGTTTTTTACCTTTTGAAGGCAAGTGCAAATAGGCTGATCCAACCATATCTTGTGCTGTGTTATAACACCTGGAAAGTGGCATTGTGTGGGATGGAAATGGATAAACGATGCAAGTGCAAGGACGGCTGCATTCTCTGGAAGGAAGATGACAAATATAAGACTTTTGTCTTAATCTGTTTTGCTGCAAAAACATCTAAACACATGCCACCAAAGTATCCCCGGCTTGTCTATAATTTCGGCAAAGAGAATAACCAAGAAATAGTTAACAGTTAAGGAATTCATTAAGTACAGCTTTGCATATAAACTCTGTGTGACTTCAGTCCGTTTGTGTCTTTTAATGATACACATTTATTCAATATACTTATTGCCTCTAAATGAACACATCCACAGTATCAATAACATCTAATACAGCATCAGCTACACATGTATGCAGCAGTATACAAAAACATAGAAAGTATGATTATCTATCATGCACACACTCCCTTGGTACTTAGTGGTTTTAAAAAAGGGGTGCATGCAGGTATCTGTGATATATATCAGCTGAATTTCAATGATTTCATCAAATGAAATCATTACCAAGCACCAACCTGGTCAAAGATTGCACGAATGTTATCATTCTTTTATAGAGTTGGCAATTTATACACTATCTTACATGAAAATGGTTAATAAAAATAATTTGTTATACAAAACTCTTCAATTTAGTATTTTGGCCAGGCTATAATTCAGAGAGATGCAGTACATATTAAAGCTCAGCTCTTCTTGCATATTCTTGACCAATCAACATGTTGAAGAACTGAGTGATAATGCAGTGTATGTTGTGACTGTTTGCTAGTCTATACGTATGGGCTCGGACCTTATAGTGCCTCACTGTATTAAAGTACAGAGCGGCAACTTCCGATTTATGTTTCATGGGGCCTTAGAGTGTGGTTGGAGAACATAAAACACCTCAGGGAGGGTTTTTTTTTTTAATCCCTCCTGAAACAGTAGTCTGTAGGAAAACACTTTGAATAAAAGCACATCATCAGTGATTTTATTTTTTTTGAAAATGATAACAGATTATGAAGAAATTATGGCAGCCATTGAGCTATGCTGTATCACATCAGGTAACGAGGCATCTGTACACAAATGAAAGACTCATATCTTGTAAATGGGATTGTCAGCGTTAGTATTTGTAAAATATTTTGGATAGTGATGGTGCAATGATGATTATGAAAATAATGATAATATTGATGGGAGGACACAACATCCTAATCATATTGATAGTGATAACAACGATGATTGCCAGCGTATAATTGTTTTCATCTCTGCCATTGTAATTAAGCATTTGCGCTTCCACCCGCTGCGATGTCGTACATGCATAATGAGAGAAGAAAGTGATCATTTCGTCATCAGGATCCCTCGTACCACATCGCGAGCTCTCTGCCAATTATAGATGCTGTGAAGGAAGGAACGTGATAAAGGCATTATGTCGAGTAAGCTCGTGATTAGTCGTTGAGCAGTGCGGGCAATTCCGAGGGCCTTTTCCCCTGGTATGGGGCCAGTGGTTGCCGTGCCTCTTTTCTTTTCTTTTTTTTTGGTTCCCTTTTCCCTCTCCTATGTGAATTCGAACTCTTCTGTATGTCATGGGAGGTGTGAAAGGAGCCTGGTTGGGGTAATGGGCTGTGAACATTGGCTTTTTCTTGATAACGTCCCAATTAGCTGTACAGCGAGCTCCCTGCTTGCTCGGTTTACGTCGTATGTCTTACCCCCTCACCCCCCCAACCCCCCCAAGCCCTTGGTAATTGTCGAACACTTGCCTGTCGATACAGGCCAATGTGCCTGGCTTGTTGGTCATGTGACACCCTGCCCCTGCATGTTCTCCATCCCAGAGATTAACAGACCCTCTAGCCCCTACTTCAAACCCTTGTAGTACCTGCCGACTTGCCCATGTACTCCACTGCTTGTCCACTTGCCCACCTGCCTCGGGCCTTCACCATTTCCTGTCATTCAATTCCTTGTCCTTGCAGCCTGCCCATATATTGCCAATAATCAATTTTTCTTTCCTTTTTAAGAAATAAACTGATCTTGATATTAAATAAATGGTTCTAAGTATTGCTCCATACTACTGAGAAGATGGTTGTGAGTAGATGAAGTTCCATAACTTCTTTTTACAAGTCCAAAGATTCGTTGAAGAATAACATGGCCAACAATCAAAGACTTTCTTTGCCCAGCGCTCCAGCGAAGCTTTCACGATGCTTCACAAATCATACTCGGATGCACTCCCTGGTCAGTCGGGAGACAGTTACCGTGGCGACGGTGATGACAACATGTAGGAACCATCATTGCAAGCTGATGATAAATCTCAGATATTTCATCTCGGGGCATCTCGCTGATTAACGTAATTGCCCTGCTTTCAAGTATAAGAGGAAATGTGGTAGTAGTCACGCTTGGTGTGAACCTTTAAGCCCTTGCATGCCATTGGTACCTGTATGCACCTTCAAGATAACAGAGAGGTTGTAAGACTAGTGGTGGATCACAGGTCAGGGGGGTTAAACATTTTCCAGCAGCCATCCTTTTCTGACAAAAGGCATCCGGAAGGGTTCGATCGGAGAGGGTCGTTCATTTTTGACCCGCTGGTGATGAATCTTCTGGTAAACATGTCAAAAACTGAGTGAGTGATCACACCTTGGCAGCAACATTTCAAACTTGATTGATGTGGGCTGGTTTGATGGCAAGGTGCTGCCTCTAGCACTCACAAAAAAAAAAGAAATAAGTTAAACAAAAATCATAACAGAAAGGAGAGAAATGCCTTCATTTCAAATTACCAAAGGACCATGATCTTCAACAGCTTATAAGCCCCTCTCCCAGAAATGACCCAGTTCTATGAATATGTGTATTTTGTTACAACATTATGTGCAATGTACATCCATGTAATGATCCAGGTTTTTTTTTTTTTTTGGGGGGGGGGGAGGAGAATGTATCATAAAGCAATGTGACTGAATTTAGGCAAAGGAGTAGATGTTAGATAATCAGTTGGTTAACATGATTTTGATAAACTGTCTACCACCCCAAATGAGGAGGATGATACAACTTGCAACTTGAATGATCTATTTAGAGTTTTCTCTTTTGTGACGCATGTCCAGTATAATACATTATACATGTAGTTGCTACCTGTTTATCAAATCTTTTGCCCTCTTGTTTTCGTAAGTGTGGAATTTTGCACAGCACTTGCAGCAGTTTAGACTGCAGAAATAAACAAGTTTCGAAATACAGACAGCAGAAGGCAGCTTTTATCGAGTATTAAAGAGAGGAAGTGAAGAAGAGAGACAGATGGATGGAAGGATCGACAGAAGGAAGGAGAAAGTGAAAGGAAGAGAGATTGACAGAAGAAGTGAAGAGAGAATGAGACTTGGAGAGATTGTATTTCCATTATTGTTACCCCAATTAGCAACATGTTTGCCTGTTCATATAATGTAGGATCCACTAGTCTTGAAATTCAGACACTTTTTGTCAGTTGATCTATCCTTTCTATTGCACACCTTTGTCAGTGTTCCTGTATGAATACCAGAAATATTTCCTTTGAGTTTGCTTCAGTTAATAAGTGATTTCAGTTTTGTTCTTTAATGGGGAAGTTTGGATTTTGAAAAATCTTTCAAGCAACAAGAAAACAAAAGGAAACAAATGTCTACATACAAGTGTATCTTCTCCAATTTCTATTGATTGATTAATTTTTCTTTTTTCATTTGGACTGTGGCTGTAATAGAGGATATAGAGACAGATTTGTTGTTGTTTTTGTTTTTGTTGCTGTTCTGTATTTCTCTCAAAGTGGAATGATAGCATTACATTGTAGTAGAATGCTGGACATATTTGGTATCTGATCAGGACCATTCTACCCAGAGGGTTTTGATTGCGACTTTCTCGTGTGACAGTGAAAACAGAGTTTAGAATGTGCAGCCTATGTCACGTCTGTCTGCTGTTGAGAAAGCATGAAATTCACATCACCGTGTAAATTTTTTGCCCCCGAAGGTATGCATTGTGGGCTGCCAATGTCACATTCCCCTCGACGTGTATGTTTCGGCATTATTGTAATGAGCTCTGATATAAAAATTAGCGCTGGCTCATGTGACAGTGAAGCACACCGTCGTCTAAACTGGGGGATTTGTGCGACAGAATGGGAATTTGGAAAGTGGATAAAGAGGACATCATACAAACGACCCTCAATAGCTGTACAGGTGCATGCTGTATTGAAATAAGGCTTTTCAATTTTCTACCATGATTAGCCTTAGACAATTGTATGAGTCAGAAAGGAGAATGAATATAAATTACCGAGCATGTACAGGCTCAGGAAAAAAAAAAGAGAGAAAAAAAAAAACCATGAGTAAGCTCTGCAAATGGACATGTTTTTATTTTCTGCACGTAATCATCGAAGGTTATTACTTTTATCCCAAAGAATAGTTTAGAATCGGGCAATTTGGATTCATTTCTTACTATCATATAAAAAGTGTTATTGAAAATTTGTATGCAAATTTGTGTAGTCTGATGAAAAATGAGTGTGTGTTGTGTGTTTGTTTTTGTGTGTGCTAGGATGTTAAAGAGATATATGGAAATAGGGGTGTTGTTCTTGATCCTTGGCATTTTTTTCTTTAATCCTGTATGGAATGAAGGAGCCATTTATTTAGCAGGGGGGTGGGAGTATCAGTCTACCTTTTATTCATGGACTCCTCAAGAGAAATGTGTGGGTTTTTTAAAAATTATTTTATCAAGGATTAGATCGTTCAGCCAACAATAATTGAGCTAGACGTGTATGAATGGTCTGTGTGCCCTTTGCGTGACATTTGTCGAAGGGAAGTTGGAGAACTTGGAGTGAGAACGTGCGTGCATATCATTATAGTCCTTCCACAGTCTTGTTTTCCTTTTCTTTTCTTTTTGTTGTTATACTGTGTGTGCATATAATTATATCCGTGTATGCCTAACTTGTGTGTATCTACAACTTTGTATGTCTTCCCATCTTATTGTTGAAAATAAATAAAGTCACTCGAATAAAAGCAGGATGTTCTGACAGGATCAACCTGAGTCTAACAAAGTGCTGGATATTTGATGTTTAAATCCTACTGTAGCATCCTCTGGCGTGTTTGTTGCACTTTACATCACATTACATTGAAGTCATTACTATGGTAGCATTTGATGAATCCTGTATTGTAGTATTTCATGTTCCAGCCAATAGCTATCAGGAATCAGTGTTATTCCTCAAAACTCCACAGAATCAATTTGGTGAAGAATCATGGATTTGCGGCGCTTCGCCAACCTTACCCATCCTTGTTTTAAAATTGCTATTCAGTACCCTCAACATGAATACGAAAGAGGATGGGTAAGTATGGCTTTGTTAGTAAAGTGAGATGCCTCTTACTGAGGATTCTATTCATTCACAAAGATGAATGACAATTCTCCACTTTCATGATACACTGATGGTGGGATATAGGTGTTGCTTCTTTGATTCGCAAATTGGCAACGTGTTAACTTGACTCATGATTGATATTTCTTGTGTCTTTCTTAATCCCCTGCAGGAATTTGCAACATTAACGAAGGAGCTGAACCAGGCGAGAGAACAGCTCTTGGAGCGAGAGGAGGAGATCTGCGAACTGAAGGCAGAGAGGAACAATACGAGGGTGAGCCTGTTATGTAATACCTTTCCCCCTTACCCCTTCCATGGCCCCCTCCCCACCCTATTTGACAGCATGCATATCACTTTATGTCTTTCATCAAATAAATGATTAACATCAATGCAGAGCAATTTCTCAATTGCAAAAAAAAAAAACAACAAAAACTACTGTAAAAGTGGAAATTTCATGGTGTTGACATTTTCAAGCATTGCGCACCAGCAGAAACTAGTGTGAAAATAAAAACACACAAATATTTTTGCATGCCGTATGTTTCTGCAGTTGATGTTTTGATTCCGCGGAATTAAAAACACGCGAAACTCATCTTACCCAGCTGAGTGCGAAAAATTACTCATACTAAAATATCCACTTTTACAGTAATCTTTTTATGTCCATATATCTGAGGGTGAGCCTGTTATGTAACACCTTTCCCCTTCCCCCTCCTCCTCACTCCATTTCGCAGCACATCACTTTATGTCTTTCTTTAGATTCTTGACTTTTTGTTTTTCCAATGTAGGGCAATTTGTCAATCAGTTGCAAGAAAAAACGTCTTTTCAATATTAACGTCTACAACATTACCTACATGTAATCTGCAAAATTTGACAGATTGATGCAAATGGAAAGAAAATAAAGTCACAAGAAATGAGAATCTGTATCATGGCTTGCTTCAAAGGCATCGGGAAATACTGTAAACACAGATGTTGTCTCAACGATTTGGTATCCTATTCAGGTATTCTAGAATACCAGTATTCCTTCAGTACAAGTAATTTCCCTATGAACATTATATTTATGTTTATTTTTTTAATAGAAATCTGGCTGTCATTTTAGAATGTTGTACTGACTGTGATGTTTCAATTTTGGTGCATTTCTTTTAATAGATTAAATGATAATATTTTGTAACCAAAGATCAGTGAATACATACGAAAGAGAAAGTCTTGAGAAGCAATTATATGGCCTGTATGATAGATTTTAGTACTCCATGTCGTGAGATAAATGCTAAACCCTGTTTCATAAAGAGCTAGTATTGCTCTTGATTGATGGATATCTGGCAGGCTTCGTGATCACTGACCAAACAGACAACAAAATTGCATCTTATTGAAATGGAACCATGGGGTATAAGGAATAGACAAGCAGAAGCCTAGATTATTTGTTTGGGACATGAAAAATTCCAGCCAAGCATCAGATTCGGGCAGGGAAAAGTGGGTCAAATCCAGGTCCGTCAGAGGGTACTCGCAAAAGCGGGCTGGCGGAGATGGGGAACGGCAGCGATGGTGCTGGCAGTCAGCGCCCCCGCAGTGCTCCACCGACGATATCCTGGGGGTTTGGCTGCCGACAAACTTTTGCTGGAGTGTGATCTGGAATATTTCATCCTTTTTTTAGCCTTTTCCTACCATTATTGTCTCCCCCCTCCTCCCTTTGGGGTTTTGAAGTGCAGCCATGACGGTTTCGTGATTTGAGGAAATATTTCCAATATATATATTTGCTGAAGATACAGAGCTGCCAAGTCTCCCTGATTCTGCAGGAGTCTCCTGAAAAATGTCAAAATCTGTTCATGTCTGAGTAAAGAGAATATTAAAATCTTCCTTATTTGGGAATTATTTTTGCCCATTGAAATGCATGTAATACACGGATATCTCCTTGATTGCTGTTTGGACTCTCCCTGATTTGGATGTGGGAATGTTGGCAGAGCATGAAGATATTGCATAAAAATGATCACACTTTAAAAAAATAGCAGCAGCAGCAGCAACAACAACAACTGTGGTGTAGAATACAAAGCAAAAAAATAAAAAATCCCTCCATTCTAGGAACTCTCTTGCATTTTGAAATTCCTTTTTTGTTACGTTTAATCAGAATGTTTTGAGAGAGATGTGGAAGCGCTGTAAAACATAGCGATATTGGATTGAATGAGGTCAGCAAAAGTGTTGCATGTACCAATAACCGAGAAGCCTCCAAAATTGAGGAAAACCCTTTCTGGACGTAGTCCATCAATGTCATGCCCAATTTAATCTTCAGCTTTCCATGAGTAGAGCGCAGGAATGATGTAAATTCGTGGCAAGGAGGGGAAAAAAGAAAAGAAGAAGAAAAAGCAAAAAAGCACATTTCTTCAGACCTATCTAAAGTATGTTTATATTCCTTGGCAGAGTGGGGCTTAATGTGTCGTTGTTGTTTCCGAAAGGAAAGTTGAAACATTGATTCTTTAATTTCTTTGACATTTTTCAAAGTTTGATATACTCTGTCATACATCAGGGCACTTTGATATTTTTTCCTTTATTTTCTTTTTTTTTGTCTGGAAAAAAATTTATATTGCTTGACTACACAGAATTGATCAATGCAGTGATCAGTTCATACAAAGAAGCAAAGTTGGATTTGACCCCTTCCAACCAGAACCATCACAATATTGATAATGCACTGGTCATAGACACCATCACTGTGTATATTGTCATGGCCTTCTACCATAATGCAATGATAGTTTTCAGTCCTACATTCTGGTCAGAAATTTGAAAACAAAACAAAACAAAACAAAAATCTGATGAAGGTGAAGTTGATTTTTCCATCAAAATTTTGCAATCTTGGTCTTGAAGTAAACATTGTTGATTAAAAGGTCCAAATTCTGGTAGCCTTATCTAGAGAAGATGTGAAGTTCTAGGACTAAAAAAAAAGAGAGTACTTAGTATAATCCAGTGCTTTGCATGCATGGCTTAAAAATCGAAAGGTCTCTAGCCTGCCAAATGATTTAAAAGGAAGAACTTTATAAATCGAGTTTGATCTCAAACTAATTAAGTGAACTTCATTCTTGTCATTTTGAGATATTTGCCATTACACCTGCCAAATAGATGAAGAGAAATGATGAGAAAATATCGAGTATTTTTTTAAAATCATAACTTCAAGAATATTCCTTGTTATGCAACAAGTGAGGTATTTTTGGAAAGGTTTTAGAATGTATGTTGCTCTTTCTGATGATGGGATCTATTTCAAAGCTGTCTAAAAATGGTACTTAACCCATTTTACAAACAATCTCTTTAAATGTATTTTTAAAGGTTTGCAAACATACCGATCTTCACTGAGCTTAACATGTTGAGGAAAAGTCCCGAGCATATTTTGGCAAGGGTCTAGGGAAAATGCATGTTGTACCCAAATCAGCCCATCCTCAATGGGTTAAAGAGTAGGAGGAGGAATGTTCCCAAGGGAGAGGAGATGGTACACATAGCTGCTACTCAGGTTAGGATGTATCTCGACAAGCAGAGGCTTAAAGGACAAGTTCACCTTCATAGACATGTAGGTTGAGTTAATGCAGCAATATTTCTAGATCACGTCAGTGACAGTTTGAGGAAAATCGGACGATCTGTTCAGAATTTATACATTTTTGAAGTTTCTGCTTACTTGAGGCCGGATGAGAAGACTACTATAGCTTGTGATGTCACATGTGTACAACGATATAAAGAAAGAATAAAGAAAATTCAACATATTTTTACTTTTCTCGCATAACAAAAGAACTCTTGACTTCTCTCTTTTAGAAGACAGGAGGAATAATAAAATACCCTTGACATATGTCAGTAAGAAGTCGAAGAAATGTGTACTTTGTTCAAAAAGTGAAGTTTTGTGAAATTCTCTTTTTATTTTCTTCATATCGTTGTTCGCATGTGACATCATATACTGTAGGAGTCTTCTCATCCAGCAGTAACTGTGCTTATACTCAAAAAATTCATAACTTTTGAACTAATTGTCCGACTTTCCCCAAACTTTCACCGATGTGCTCTACTAATATTGTTGCATTTACTCAATCCATATGAAGGTGGACTTGTCCTTTAAAGTTTAGTTTCATGAGAGGCATCCTTGTGATGTGTTCGTGACTGCAGATTCTCCCGTGGGTTTACCTTTCTAATGCCAAGGAGAACCATTAAGGTTGTGTTATTGCAACCCACAGATTTCACATGCCTGCTGATACCTCATGAACGCGAAGAGTCTGAAAGCTAAACAGGGTCAACCCTAAGTGGGCGGCTGTTGACATGGCGACGCTGGAAAACATACCAAATGGTTTGCCCATTGACAGATGAAGAAAAGTCACAGCAGTGCCATGTTGTTTGGCTGTCAAATAGGGTAGCTGTATCTGGTGGATCCATAAAAAAGGGAAACCAAGCAAAATATTAAAAGAAAATAAAACAAAACCTCTTTTCAGACCGAGACGTACTTACTTACAGAAGGACATACAGACATAAAGATGAGCTTAACCCATCTTGACATATAGCTGTATATAGAGAGAGATTTGTAAGTAGATATTGAGATAGATGGATGAACTTAATATATCACGCATATAGACCAAGATTTACTTGTAAAGAAGGCCATAGGAGAAAAAAGAAAAAGAAAAGAAAGGATAAGCCAATGAGCAAGCACTGGACAGTCACCCAAGTACAATGTATCGAGTAGATAGATTGACTGATTTATATGGAATATGGGCAGATGGCTTAAGAGATAGATTTTTGGTGTGCAGACAAACAGGGTGATGGGGGGGGGGGGAGAGAAGAGAAATATAAAGAGAGAAAGGAGAGAAATATAGAAAGAGGAGAGAGAGAGAGAGGTATATTGATCAGGAGAAACAAACAAAATACCTATTTGAAATACATGTATGTGATATTCATCCTACAGCATTAATGGACAAATAAACTAAACAGAGAAAGACAGAGATAGATAGAAAGATAGATAGATAGATAGATGGGAAGACGGAGAATTATATCAATCAAAAGAAAAGAGGATAGGGCAGAATCTCGTAGACATAAAGTGAAATGTTTTCTGTTTATCGTTGATAGACTAGATGACTAAGAAATGTAAGAGAAATATATTGATCAATGTGCTGCAAAAACAATGAAACAGTATCTCCCAGACCCATGGAAAGCATTTTCTGTTCAGCTTCAATATACGAGAGAGAAAAAGGGAATATATGAGAGATAGAGGGGGAGCACAAGAGAGAAGGCAAGAGCTCTCAAGACAGTGTGAAGTCAAACGACAAAAAATATATAGGACGATGAAGATAGATAACAATATCTCCAAGACTCGCATGAAATGATCTCGGTTTGGCAATTATAAACTAGATACGAAGAGAGAAAGATAGAGAGAGAGAGAGATGGAGAGAGAGAGAATGGAATAGTAAAAGATGTCAAAGACAGTACGAAGTCACAAGACAAAAATAGATAGGGCGACAAAGATAGAGACCGAACAAATCAAGTTACATGAGTCTCGTGCGATGGAACAGCATTGCGTCCGTCCGATAGGTTCCCCCCGTATCATATTACAATATACCTGCCGCTAAAAATTGTCATCATTTCATCCCGCCCTCCCTTCCCCCGGAGTAGAGAGGCGCAGAGCGGAGCGCAAGGCCGACCCAAATGAGCCTTCCTTCTACTCTACTTCCTTGGCACCCACATTCAATATCGTCGGCACCGTGTGGCGTTTCGCCACTTTTCTTCCTTGCCCCATCTACCCCCCCCCTCCCTTCCATCATAACCAGCTTCATCTCTGGACACCAGAGTATGGAAGAACAACCTTGGGTACCCATCAAAGATTCTAGTAACAGAATTAGAGCAAAACATAAGATGAACACCCCCCCCCCCCCCTTGGAAAAAAAAGGAAAAAGAACAAAAATCACTCTCCAGAAATAGCGAAATTTGATATTTGAACATGGCGTAACCATTGTGGGGGAGTCTTAACACCGATGTAAAAAGTATTGTATTCAACTCGGAGCAGGAAGTAGAGAGAAGTCGTGGGAGTCTGTGAAAAAAAAAGGATGTGTCGAGAAAAAGGTGTACTTTTCAAGTATTGCTACAAAGATATGCCATAGTTAAAAAAAAAAAAAAATCAGAATTCAGGTTCGAAATCAGTGCCTTGTTGCCATACAGACTCGGCTCCGGACCACTTCCATCTTTTTTATCATTTATTTTTTGTTTATTGAGTGGAAGGTACTGTACTACTCCAGATTCAGAGCAAGCGGGGGGGGGGGGGGGGGGATGTTAACTGTGAGATTATCTCAGTTCTTCACGAGTTTTCAGTGAAATTAAAGAAGTCAGCTTGATCATCAGGTAACACTTCATTCACTCATCTCATGAATTTGCATGCTGTTTGCAAATTATCTTCAAGACCTAGTAAGCTCTCTATTTTGGCCTCCTTTGTTATTTTTTTTTTGCTATTTAATGCGAGTGTTTAATTAGGTGAGAATTTGTATTTTTCATTCAAGTGTTTTCTTCTGATTTTTTTTTTCTTTCAGTGCAAAATCTCTTCCTCTCAACAATTTCTTTTAATAATAAATCATTTTCAGATTTCCATCTCATTTTAAAAGATTACAGTTTGTGAGTCTCTCCAAAATTGGCAAATTTTGAATCTGTATGTTTAATCTGATTTTTTGCAGATTCCCTGAATTTAACCAGTTCCATCTAATTTTTCTCCAGTATAAGCTATTTTTGTTCAGTGTTGATTTAAATTGATGCCATTTTGTTCGTAGGATTTTGCTTCTATTCATGGAAGCCAACCTGTGGATGTAGTAGATTTTTGTCCTTAGCATAATGGTTCATGTTAGGGGGAAACTCAGGGGGATCACCTAGCGCATATTGGTGTGACCAGGACATAAATCCCAATTCTGCCCTAGCCAGTCCTGGGAGCAGAGCGGTCCCTGACACTTCTCACGTAGTGTGCGATGACTTAGCGTCATCCCCTCTTAACTTGTCAGCTAGAAATGCATTATCAAAGTCTGGGCACCCGCTCGTGAGCTTGTCACCGTGCCCTGCTGTTTTAAGACCCGGTAGCAATGTTGGGGATCCCATGGAGGGGTAAGGCTGGCCAGGCTTGGATACATTTGAGAATCTCCATAACTAACTGTGTACAGCTTCATCACTGATCTGTATTTTTTATATGTACACAAACAGGGAAGAATCTCGTCTGGAATCAACCGTAACCGATAAGCATATATTTGGTGCCCATATTCGTTGACCAGTCCTAGTTATTTGTGTTTTTTTTGTAATGTTCCCCAATGGGCAGAATTGGGCCAGCCATGAATCCCCGCATTACAAGGTCTTTGACTTCCGATGTCTGGACCTTTGATGGTGTGGCAAGAAAAAAGGCGGTCTGTTTTGGCTAGGCAATGCTAGAATATATCGGAGACTTGAACCTGCATGGTAGCGATCACGGGTTTATCAGACTAATGCAGTATTGTATTCATGACTATAACAATACAATGTATATCAAAGCTACTGCTGTCAGTTCTAAAAGCTTCTGTACAGTTTCATTGTACACAGAGAT
The DNA here is from genome assembly GCA_033980235.1 of Diadema setosum. NCBI lineage: Eukaryota > Metazoa > Echinodermata > Echinoidea > Diadematoida > Diadematidae > Diadema > Diadema setosum. The sequence goes on along the minus strand of CM067071.1, from coordinate 28,862,481 downwards.
GAGTGAAAACTGTGAAAATAAAAACGAGACAAAAGAAAATGTGTACATGTACCTACAAGGACCAGTTGTAACACCACTTATACTTGATGTTGTGCTTGAAACTCTACATAGTAAAAAAAAATGACTTCGAAGGTCAGAAAGACAGGTCGTGAATTCAAAAAAAAAAAAATATATATATATATTGTGATTGCAATGATTTACAATGATTTCTTGGTATCTTGTCACCACCCCCACCCCCTCTACTGCAAAAGCAGTGACCAAGTAGGCCTTATTTCCGTTGGTGGCAACGGTAAATATTAATTTTTGCTGTCTGTCTTTTTTTTTTGGGGGGGGGGGGAGATGTGGGTAGGGGGTGAAATTATTACAATTGCAAAGGAAGCTTTGAGGAAAAAATTCTCCAGAAACAATGATTTGTGGCTACTATGTTCCCTTCATGAAAAAAATGTTTTTTTTTTTTGTACATTTGTAGTAATGTTAAGTCTAATATTTTTGTTCCGTCCGTCCTTTTCCTCTGCCAGCTGCTATTGGAGCATCTTGAATGTCTGGTGTCGCGCCACGAGAGATCCCTCAGGATGACCGTTGTCAAGCGGCAGGCATCGTCGCCGGCGGGCGTCTCCTCCGAGGTGGAGGTCCTGAAGGCGCTCAAGTCGCTCTTCGAGCACCACAAGGCCCTGGACGAGAAGGTTCGGGAGAGGTTAAAGGTCGCGCTGGACCGAGTAGCCAGCCTGGAGGAGGAGCTAGAGAGGTCGCACAATGAGGTGAGTTCAACAAACTTTTCTACCTCCATCTCGTTTGCCTTGTCTGTTGGTTGGTAGAATACCGTTTAAGCTGTTTTCGTGGATGTGGAGGTCATAGACATTTTTCGCTACATGTTGTTTTCGTGAATTGACATCGACGCTAACGTAAATGCCCTATAACCCTAGCGCCTGGCGACATTTTTGTGTGTTGTTAATTTGTGATCCAACTGTGATTCGCAATACTTGTGACATTAAACGCTCGCAAAAATAACATCCTATACAGTAGCTGGGAGCAAAAGGGCCATGATCAACTCGACTTTTGGTGCTTCTGGTGCCTTTTTAAAAAGTGAGCTTAAGTCATCAATTTCTTGAAAGGACATTAGATGATATGTTTGCTCTCTTACGCTGCATTGTTTGTGATGAATTTTGTGAGGACTTTTAATATGCCCATTTGTGAGTTTGTGTGTGTTTATGTGTCTAAAAATCCTACAGTCTTCTTTGGTTGAGAAAGAAACAATTGATGAGATAAGAGGAGTAGAAGAAGAAAAACTTGATTCAGAAGAAGAAAAACTCGTCCTGTCAATTGCAAGATGAGGGAGACTGCTAAAAAATGGTCGCCAACAAGAGACTACTTATGTCAAGTTCTGTGTACAAATGTGTTAGTGTGTATGCATATTTGTGTTTTTTTTTTGTGTTTGCATGATATGTGTGTGTGTGCATGTGTGTATGTGACTTGCCCACTGTTTAGTAGCTCTGCAAACACTGCGGGAGTAGGTGCAAATATTTGGTGGTTTCTTTTTTCTTTTTCTTTTTTTGCAAGGGCAATCTGATTTTACCCCCACTCGAGGGAACATCATTTCCAAATTAAGATCCTTTTTTTTTTTCAGTTTGCTCAGAGCAGGGAATCAACACTTTAATACTCCTTCACCTACTTGCATGATAAATGGACATGAATAACTATTTTGATAGGTGCAAAAAAAAAATGTAAGGTAGTAGAGAAAAAAAATACAAGGCAGTAGAACAATCTGTGGGAGAGATAAAGAGGAAGGAAGGGAAAGCGAATCGGCAAAAGGAAAGGGAGATGGCAATGTGCCCAGAGAGAGATAGAGGGAGAGAAAGAGAGAGAGAGAGAGACAGATAGACAGACAGACAGACAGGGAGACACAGGGAGACAGAGAAAGAAAGAGAAAGAGAGAGAGAGAAAGAATATGTTTGTATATGTGCACAATGTTGTGTTTATGTGCATAGTGGCGTTGAGAAAAAAAGGGGGGGTTAGAGAAAAAAAAATTGTACATACCTGGAGAAAAAGAGTTTGAAAAAGAGAGAAAGAGAGAGCTCAGGCAGTTAGATGGAAGGGGAGAAATATATATATATAGAAGAGAGAGAGAGAGATAGAAGAGAAGGAGAGATGGTAGAGAGAGAGTGAGAAAGGGGAGATATAAGGAGATATAGAGAAAGATATATTCACATATATATTTCTTGTCCTTCTGCAAACAATGGTGTTACTGGGATTAGAGGGTCTATCTGATTGTATCCAGAGCGCATTTGAGTCGGACAAACTGCGACATGGCTATGCCATTTCATGGCTCTCGTGGCCGATTAATTGGATTCCGAATCGTCGGGGGAGGCGAGCGATTCTCCTCGTAAGCCCAGTCCTCCAGATCCGTCTCCTCTCTATCCTCTTTCCTCCGTCTTTTGTGCTGTACTTCTTGGCCGTGTTTAAACTTTCTCCGATGGGTTTTTTTCCCCTGCTTTTCTGGTTTGTTTATTCAAACATGTTATCGATACCGGAGTTGTGGATGCTACGAATATTGTCAGACCTTTCGTGTTTGTCAGGCCCATTCACTCTGCAGGAATGAATAATCGAGTTTTTAATCTCCGGACTACGCGCAACGGGGGGAAAAAATGGTAACATTCGAGTCACATTTTGTGTTGTGGTGAGAAACCCTTGCCTGACTTGTTCTTCCGATGGGCATGCAAGCAACTCTACCAAGGAAGGGATTTAAAACAGAGAGAACTTGAGAAGATAACAGATGTTAGGGCTGAAGTTTCGGTTTCTAATTTTCCGTTGAACTCTTTCTGTACCATCGGCTTTCTTTTTGCTCATACCATCAGAGGTATTTCCAGATAGTTGCCTTTGGGGTCAGACATTTGGACATATCTCATTCCGGTCACTTCATGCCTGGAGGGAACTTCAAGCCAACTTATGCTTTGTTTCCCTTTTCAAGTCAATCTAAAATCAAATCAAAGTACAGGATTTCAGGGTCCAGTTGATTGCTTTCGGATATATGTTCAGCTTTAAGAGGTGACTCAGCAAAGAACAAAATCTCCCTGCATTTGAAACGCTCTACACAAGTCATTATGCCTGGATCAACTGCCGAAATCATCTAGCTATCTTGAGCGGATGTGAAATTATCAAATGCCCTGTTTGCAGGGGACACATGTACTCGAAATATGGTGACACCAAATGTTATGCACATGTGTGACTGCAACTGTTTGATTATGAAAAATGACCTCTTGTTTTCCGTGCATGAGAAATGTGGATTGTGCAGAATTATTCCAGCAAAAACCAGTCAAGCTTGTCCCGTGCTATCTAATGAAGATGTGAATAGTCATCACATGTAACGTGAGGTGTAAGTTAATATGAAATGATGTGCCACAGTGGTGTCCTATTCAAGTCTCTAAACCCTTGTATTTTCTATCAAGCGAAATCACGAGTGAATCCCTGCATATTTGTTTATATGTTTATTTATCTTTTTATTTGTTCATTCATTTATTATTTATTTATTTATCTATTTATTCATTTATTTGTCTATAAGATTTACTTATTTATTTGTTTATTTATTTATTTATTCATCTCTTTATTTGTTCTATGTATTTCATATTTGTGTAATAAAAATTAGAGATGTCACCTCTCCACTATAAAAGAAACAGGTTTGCAGACCACATGCACATAATAATGATTGAATACATTCGGATCGGCTGCTGTGTTAATTTTTGTTTTTCATTCAAGGATTCAGAGTTGAGTGATTTTGCTGTGAAACGATATGATTGATTTGTTCGAGGAGGAAAATAAATGATGTGGATATATAAAAAAATTTAAGTTTGATTGTTTAAGAGATGAAACACATGCATAAGAGTGAGAGAGATAAGACAGGGTCAAGAGGGGTATGGGTATGGAAAAAGAGAAATAGATTTACAGTTTGTGATCTAGAGGGATAAAGTGAGAAAAATATAAAGTTGTATGTGTGGTTGACAGAAAAGAGAAAAAAAGAAGAGAAAAAAAATAATACAGAGAAAGAGAGAGAGAGAGAGAGTCAAAGAGAATTTGAGAATTTTATGTTGTGAAGAGAGATAGGGAAGAGAGAGAGAGAGAGAGAGAGAGAAATAAAGAGAATGTGTGTAGTATGGAAAGAGGGAGAGTGAGATGGAAAAAAAAAAAAGATATGCTTGTTGTGAGGCTTAGATAATGGAGGCCTCTGCCCGTAATGACATAATGGATTATGAAAAGACCATACAAGGGTATTTCCAAGCCATTATGGAATCAGAGACCCTTTGGAGAAAGGGGGGGGGGGGGAGGGGTGAAGGAGGGGGTAGGTTGGAGGAAACCGAACGGGGCGAGTGGCATCGTGTAGGGATGAAAGATAGTGTCACGAAATGTAGGTAGGAATCCCGATATTGTCGTAACGTGTGTAATACGAGGTAGAAAGGATGTGGGAATCATATACGGGAACAGAGGGGAAAAAACATGATGAGGGGAGGGGAAGGAGATGGAGGGAAAGATAGGGGATATAATTTTGATAGAGATAGAATAGGAGAGAGATCGATAAGGGAATAGAAAAAGAGAAAGAGAAAGGAGAAAATCAATTGCAGTGCGTGTAACTAGCCAGAGCTAGTGCCGGGTATATATTGCAGTGACCGGCGAGGCCGGTAAAACAAAGTCGCTGCACCCGAAGGTCGCTCTGCAAAATTATTGAATTTGTAAACCGGATGAAGAGTATCTGGCATTTAAAGGTAGTAACCATCTCTCTCGTATGCCCTTTCAATTTCAGGATGATGTACGCATCCTTATTTATCCGCCTATCTGCCTATAAATAGATGGATGTGCTATTGTACATGATACATAGATCAATATGTTTGCTCTCACACAGAGATATAGTATGAATGTATGTAGTACATATTATCTGCCCATACATGATCTGTGTACATATCAATCTATTCAGTTCTCTTTTATATGCACATATAAAGAGGAAGAGATGAAAAAAAAAATTGAAGAGCAGCAATCCTTTCTTCGCCTTTTATTTCCTGGTGGACATGAGTCAATTTTTTTTTTTTTGTCTTCTGTCTGCAGAAACACTTAAATGCACTTATGAACGCCACAGACCGTATGACCTTTTACCAGCCCCTTTCCGGCAAGGGGTGGGTCTGGGCATGCATCACCTTGTCTGTATCCACAGACATTTCTTGTCGCCATGGTGACGGCCCTTTCACATCGAATGTGTCAGCCCTGTAATGAAGTGATGCCTTTTTGTTTCTATCTTTTCTTTTCTTTTTTTCCAAACCTGATGCATAATGCCCAGCAAAGGAGAGCAGTTAGGAAATAACCTTGGCAACCAGCCTCCATTCTGGAAAATGAGGATAAAATGCACAGGTCTATTGTGTCTTATTGTTAGGCGTGTGAGTTGCTGTGCTTTTTTTTTTTTCATGGGGGAAAGAATAAAAAAATGGGGAACAAAATGTGTTAACTGCATGTTCCTATAATACATTGTGCCTGGATGGCTGCCTTCCGCCAGGAATAGCGAGAAGAATGATGTCATGAGTGTAACCATGGCAACGAGGTTGTTATGGATTTCCTCCTTGGCAAGGACTATGGAGAGAATGCCCTAATCCATTGTCATTTCACCCTGTTTATAACTAGTGCAAGTACAGCGAGGGGTAGAATTGTTGGGGGGGGGGGGGGAGGTAGAACAGTACGTGTGCATTCATGATGGAGAAATGGAAAGGAGGGAACCTCACTATTAACATTGTTTTATGGCGTGCCAAGGCAAATTCGTTCGAGCATAATTCTGTTGCCAGCTGATAGAAAAAAAAAATCCAAACCCTTGCTCCCTTTTTTTTTTCATTACTGACTTGTTAGTGAGTACAGCAAAAACAGCAAATGGTAGAGGTGTATGTGTCCTTCGTACCCACAAGGTCACCTTAATGGTTGTCTTTTCGTAGAGGGCCTTGAGGTCTTCCAATAAAGCGCTTTTCCACGGGGATAAAGGGGCCTCGAGGAGAAAAAAAAATGTTTCAGGGCTGATTGACAATAATGTCTTTGTTCAAGACACTGAACGTTTAAGCATCTGTGGTGGCTCAGTACTATGAATTTTTAGACTGACTAGGTAAAAAAGAAAAAAAAAATGTAGAAAATGTGGTGTTCCAAGGCATGAAATTACTAAGATGTGGCCAGTATGTAAATATCACACATAGGTTTTTGTGTTGTTTTGTTTTGTTACTGTACTTGACATTGTTGTGCAGACTGTGTTTAAATGAAGTTTGAAAACTAAGGTATTGAGAGATATCGATTGAATGTTGTGAAAGCTTTAACATCAAATAAAATGAACAGACTTGACCTAAGAGTAGCTTGTATTCCTCTAAAAAAAATTGTCTCGACTTTTAAAAATATTTTACATTTTTGAAATTTTGTCTTTACTGTGAGAAAGTAGGATGTTGACTTTTACCTCTCCACCCACCTTCGTACTTAACTATCACTAATCATCATCATCATCATCATCATCATCATCATCATCATCATTATCATCACCTTCATCATCATTATTATCATCATCATCATCATCATCATCATCACCATCATCATCTTGTAGTCTCATCCACCAAGAGTTGCCTCATCAGTGTTATCTTTGCTCTTCTGGCATTCCCTGTCGTAGCAATTACCTCAGCATTACCATGTATATGATCAAACACCCATGGGTCAATAGGGATGGTAGAGGTAAAATAGAAATGAGACAGGAGACCATGGCAATTTAAAGGGATGGTGTAGTTTTGGTTGAGACTGGGGATTCAGATTTGTTACTTTTTGCGATATGATGAGAAACCACTGAGGCGTTGCATCAAAATTATGACCAGCAGGATCCCTCAGGATCCTGATTCAAGCAGGATCCTGAGGGTTCCTGCTGGTCATAATTTTGATGCAATGCCTTTTGAAATATGAAAGAGCACACAATTCTTAGAGGAATTCAAAGTTTATTTGATGAAAATCAGTTTTGAAATGACTGAGATATACAATGACAAATTAAAATAACGTGTTCGTAATAAGAGTTTGGTCCTACCTTTAATTACGACCTCTTTGATTTTGGATATCTCGGCCATTTCAAAAGCAGTTTTCATCCAAAAAACTTAATTCCTCTGAAGAATTGTGTGCTTGTTCATATTTTACAAGTGATTTCTCATTATCTCACAAAACAAGATGAAAACCTGAAGCCCCATCTTAACCAAAATGATACAATCCATTTAAGACTAGAACAATGCTTGAAGAAAAACTTTGAAATGTCACCAAAACTAAAAGATGACATTTAAAATGCAGTAATGTGTCAACACCACACAGATCCCTTTGCCATGTTCATTACAATATGGATCAATGTGACGGTGAAGGCCCTACTCATTGTGCAAACTACTGACTTATTATTAACAAATCAGGTGGTGGGTGGTGGGCTGTCGGAATTTGGCACTGCATCAAATGCTCACCTTGCCTTTCCATTTGGAAAATGACAGAAATTTTCCCTGTTAGCAGTATTATTAGCTGATAGATGCCCTGCTGGTGTCACATTTGAATATAAAAATTCTCTGTCTTGCTCACAAGGGTGGAGTTGAAAGAAAGATATTATTCAGAGGGGTGAGGGTTCAGGTGTAAGTTTCTTCAATTTGTCTCCTGAATTGAACCTTATTGTTCAATTTCTTCAATTTGTCATCTCAATGAAACCTTCACCCCTCTGAACCTTCACCCCTCCTTCATTTATCTTTGCCTTGTCCGCCTTGGACTACTTAACATAAAAATGTCGGAATTTCGGAGCTTGGGTATTTGTTCCATGTTCATCATGTCACTGCTGGCAACCAGGGACAGCCTGGTGGTAGTTCCGCTACCTGGAAAGCAGTAGATGACAAGTTCGAGTCCCACTGGTTCCTTTTCTGCTGACATGTTTCTTAATTTACAGATCACAATTGCGATCTTTACAAAAATAATAATTTGTAGAGGGAGACAAGTTGAAGAAACTCACACCTGAAGAGTGGAGTTGCATAGAACTAGAGAATAATGTTTGGTTTTGATGTGAAAGATAATGTTTTGCAGTGTAGACATCTTGTTACCAAAGCAGTAATCATAATTCTGTAATTTTCTAAAATCCCAACGGCAACTAAAAGCAAAAATGAGTAATGGAACTTAAATGTCATGTGTGTGCCTTTAAGATTTATCAAACCACTGACCCTCACGATGAATGATAATGTGACTGGGTTGTTAACGGTGAGATAATTGGGGGTGGGGGAGAGTAGATGAAGTACAGAGGACAGGGAAATGGAGGAGGATGAAGGGATGATTGAGGGATAAAGATATGTCCTTGATGTCACTGTATGAACAGCGTGATTTTATTTGCAGTGGTGGGGAACATCATCGGACGTATGATGCAAACTGCCACATTGTGATGAATCATGTTCCTTCCATCATCGTCAAACGAGAGAGATAGAAATAGAGAGACGGAGGGAGAGAGAGAGATAGAGAGGAAGAGAATATAAAAACATTGATTGATAGGAAATAACAATCATATTCATCTGCCTTATACTGGTTCTCCTGCATGTCAACACAATTGTTCTGATGAAAGGGGCTTGGCGTCATCGCCCAGGCTTTTCGCCTGTTACGTAGTCCAATTTTACTAGTCACAAATATTTTGCAGATTATCCCATTGAGGACGGACTGATTTTGCAATAACACGCATTTCCCATAGACACCTGCCCGAGTATTCTCGGGACTCGTCCTCAACGGGTTTAGTGTTTGATCCATTTATAATTATTGTCTGTTTTGATAGCGTTCATGCTCATATTAATGAGTTTTCAATAGGATTTGGTCAAACGTGCCAGGTCTGCATGAGATAAAGATAAATTGATGCCATTTATCTGATATGCCACTGAGACATGCCGGGCTTATAGAATTACATTTCATTACAAACACACACACACACACACACACATACATAAAAATATCAGTTTTAGCTGAATCAATTAATAGATATATGATGGAACTTTTTTATTTATTTATTTTTTATTTCATTATAGTATCAATTTGATGGTAGTGAAAACAACAATGAATGTAATGTACAATACAATTGTCAAATTCTATAGGCTTCATAATTTTTTTTTTAAATTTTGATGTGAAATGTAGTGTGTAATGATAGAAATAAAGTCTTCTTTACTAGCCTCTTCAGTGTCAGCGCTGGTCGTCCTGTGGGCCCGTCAGCAATTTCACCCTGGAATTGCCACTTACCATTGAGCATCGGGATGAAGAGGGGCACTTCATCATTTCAAGATTTAAGCACTAGGCTAGGATTTGAACTTTGGACCTTATGTTTACAAACACCTTAAGTCTAACCACTAGACTGCAGTAGTTCCCACTCATTGCTAGCAAAATGCACTAGCACTGGCCTAGGATTTGCACTTTTGGAGTCTTCAAAATGCCTACATTATTTCGTCCCCCTTTTCCGCCATGGAAACACAGGGACCCATTTTCATTTTTCATATCTGTTGGAATGTTTGCGCATTCCCAATCAATCTCAGGGGGATAATGGAACAAACGGACCAGAGAGCAACTTCGACTGTGTGAGACATCAGCAAAGTCGGCGTCTTAGCATAGGGGTGGGTGGAGGGGGAGGTGGGGGGGGGGGGGCGCGAGGGGGTTTGGAGGAGTGTTCCTAAAAAGGTTTTCAAACGTAGCTTGATAGATACATCGTTGCCGTAATAACTGGAAATACGATGTGAGGAAGAAATTCTGACAGGTGAATTACATGAGAGATTCCGTCGTAATTTGATAACACTGTTGTGCTATACCTCCCGAGTATGTTTGTGTGTGTGTGTGGTGTTAGACAGGCATTATTCTTTACAGAAGAGACTGTGAAAACCTCTTAAATGCGTAATCCTTATCCTCACATACCGGATATTGTTTCTCATCATTTCTCAAGTTCTCTCTTATTGCATCAGGACGTCACTAGAAGATTTTTCATTACAAAGGCAAATAAAAGTCAATGTTCCTCTTCTTCATAGAGAAAACAATGTACAAAATTCTTGCTATATAGCAGGAAAGTTTTGTGGTGACTTTGTTGAGAAGTATAATGAGGATTTCGCAAAGAGCGAGCGGAAACTCAAAAAGTATCAGCTGAAAGATTTGTTTCTGCTTCATTGTGCCCCGTGTTTCCTCGTTCATCTGATCTCTCTCTCACACTCTATCTGTCTCTTCTCACATTTCATTGTTTTCTTCTCTTTTTTTTTCTCATCCTACCATCTCTCGTCTGAGCAATCCAATCCAATCCGATACTCCGAAGTATTCACGTCCGAGTCATGACATAACTCATCCATCGGGACTATGATGGAAGCATTTTCTAAGAAGGGGTGTTTGTGTGTGAAGTTTTATTTTTTTTTTCTTTTTCTAATCGATCAAATCAGAAAATGATATGCTATTTGTTTGATATATTGTCAAGTTTCTACTTCGGTAAAAAAAAAAAAAAAAAAAAATGTTTTTACACGGGAAAGATATGATTTTTTATTACTTATGTCCAAACGAGGACTTTGATAGAGCAGTCACCAGTCTATGGTGTTGTTTGTGTACTTTCTTGAATGGAAATGAATAAATATTACAGGGAAAATAGTGTAAGTAATTTTTGGAAATTTCCACATGTCGAAGAAGCTTTGTTGTGGAAGATGGGAGTATGCTAATCGGAGATGAATCTTGCAGGGCCCGAGTATGTCTACGCATCGGGGGCGCATACCAAATTGATGGCGTGTCGTGGCACCCGACGAGAAAGTGTGATTACCGCCGTCTTTGCCGCGCAGGCGACGGGTGTCTTTGGAATTAAGGGGGAGCAAAAAGACAGAAAAAGAGAAGAAAAGAAAAATGATATATCAGTCGGCTTGGTGGCTCGGCATGATGAATTGTTCTGTAAAAGCTATTGATTTGGATGAAAAACTGGAAACACACACCCGCATAAAAGATAGAAAGCAAAAAGATAACATGAATGCTTTCTGGAGGACACCTGTTTCGCTGCTTTGCAATCTCCATGGCTACACGGAAAAGTATTCAGGATTCTCCCCCTTTTAGTTTTCTTTCATCTGGCACTGCAGCACGACGTACACCTCAGACAGGATATGAGGGGAGGCATTTAATTGCAAAATTTAGCGTGAGAGGCGCCAGCCACAAAAGTGCTTCCATTTTTCCACATCGACAACATGGGAGAATTTGCAACATTGAAAAATCATTCGTCTGGAGGTGGTTCCCGCTTTTCTCTTGGTCTAGTCTAATAAAGATCAAACATGCAATCTTGTACATTACTCATAAAAGCGCAACTGACGAAATAAAAATCCATCTGTGATTGTATTCTCCGCTGCAAAGACAGTCCTCTTTTATTTATGTACCATCTTTCTGGAGACTGATGATTGCTAATAGCTCCAGCGAGAATCAAAAAGAGGAGTTAGGCGTGAGCTGACATCATCTGAGTAGATGGGTACCATTGTGGGGGGGGGGTGGGTTAATCATTGGGGATTAAGGCTCAGATCCCAGGTTTAAATTCACCCCATCTTGTATGATACAAAGTGGACATGCAGTGAAATATTTAAAGTCAGAACAACAGCAAATATTGTTCTGTGCAGAAGTATATATATATATCCTTGGAATTATGATTATTGCATTTTGCGTTATATTCAATCATCAGCAATTCTGTGGGTTATTCTTGGCGTTAAAAATATTAAAGCATCCTTTTCCATTTGTTGGCAGTTGGTTTATTTATGATGTACGTGTAAGTCAAGGTTGGATTGCGAGGGACTATTGATCTGTAAAAAGCTGTTTTTTGAGGTACTGATATACTCCCAGTTTAGTGAGGTTAGATCCTACACAGAACCAGATGACTCTGGAAATTCTCTCTCTTATACTTAGAGCCATACCTGATCCATGTTCATGGTCATCGGCCTACATTGCCTTTAGGTGCAAAAAAAAAAAAATGTTTGAAGGAGTGGTGATTCATTGACTGATGCTGAGGAGCAGAAAACTCTTCTCTTTTGAATCAACTATCACTGGGAGTTCAAAGGGTTACTTATGGGGAAAGCCGAGTCTTGGGGGGGGGGGGTAGTGGAAGCAATCTTGTTGAGAGCATGTGAGGCCAGACACATGCACCCAGGAGCACTGTAGATCTTGCACTGGTCTTCCGAGGCCAATTAAACTGTCTCTATCTCTCTCTCTCTGTGCGATATCTAAAATCTCAAATCCATCCCTGTGTTGTCAGTTGCCGTGGCGACGGGCTCCTTTGTGTCTATCCAGTCCGTCCATTTGGTGTGACAAAGGCTGACGCGAAGGTTACACAATACTTTGCCCGCTTCTGTGCTAATTAACATCTTTTTATCTTGTGTAGCCGTTGTTTTATCCTTGTCCTGCCATTTGCCTGATGTATTCTCATGACTTCTGGATGGTACCCCTACCCCTATCCCTACCTCTACCCCCACCCCACCCCCACCCCAACCCCTTCCCCTTTCTTTTTTTACCCCATCCCATCCTGTACCATGGATGCAGGAAATATACGTAGATGTAGATCAGAATACAACTCACATTTCCGTACCTGCAATTTCCATGATCATGTTTGATTATGATTGAATGTTGAAACATACAATGTAGTTTATTTGAAGCATAATCATGTATGCTATATAAATTTTTTTAAACAGAAATGACATGAAGCACTGCTGTTTCTTCCACAAATCTCTTGTTTCTTCACCTTTTTCTGTCTGTCTGTCTTTTTGTTTGTCTGTCTGTATATCCCCTTGAGCTTCTCATTCCCCCTTTCCTCCATTATCTCCTTCTTCTCCTTCTTTTGTCAAGGTTTCTCCATCATTCTCTCTTGCCTTTCTTCCAATTTCCACCCCTCCTCCGGTATCATCAACATCTTTGGCACCATCATCACAATAGCTAACGTCATCCTTCTCTTCCTTGGCCATTCTCTTTGTGTACTCTCTGGTGTTTCTGTCACAGTGTCCTCCACACATAAAGAACTTATCTTTTGTATCTTTTATATGCAACTAATTGACATATTTGTTAATTAGTTGCATATAAACCTTTCGACGGGAGAATTTCATGAATTTGAATAATTACGCAGTACCCACTGCATGCTATATGGATTAGAGCCAAACAACACTTGCTGTTGGGTGGAAGCTCAGTGTTCTAGTGGAAATGACACCTGTGCGGAGATCAGGAGGTTGTAGGTTTGAATCCTGCTTGAGTACGTACATTGTACGCCCATGATTTTTTATTATGGCTACTACTAAAACACTGATCAATTCAGTGCTTATTCATGTCGATGTAGGGCAATTTGTCAATTAGTTGCCTAAAAAAAAAAAACCCTCTCAACAGAAGAATTTCATGAATTTGAATATTTTTTATATATTCACTCATCTCTCTTATCATACTGGTTTCAACAATGTTCAAGGAGTGTTTTCCAAGAATTCTTCTTTCCACGCTTTCCCGAAGCACCTCAGACGTAGAATATATCCCATCTGCTCATCTCTCCCACCAATATCTCCCCCTCCCCCCATTCTCTCCTCTTTCCCCCTTCATCCTGTCCTCATGCTATCCTTGTTTCTCTGTCCTTCGCAAATGTGGATGTGTCTAATAAACTGACGAGTGCGCTCGCACTTGGTCATGTTTTATTTACATTCGAACGTAGGCCGCAGACTGATTAGTCGTTGTGAGGCTAATAACGAGTAAGAGAGACAGAGAGAGAGAGAGAGAGAGAGAGAGAGAGGGAGATGGGAAAGGCCATTGGATGTTATTAATTTAGGTATTGATTTGTTTGGTAGGCGAATCGGTGATAACTGCTGGTGAGTGTCGCGCTCGTGCCGCATTGTGGTATGGGAGGGTATCCCTTTCCACGCAGCTACGAATTTAACTAGAGGCTTGGGGTGGGGTGTTTCGGGTGGGGTGTTTCGGGTGGGGTTGCGTGTTTCGGGTGGGGTTGGTTATAGATGACAATGTTTATAAATTCATGTGTTTTTGCTATCTTCCACACTCGGTTAATGCATCCCATTTGATGGGCAGGCAAGGTGCCCTGTTTTGATAGCGCTTGATTGTTCTTGGTTGCAGCTCCGCAAACTCCAAGTATTACCTATGAAAGCAATTATTGTACCGAGGTCGCAAGTCCACAATATGGTGTTGATGCACAGTAGTGTAACCATTGAAGGAATCTTGTTGACACCTGAGGGTGTATGTATATTTCATAATCCTCGCGGAATCCTGTATCAAAAGGAGGATGGGTGTGTTCCGTCAGAAGGCCTTATGTATACCAAATGTATCTCGAAATACTGAGAACATCTTTATTTTTGAAATGGTTGGAAGTACAAACTGTAGGGTAGAGTGGTTTTCACCTATCTATTTGTCAAAATTTCCATGGGAATGTATCATTCATTGCATAGATGGAACTGCAGGGAGGCCTGTGACCATGAATTTTCCGTAGTTAGACTTGTCTCTGTTTTTGTGTATTAATATGAATTTGGATCGTAATATTGTCCATGGAGGATAAACATATAAAGTCCCCCCAAAACATGTTTTAGCGGTTTATTGCTGTATCTTCTTCTTCTTCTTCTTTTCTAAGTAATAATCTTCATTAATATCATGAGAGTTTTCATATGGTGTAGCAGTTTATTTGAACCCTGTGTTGTTCATATACGCAATGTAATTGTTCTGATTGCCAAATTTTTACAAATTCCTAATCTGTCTCAATTTACGCATTATTCTTAGATTGGCAACATTACTGTTGCAGACTGAAATCCTTTTGTTTTTGTCAAAATGGTAAATTTAAATAGGGCTCACCTTCTGATTTAGGGGACATTTATAGGATGAATTGAATCGGTTCCATTTTATCTTGAAGTAGTATAATGGAGTATCTGAATATAAGAACGACCCAAGTCCATGAAAGACCATTTCGAGTAAACTTAAAAAAAACTTCATATCTTTTTTATTTGTCCAATAATATTCTATTTAACTGTAATGGGAAGGCAACATTGTATATAGAACATATATTATTATGACAATTCACATTTATATTAATTGTGGAGAGGCCATTTTGTGTGATGGACTTGGGTCGTTCTTTGAATCATATACATGATATTATGCTATAG
The DNA here is from genome assembly GCA_033980235.1 of Diadema setosum. Taxonomy (NCBI): domain Eukaryota; kingdom Metazoa; phylum Echinodermata; class Echinoidea; order Diadematoida; family Diadematidae; genus Diadema; species Diadema setosum. The sequence goes on along the minus strand of CM067071.1, from coordinate 28,847,332 downwards.
AGAGGAGAGAAGGACGAGAGAGGGCGCTATAATATGAATGTAAGAATGACCCGAGTCCTTCATTCTTACATTCATAAAAGATTTAACTCATTCATTTCAGGCACTTCCGGTGTAATTAGGATTTATCATTTATACACAAGATGAGTCCATGCATAAGCTACAAATTCCCACGTCAAACTAAATTTGGCCAAAAATTGGACTTGGGTCATTCTTATATTCAGATCTTCATGTTATTGTATCTTTGAATAGTATAGTTGCATCTTTAAATAGTATAATTGTATCATTTATGATCATTTCCCCCATATCTAACTGCTCTTTTCATTGATATATAATAATCAGAAATAGTAGTATTATACTTACATAGAAGTGGCCTGCACCAAGCTGTTGCATCACTGCTGTTATTATAAGTATGTCTATGTTACCCAGTGAAATTCTGTCCCGAATCTTCAACGTCTTCTAGAAGTGTCACCAGTTCACTCCGTGCCGGCTTCTGACGTTTTTCATCAGCGCTCATTTTTCGTCCTCATCAGGACGTGCCGTAATCTTTGCGGGGGGATCCGGTCTTTGCCACGCGATGTTTTGGTCTCGCGCGCGGCAAGCATCTTTCTTGATTATCGCAGATCCGTTTCGGATTGGGGATATAGTGAGGTAGGTGTTTTTGTGGCCGACACGGTGGCTGGGATTTAGCACTCTTTGATGCCGGCACGTTCTGTCTCCCCTCCGCCTGCCCTTGCTGTGAATTAGGAAAATTGGTGTTGGTGCATGGGAAGAGGTGGAATCAGGACAGGTTGGATGCAAGAGGACGCCTGCCTACCAGTGATTTACAACCATCAAGATAGGATGAGTAGTTTTTTTAGGCATGAGGCTTCAACACGTTTCACCCGCCGGGGGATGTGAGATATTTATATGCAGTAGTAAATGAAATGGCGTGGCCCATTACGAATGTTTCACTGCACTAAACATTGTGATTTCTGAAAGACGTGAAGTTTAGCAAAATTGGCCTAGGTAATCCATGAGGAGTATTTTTTTCTTACCAGTCGCCATAGCAACATATCTAGTTTTCTCTCTATCTTTCTGTTTTTGATTTTCTTTCAAAGTGTTATTTGATTTTGCAGTAATACTCTAGTAGTTATCACTTGGGATATCAACATTTTGCCATTCTATCTGATTATTTCATTTTCTTGACCACTGTTCTTCAACCAGTGAAAAATGGAAGATTCATTCAAGGGTCAAGGTTCAAGGGTGATTTAATGCACAATATAGGCTTGTGCACAATTTAGACTTTTAGGGGACTCACTTTTTCCACCAAAAATGTCTCAAACAGTGTGTCTTTTCTTTACGATTCTCGCACAAATTTTCATGCAGAGAAACTGTACAAGCACATGTGAATTGTAAAGTTCCTGTATTTTCAAAATATCTTAAAGGGGAAGGCTAGTAACTGATCAGTGGGAATCAGTGGAAATGCTGGGAGATGATTGTTCCAATCCTTACGGGATTCATTCAAGAGTTCATTGTACATCTATTGTTGTGTGAAAATGATTTGCTTCAGAATGGTCTCATATTCAAGTAATGTGCAGTTTAATGCTTCCAGGTTAGCGTCCCTGGTCAGTGACGGAGCATTAATCTGCACATTACTTGAATATGAGACCGTTCTGAAGCAAATCATTTTCACACAACAATAGATGTACAATGAACTCTTGAATGAATCCCATAAGGATTGGAACAATCATCTCCCAGCATTTCCGCTGATTCCCACTGATCAGTTACTAGCCTTCCCCTTTAAAGATGCTTGTATTCATATTAAAGGGATGGTAGAGTATTGGTGGTGAGGAGAATTAGGCTTTTAACTTATTGCGAGATACCAAGAAAAAAACTTATGTTATAGTACAGAACATACCATTTTAAGAGGAATTCAAAGTTTATTTGATGAAAATCGCGTTTGGAATGACTGAAGCATCCAAAAACAAAGTAAAACAAAGCTGTCGTAATGAAGTGTGGGTCCCACACTTTATTAGAATCGCTATTTTTTGGATATCTCAGCCATTTCAAAACCAATTTTCATCAAATAAACGTTGAATTCCTCGAAGAATTATCTTACCAAAAAATGTTAGAAACCTGAAATTAGGTCTCAACCAAAACTATACAATCCCTTTAAGTGTTGCCAGTGGCGAGTGAGTGACTTGGAGGTTATTTTCGCACGTGGATATATGCATACGTTCAAGAGAGGATGATTGGTTGAGCTCAGCTGGCTAACCAGAAGGATGATACACAGAGGCACTGGGGCGCGACGCCTTCTGCCACTGTGCCGACTTCCAGCCTAATTCATTACGCTAATGTAATTTCTTAAAATCGAGACATACACACAACAGACTGACAGACAGACAGACACACACTGACAGACACACACAATGAGCCATAGTCCATGGACAATTTTTGACATTGTTAGAGAGAAAGCATTGTGTATGTGTATACATTATACGTGTGACGTACCAGTATCACCCATTCTCACACTTTCTTGTAGCAAACTGTTATTTATTATTTATTTGTGTGTTTGTCTTTTTTTACTTTTTTTTTACATTAAAATGTAGTTCTTAAAGAGTGGTGATGTGTTATTTTCAAACTTATTTAGTTTGAGAATTAATATGCTGATCCCAAAACCAGAAGAAAGCAGTATACCCCCCAAAAAACAAAACAAAACAAAACAAAACAAACACAAACCAACAACATAACTTACACCATGTTCTAATTGACTTTCAAAAAAGTATAATAGAATAAAATGTAATAATGAAATAAAATTGTGTTCTTATTGAAATCTTGTACATTTACTTTCAAATGTGTGAACGGAAACATTTAAATCTTGTGTGGAATTGCACTACATTATCCCCCACCCTTACCTGGCCTCTAAATTAGAAGTTAGACCTGTTCATGCATACTGGCAGTCACGTTTTGTTTTTTGTTGCATTTTGTATCGTTCAATATTTGCAGTGTGATGATGCTAAAGCCAATGATTATGTGAGTGGACATAGAAATATCATTGGCTGAAAATGTTACAATCTGTCCCCCCTCCCTTTTTTTTTGTTTAAATCCCTTGCTAGTGTGTGTGTGTGTGTATGTGTGTGTACAGCTAAATGAATAGACAGACAAATTTGTTTTATCCCATGATGACACTTGTTATACTGGGCCTGTGGATAGGGGTGCCTGAGGTTGTCCTGTTTTTATTTTATTTTATTTTATTTTTTTTTTATCATGGGTGAAGTGCGATGAAATGCCCTTTGGATCTGGAAAAAGAATACACACACAGGATACGATAATTCTAGTGTGTGAATGGTCCTATAGAGGTGGCATACATTTTGAACTTGATGACACCACACTCCCTTCCTTATAAACCTTCCCTAGCTTTCTCCCACCTACGCAATCACGGATCGAAATGTAACATCCTGCAAAATTCGACATTGCCATACACATGTTTATAAAACCCGGGAAATGGCTGCCAAGGTGAAAAGATTAGCCTCTATCTAGGATGATGAACTTTCCGAGCCACATGATTTGCAATTCTAATCCCCTCTGCACATTTGTGTATTAGCTTTGCAATTTGGTGATTTTTTTTTTCTTTTCCTTTTTTATCTTATCTAGTTTACTTTACTCTGTGTACAAAGGAGTGATGGATGTGTAATTAGATGAGTAGATTTAGACTTTGACAAATGTTTGAGTTTTTTCTTTGCTTTTTTCGTTTGAAGATGGAATGAACCTGCCCTGATTTTCATCTTGACAAAGATGAGTTGGGCCCGTATCTATTAGCTTAGATGAAACCAACTTATACGAGTTTGTCGGGGATGTGCAGATGTTTGGATGCTGCAGACTCTGATCATGATACCAGGATGAATTAAGTTTATCTGGGGATCGAAATTGAGATAAACAAATTTCCAATCTGCAGTGTAACCTCGATGTGTACAACTATTTTTTTTCTTTTCAACTTGTCAGAAGTAAATCAAAACTTTAAAAACGAGCAAGCAGCAACAGTCTGTTGTCGGTAGAATGTCGTGTTTATATCATGTCACGTAGATATTCACATCACATACTGCACAAACATTGCAGGAGCTTTTCATGCTTCTTGGAATTTGGTGGATTGCATGTAAATGTACACAATCAGTCACTTCAGCCAAATGAGTTTTTGTAGTTATATGCAATAGTGAGAATTAGGTTTCTGGGCTTTTTTCTTGTTCCATGAGCACTGGAATATACTTGCAGAAAATTGTCTAAGATTGATAAGAGACTTTTTTAATCATTTATTTGTTAACTTATTTGTCTACTTTGAACGGGGCAACTGCTTTATTGGCTCTACGTGAAGGTACTTTTTAACACTGATTCATGCATTTGAAAGGTCAATGCAACTTGACTGTGCACTTACAAATGTAAATCACCACTTTTTTTCTATGATATTATATTATTTTTCAGTTAGTAATATTTTGCTTATTATGAATAGACTGAGTCTCTGACATAAATCGAAGTTATTTTTTATCATTTCCCTTGATTGAGAATGAATACAAATCTAGAAAGATGATTAAAAAAAAATAGCTAGTTTATCCCAAGCACACTCTCAGTATAAATGTAACGGGAAAAACTTATCACAGTATAGTAAGCTGTGTGCTCAGCATTCATTTAAGGAAGAGAAGGGTTGAAAATCTGGAATATATACACTGTACATTATTATGTACACTTCTTGTATCAGTTTCTGCTGAGACGTTGTTTGCCGATGCTGCGAAGACGTGAAGTTGATTTGACTTTGAACCCATAAACTGGAAGGATGCCATCACTCTCTATCCAAATTATGTGTGTTTCCTCCTTTTGAGTGTGTTTGAACGGTTGCCAAGGCAACCCATGTAATCCCCATGACAACAGCAATGTCTTTGAGAATGGATCCTCCTTGGTAATCTTCCGCGGTCTTTGTGGAGCAGACGCGAAAAAGAGATCTAGCCTACAACAGTGGGGATCCTTGGATAATTCTATTTGTTGATTTAATGTCTTAGTTTTATAATGCATGTTCTTTTTTCCTTCTCGAAGGACAAGGTCATAACCAGTGTGTGGGGTTTTGTGCTTCCCGTATAACTTGTTATAAATGTGATGAATAACATGCCTTGTTTAATCCTAACTGAGTTATTCTTGTCAAGACCTAGGGCAAATATGAATCATGTTTCACCAAAACACATTTTGCAGGTCGTCTGTGCGGGTGATGAAGTTCATGTGAGGTGTTTTTAGATCATGTTTTTGATCAGTTCAATGTACATGCACATGTAGTACATGTCGTACATGTAGATCTGAACAATTTGAACTCTTGAGTCACAATGGAGGTTTTTTACCTTGTTTTGTTTCTTTTTACACTACATCAGTACATATCCTTGGACATAATCATGATTTGAATGTGCAATGGTATGTAGTGATGTAGTGTAAAGATCTAGAAAGCCAAAACTGTGCTCTCTTAATGAAATCTTGAAGTAATTGCATTGTTTCAAAGTGCAGGAAAGGACCAAATGGTTTAATGTTTATAGATTGCAGCTAGAGGGAAAAATGTTGAAGAAGAATGCTTTGCTTTCGAAATGCACCCACACACCCAGTACAATTCCATCTTGCAAATGGGGGGGGGGGGGGGGGAACCCCACTGTGCTACGGTATTTCCTCTGCCTAGATTGAAACATCTCCTTCCCCCACCCCTACCCCATGACCAGAGACCAAAGCCCCCCCCCCCCCCCCCCAGCTCCAGACCATTTAGAACCATAGCAATAATTGAGCAGCCAAACTCGACGGAATGTTAGCAATCAATGTCCAACGATCTTCAACGCAAGTACTTCCTCTGTGTATCTGTATTTTATTTCCCCTCTTGCTCATCGCGAAATGCCTGCAAGCGTTGTTCCGCTGCCAAGGTGTGTGGAGGCCTCGTAGACACGCTCGCTGGTTTTATTACAGGGTCACCTGGCAAAACGAGCAGCCATCGATCGGGCAGTCACCATGAGCCCTTTCAGACTTGCCAAGAAAACCTTGTTGGCACAAATGTTTTCAGCAATGTATTTCATTTGCATGATCTTTTTTTTTTGTATTAAAGTCTGATAGCAAACTTTATTCACGTTTTCATCAACTCATCTCTAAAATTATACTTGGTCAATCGTGGTCTGAAATTATAATGTTTTTTTTTGTTGGAATTGCTTGACTTTTAGGTCCATATTATAAGTGCCCGTGCATCACAAAACCAACAAAAAGGTGCATGCCCTGATTTTACGTGAGGACTCAAAAATGGGTAAAATGGGTCAAACTCAGAGTCAATCTTGACTCTTTCATGTTTTCTGAAAGAGGAAAAATAAAAACCCAGAATATTTCGGAGAGGATTATCAGATATCAGTGTGGTAATAGCCATTCATTTGATGGTCCTTATTGTGTGCAAGAGCTAATTGAATACAGTGGATGAGGAACACTGTATATTAAAGCTGTTATTTTCACGTACAAATATTTTCGCGAATGCAGAGGTCTTGGACATTTTTGCGAGATGTTGTTTTTCACGAATTGAAATCAAGACTATTGTACTTGTACTATTACCCTAGCACATGGCGACACTTTCACGTGTTGTTATGAATTCATGGTCCAACAGTGATTCGCGAAATTTAATCCTCACAAAAATAACAGCTTATATAGTATTCTGTCGCCAGTTTTACTGCTGTATAGTAATGGATGAGTATTTTGAACTTGAGAAATTTTTGTGAATGTGTTTAATCTGCACATCATATCATGTACAAAATTTGTAGGAAGTTTTGCCTTATGCTGATGTGAAATGAGCCAAAGCTTGATTTCTGTTCTGTCTTCTGTCCGACGATTTTTCAAAATTAATCACTGGCATTTAAACTATGGTTTTATGTTTACTCCCGAAATTCTACCTGTCTAGATGTACTGTATACCACTAATCATTGTTACCACTCGAAAACCATCTTTCTTATCCTCTGCTTCCAATTGAACAAACTCTACTTCAATTTTTTTTTTTTTTTTTAATATCTTAATTTTTGAAGTTTTTTGTTTTGTTTTAACAAAAGTAACACCAAGACTTGTGTTCTGTTTTGGATGTTTTTTTTTTTCCCCTACAATGTTGCCTTTGACTTGGGATCATTTAACACTTATCTTCACAGGCTCGGCAACGCTTTCTGCAGTCATAACCATGGGCAAATTGAATTGGATCTAACATTTAATTTGCAGAAGTATGCCGTTAATTTCCCAGACATGGCTTGCGGAGGGGAGACAATGGCTAAAATAATGGAAGGGTGGAAAAAAAGAGAAACAAAATAGGAGTAATTCCGATGAAAAATTGGACCCCCTATTAACCCCGACAGAAAAGGCCAAGTTTTCGTAGCATCTAGGATTCTGTTTGTCCAGGCTGTGAGCCGACACCTTACACCTGCCTGAATTTTTTATTTTTTCCTGTTTGGAAGAACCAGATTTTCAGCTGCGCAAGGGATTGGATTCCACGGATATCCAGCTGCTGTGCACTTAAATGTTTTGGTGCTCTTTTTACTTTTTTTTTGATCCCCTGCCGGTCATGTAATTTTAATCCAATCATGTACGGCTTGCCTGTCTTCTTAGCTGCCTAGACAGTCAACCTCCTTCTCGTTTGTTTGTTTGTGTGTTTTTTTCACATCATTTTGTAAAAATGAGAGAAGAAGAAAAAAAATGAAGTGCAACAGAGCAAAAACAACTAGGACTATTAGAATGGAAATTGCTAAGAGGTCCGTGACATAGTTCACGCTAGAGATGGATTTGAAACTCAAATGTTGGAGACGTAGAAGATGTTTCTGACTGCAGGTGATGCAGACAATGAGGGCAGCATTACAATCTGCTCATTAAGATGCCAAAAGAGAGAGAGAGAGGGAAAAAAAACCCAAAAAACCCAACTTTTTGGAACTTGGAAATCTTTTGCGATAGTCTTATTTTGTAGCTCTAGACAATAACAGAAAATTTGCTTGAGCGTTCAAAGGTGACCATGGTTCCTAGAAGCTATTCGATTTTCAACTTTCTTTGATTTTTTTAAAGTCTTTTTTTGTTCTTGTATTGCTTTTTGTGATAACATAAAATGTAAACAAGAAATATGTGTATTGTTCAAGTAATGCTTAGAAAAAAATTAAGTACATTCTTTACATTTTGATGAGACATTTTCATTCTTCCTTTTTTTTTTAAGGATGAATGTTTTGGTAACAATATAACTGAATAAAAATGAAACAGACCTAGAGAAAAAGGAAGGAATTAGTATGATATATTAACTAACATCAGAATTGGAACTTTATTGTAAATGCCCTTTAGCTTGCAACATTAATGGTGTCATAGTAAAAATCATTAATGACTCCAACCAAAGTATCCATTAATTTGAGTGTTCGTAATCATTTGAAAGTTAGATATAGTGGGAATAGAAATATAGTAAGTATTTTGAACCAAGTCATATTTGAAACAAAATATGCAAAATAAAATCCTCGATAATGTGATACTATTCTCTCTTCTGTCAATATTTACACTGGTAGGTTTTGTGTAAAAACAGTCATTCATGTTGTGTAGGGGAAAAAAAAGGCATCGGTTGTATTTGAATGACTGCTGATAGAAATATATGTGAACAAGTTTTGTAGAACCTTGTGCTCCACTCATCCTTTACACTCAATTATGTTAATTGGACTGCCACTGACTTTTTACTGTACATGGTTAACTCTTTGGGTGCTGTGTGTAGCATTTGGCACAGAAAACCCCATAGCATTGTACACACTGTCCAAAGTCCTGACACAGAAAGGGTTAAATACCCTTTATAGAAATCCACTAGAATATCAAACTTCTCTCGGTTCATTGCCCTCTATTCCAGTGATGACTTCTCTTTAGCATTGGAAGTTGGTGGAGTGCCATATTCATCATCATTTTTAGAAACTACAATCATATTTAGGAGGATTTTAATGCCTTTTTGTTCTCTCCAAAGAGCTATCCAGAGTTGAATGTCTTCTAATTTTTTAAAAGACAGAAATACATTTTAAATAGAGACAGAAATGAGTGAGAGAGAGGTAGACTGAGGTATATATATATATACATTTTTTTTTTTTTGCATTTGATGTAGATTGAGCGAAAGATAATTATATAGAGAGATGGGGGGGGGGGAGATATATGGACAATTGCAGCTTTAAAATTATTTCAGCTTTGTGCTTTTGCACATGGACGTAATGGCATCCGTGGTGACGGTATGTGATCAGGAATTTTAGGGAGGCATTATTGTGATAAAGACAATAGCATAATGTCGATTTCATACACACCAGGCAACGGTGTCAAGTTGCGCCGCGGGGGCAAGATCGGGAGTCGGCGTAAGGGTTATCGATGCCCGAATTAGCAATTCTGACATTTTGGGGCAGGATGTATGGTGGCTCAATGTAAAATCGTGGGCGGGAGGTATTAAAAGAGTGCATATAGTGAAATGACACTTCTTCAAGAGGGAACAAAGGCTGTCTGATGGTATGCCTGTGGATATATTTTGACTTACGTCCGTGCGTACAGATCTGCGTTTGGTTTTTATCTAAATCAAAACTGTGAATGACTGGATTGGTTACCACAACAACATCGCCTGTCAACTTCAACTGTCACTTTCTCAGATTATTCATATTCTTCTTATTCTAATATTACGACACAGTTTTGTGCTGTAAATATTTGAATTTATTTCCGTAATCTGAACAAGGAAAGTAATGCACATTGGTACTTAGATTAATTTGATAATGAACATGGATGTGTTCAATTAGAGCACTCTAAAATGACTTGCCTGTTGGTGATGGGTATTGAAAAGCGAAGTCTTGTAATGCCCCCATTCGTCTCATTTTCTTTGGTGAGGATTTTAAAAGACATTGTGAAACTTGATTCTGGATTTCAATGAATTCTTACACAGTGTGCATATTTCCAGTTGTACTCAAAGCTTGTGCATACTGCTTTTTGTGCTCAGTGCCCATATTTGTCTGTGAATGACTGTAAAGTCAGATGACAAACTATAGTATTGATGATCAGTAGTGACTAGTCACATCTTGGGGCACTGTACATGTAATCACTAAATAAGAATCTGGACTCTCACATAAAGTTCTCAAGTGTGATTCTTCTAAGTCCTTTCTTCCTTGGACAAGATGTTTTTATCAACAAACCGTCAGAGATATCAACTGTTCCTTTTGCACAGTATTTTGTACTCTTCTTCAGCCAAAAATGATGCAGTTTTCATGGGAAAATACTGTTTTCTCCCAAGTTGTTTTACTACACATTTTTGCTGCAGGGAAGGTAAAAAATAGCTCTCAGAATACTGCAGTACTCTTCATAAGGTTATCATCCCTGTGCTGTCTATAACCTTGGATGTTTTTAAATTGTTACCCTGGTAGTGCTGGGGCACAAGCAGTAGTAACAATGCCAAGATCCAATTTGTAGAGCAGTAGCAACATGGAGCAGGCTAGCCTGCATAAATATAGAGACCATATTATTATCATTTTACAACCCTGCTTCCAAATTAAATGACTTGATACTAAGCAAAGCTCAGATATACGTAGTCCTTTTGGCAGGCATGCTACAACAAGGAAAGCAACACAGGTATCATAATATCAATATCCATACCCCCAGTCCGATCATTCCCCAAATGAGTTTACGCTATCCAGAAATAACAAAGTCTTGGAAAGTGAGCCACAAATTGGAAATTGCATCCCAGAAATTGATATCCAGGCTATTATGTACGGAAGTCGTAGGTGATGCGCTTGTCTCCTCATCTGCAGTCATTGTCGCGACGAGCCGACGCTGAAGAGTCGAGCAAACGTTTTCGCAGGCTCGCTCGCATCATCGAGCCCCGCTCGAAGTTGAACGACCGAGCAGAGCGGAGGTGTACGTGTGTTATCCCAGTTTTGCATTCTTTTCCTGTCCCGCTGCCCAAATGGGATCGATGGAAATGGAGATTTCGGGGGATGAAATTGCGCTCCAGAGGACACTTGGGACGCTTTACGTGGTACAGTAATGTCTGTTGTCGGCTTAATGTAACACTCTTTAGTCTCATTTGCGTGATGGCTACATTATACTCGCATTATTCGCTTTGATTAAAACGTAGGTGCGAGCGTGGAAGTCGAGCCATGTAGGTCGCACTATTCTAATGCAGAAACTTCATCGTGTGACAAGTTGTACAAAATGTTTAGCAGGAATTAAGGATATTTATTGTCTTTGAGTGCGTGGATATCATTTCCAGTGGCTCTCATTTTCCTAGAAAAAGTTTGAAAGAGAAAGTTTGGAAGTCATACGTTTGTATTTACATGGAAATATGCTTAATGGCATTGTTTCTCCTTTCTGATTAGTCAATTGTCAGGATTTGCAAGCTTCCATGATATACTGTGTCAGACATAGCATAACTATTCTAACAGTGCTCATTGTATAATACATAAATATATACCTCTACCCCCGTGAAATTCTGAAAGCCTTAACCTAAAAAGACTGGGTTATTTTGGTAGCTCGAAAGACTGGGGGGGGCTGGGGGGGGTGGGGGGGGGGGGGGGGGGGGGGGGGCCTAAAGGGCCCCCCCTTAAGATCTCGGCCGTGGATCGCGCGATCGCCGCGGAAATTTGCACAATGGTAGTGTGCGATGTAATCTACGAGATTGAATATTTAAATTTTCCAAAATAGTCTTCTTTTATTTTATTTTGATTAATTATGCTAATTTATGCGAGAAATCAGACTTTTTTATCTAAATCAGTAAATAAAGCTCCAAAAGTTCTCATTTTTGGTCTAGATATTCTTTGTAGCATTCTTAGCAAATGTACGTGAAAAAAAATTCGGTATCAAAATTAATTTCTTATTTATTTTATTGTTTTATGAATTTCTTATGTATTTCCTTGTTTTTTCGACCTTTTGTTTTTGTTATTTTTTTCAGCAAAATTTGTGGCAGACCCTTTTTGAAGCATAATACTACTAAAACAAATTGATTTTAGCCATTGAGAGTAAAAATAAGCATATTTATATGAACCATGTGATAAAACTCAATTTGTATTGACTTTGTACACAAAATCGCATTTTTGAGCCATTTTCGGTCTCACATGCATGTGCAAAAAGTTATGTAACTTCAGAACCGTACCCCCGGGCGTCACAAATTTGGTGTCAAAATGTGCGGGAAACTCGAAAGAAAAAAGTCACAGAGCATCGCGGCGAGAGCATTGCGTGTTGCTGAGTAATCGCGCGAAATCTTTTTAGGGTTAAAGAACCATAATGGGCTCTCAGAGGCGTGGAAAACAGTTTGTGCAAAAAAATATTGCATGGAGGAATCATGACTTGCCCCGCATTGCAACACGTGGAACTACTAAAGAAGATAACATGGAATGGTAGTGGGCTCTCAGATATTCTCAGAAAAATTTTTGTGAGTTTGTGTTAAGCTCATCAGATTGTGATCGTAGTCTTGTTTCATATCTACTGAAGATGATCTGAAATCCATGTGTATGCATTGCATGAAATATATTAAAGTGTAATTGAATTGAGTGGATTCATTTCATATGAGCCTGCTATATAAGGTAAAAAACTTTAGCATCTTAAGAAGCAATAATTGTGTCAATGGCTTTATAAAGTTGAGACTCTTGGACTAGGTAGTAAAGTGTAATTGAATTGAGTGGGTTTTACGATTCATTTCATATGAGCCTGCTATATAAGGTAAAAACTTTAGCATCTTAAGAAGCAGTAATTGTGTCAATGGCTTTATAAAGTTAAGACTCTTGGACTAGGTAGTGACGAAAACAGTTACTTCGCCTTGGGGCATAACCATTGTTGCTAGGTAACTTGAACTCTGGGCCTTAGCATGGATATGTTTATACACAGGACTCAACACTTACTTCTTTTTTCTTTTCTTTTTTTTTTGTCTGGTTGCCCTTTTTGGTCACTGAAATCTTTAAATCTGACATTTTGTTGCCTGGGAAAAAGATTAGAGGCTGAAATAAGAGTGAAAGTAACAATCTTATTTGGGCCACCAAAAGACAAATTTGGAGGCTTGTCACCAATACTTATTAGCTGCTGGCCTCCAGGCCACTGATTTACCATGTTGAGGCCTGATGTATTATGTAGTCTTTTGAACCACAACAGGTCCTTATTGATACATAGGGTCAGTTATACACTCACATGCAAAAAGAAAGAACAAAAAAAAAAAAAAAAAACTCTCTTTCTTTGCAACCAGGAAAACAAACATATGCAAGGAAGCAAGCAAACAAACAAACAGAAAAGAAATAGCAACAAACACCCCCATCTCTACTCCCATGTCTGGAAGTCAATATTTTGTTTGGTACCTGGATGTGTTTTTCCCCCAGATAGTAGGAAGGCGCTGCACTTGCATAAGACTGTTTTTTCATGTCTCCGTCCGTTTAGTCTTTGTTTAGCTAATGTGCATGAGCAGGAACTGTCAACGTTTTGGGGGAAGAGTACAGTAGAAACCTATGACTTCATGCATGATTTCTTTCACAACTGTTTCAACATCTGAATTGCATGAGACAGGGGAGAGATATTTACCCCCCCCCCCCCCCCAACATACAGACAGACAGACACACACACACACATACACACACAGCAGGTATTCCATGCAGAATCCCCTATGATAGGACAGTTTTTGTTCCTTTTCTTTCTGATATCTGAGCAGAATGCATTGTTTCTTGATCGAGTTTTTGACTGGTGGTTAAAGTGATCCACAGCTTTGGTAGGAGATTTGGAAGTTCAGGGCCAGTGGAAGACTTCTCCTGCTGTTTGTGTGTGTTCTCGTTAGCATTTCATCAAAATGCAAGGTCCCTGTGATGTCTTGGTACTTTTTTTCCCAACCACGAGTACTTATTTGGGATTATCGCTGTATTCGCCTCCCGTGTGCTGTAGTACTTCTTGAAGTGATTGTACTAAACATAGATGATTAGGGGTCGTAATCTCCGGATAAGCCGCGGAATACGATTCCAGCAATGCAAAAGTGTGTTTATCAGTGATTTGAGGCCACCATACATTGAGTCAGGTCAATGTGCGCTGGGCACTCCCATTCCTTCTATTTCTCTCTCTCTCCCTCCCTCTTTATATCTTTCTCTCTCTCTGTTTGTTTGTGTGCCTATCTATCTGTCTCTCTCTCTCTCTATATATATATATATTAATATATATTCATGTATACTCCATTTCTGTCTATCTTTGTTTCTATTTTTCTCCTTTATCTTCTCTCAGGTCTGTTTATTTTCTACACAGTTCTGCCATCAATGTTTATCATTTCTTTTCCAAATAATTTTTCATGCACCATAAACTGAAGTCACTTTTTCTTCTCTTTGTTTCTCTGTGTCTTTCTCTCTCTCTCTCTCTTATTTCTTATTTTCATCTCTCTTTGTTTTTGTCGATCTGATGTTTATAATTTGTCAGCATATTTTTTTATAGTAAACTTCACCATAGACTGAAGCTAATTTCTCTTTACTGTGCATGTATTGCATTTGCTAGCTCTTTTCATTCAATCTCTCTCTCTCTCTTTTGATAATGTCACTCTTCTGTCTACCTTTCTGTCACTATTTTTCATTTTTCTCATCTGTCAATTGTAATATTGCTTTGCATAAATTATATACATATTTATTGTTGTTTCTCTTCTCTCTACCTGATCAGATATCAGTGTGAGAGAAAGTTTTTTTTTTTCTCTTTTTTATTTTTTTTTTTTGATGATGATTCGTGAGGGAAACCCGTGCTAATTGCAGTCATTCAAATCGCTGATGGGAGCGGGATTACCCACTTTGCTCCCCTCATCGTGTCAGACTGAAATTGATTTGCCTGTCAAGGTGATACCTGTCCCCACTCACATACATTGTCGGCTGATTGATTATCTGTCATCTAGAGAGAATGTTTGACTGTGCTATAGGTGTGAGCCTACATCATATTCCTACCTCGTCCATTTTCTCTATTTTGTCGATATTCCTACTTCATTTATCTTTACTCTCTCATACACCCTTCTATCTCTTTCAATGGATTTATGTCCCTTGGGCCTATCTTTATGACCTGTAGTTTGTCATATTTACTCTATATTTGCTTCATATTTTGCAAGTATCCCTGCAACATTTGCAACTTGAGACTTGTGAAACAATTTTGCAATTGGTGAAATTTGAATATTGAGAATCATTTTTTAGGATAAAGAAATAGGAATATATTTCCTTTTCCAGGAGGAAAGTTTGCAATCTTCCCGCCTTGAGACAGCATGAAACATACATTTGTGTGAATAGATCTATTAAGGCAATATATATATTTGTGACTTGTCAAATTTGCAGATTTCGGTTAGCACACAAAAGACAGAGATATTCCTGGAAATGTACCATGTATAATGGTCTGAATTTATCAAACTACCATCGTCCAAAATACCTTTTCAATCTCCAAATCAACATATTTGTCATTCTTTGTTTGTTTCTATGATATGTTTCAACCAATCTCATATCTCTGTCTGAAGCATTTCTGAATGGTAGCAATGTCTAAGATAGTAGAGATTGTTTACGTAAATAGCGACAAAATGTCCACATTTTGTCATCACGCCAGTCTTTAGATTGCTGCCACTGTTGTGAGTAAAAGTATCTGTTGTTGTTGTTGTTGAAATTTTGGATAGTGTCCTGGTTTTACCACTCGGTCAGGTTTTTTTTTTTTTTGAATTTGCAGTCTTTCTTATATAATCAGCACTCTGAACTCAACAACTGACTTCGTGCATCTATATTCCTCTTCTTTGGGGTCATTTTCTTGACATTGAGCTTTTTATTCATGCATTTTTCCTCCCTTTCTGCGTGTGAATCAATTCTCAACATGGGTTTGTAGTCGGTGGGCACGGTTCGAGATAATGTCAAATTGTTGCACCTGGCTTCTTTGCAATTCCAGCACCACTTAAAGGGTAGCAAAGGGTGGGGTGTTTAGAAAGGCTTTGTATAAATAACTGGTATGTAGCAGGGGGGGGGGGGATAAGGCATGAGGGGGAGATGGTGAAAGTTGCTGAAACAAAAAACAAGCAAAGTAAAAGTGTGCAGAGGAAAGGGAAAAAAGAGTGTGAGTACATTCTGGGCAGACTCCGGCTACATATTGATGTTTGGGTAATATGTTTGTCTTGCTGTCTGCTGTTTCCGTATTTTTCTCGTATCGAGTGGCGCTCATTGCTCGCCTTGCGCATCGCGTCTCGTCGAGCACTCGCGTGCCGTTGAATTGCCCCGCTGTTCTCTGTAAAGTGTCCATTTCGATAATCGAATATATCGCTTCCTGCCCCCTCCCCCACATTGCAGCAACTTCTATCACTTGGGTGATATCTCCCCTCTCTTAAGTGATTTGTATTTGGTTTCAAGGGATACATCATCTGTTATTAACATATCAAGAGATATTAGCTTCCCTTGCAGAACCTTTGTATACAGGCATCACTTATACATAATGCAACTATATCCTCTATTCCAGAGCATATAATAGACCCGCACATCCGTAGATACATGTCGCTTCACCTGAACCTAGTTTTATCAGAGCCTCTTTGAACATCTTAGTTTCATTGTGCTTAATGTATCAAAAGTAACATTTGACTTTTTCAAAGTGTCTTGTTTGCAGTCTTGTATTAAAGTTTTGTAGTGTTTTGTCAAGCAAAATGTTCAATGCTCTTTTTTTTTTTCAATGCCATGTTTACCTAGGTTCATCTTGTCTTCTTTCTTGTTTTTTCTTTCCCTAAATTCCTTTTCTTTTCTTTATTTGGCTTCTTTGCAATGACCAACTCCTTGAAAATAATAACTAGAGGGACCTGGTTGTGTCGTATATGATATCGGTAGGAATGACCAGTGCCGTGTGTTAGTAGAGGCAATGGACTAATTGGGTTGGATATATCTTTTGTCAAGCTGCTATTCTGTCTTGACCCCCATCTCTTCCTGCATCCCGCCTCCGGGATGCGTTCCTTACTCCTCTCTGTTCTCATTCTGTCTGTCAATCTTGACCTCCTCCCATCCCCCTTCCCCCTCCCCCCTTCCATCAATTTTAATATCCCCTCACCTGTGCTATTGTTGCACTGTCTTGTTTCCCCTCCAGCCTATCAAAGATCAATGCCATTGACTTCATTTTCTAATTCCCTGCCCCTCTTCCCCCCCCCCCCCCATTTCATACCATCAACTACCCCCACCCCAACATTGTTCTTGTGTTGTTCCAAGCAAAGAGGTTGAAGGCTAGTCCCAACTGTACTAGGGCAGAAGTATAAGAAATGGTTCCTTTCCATAATTGCTTCTGCGACAATTGCTCCCATGAAATTTCTGCATGCCAAGCCAAACATAATTTCTACCCACAAACACAACCCTTAACCCTAATCACAATCCTTGTATCAAAACTAAACCTAAAACACTATCACAACCCTAACCCTTGCCCTAAGTCCTTGGAGAAAAGACCAGCGCAATTGTAGCAGGGGCAAATGTCACGTCACCCAATATAAGAATCCCTATGTGTGTTCATGGATATAGCAAAATGAGCTCATCCTAAATGAGCTTGAAGGGGAGGAAACGAAGGGAGGGGAGGAAAAGGTTCGTGGAAAAAGTGAAAGGGATTTTTGGGGGGAGTTATCAGAGAGAGGGGGGGGGGAGATATGTGTGGTATATTTGCAAAAAAGATACACATAATGAAGGTGACAAAAGAAAATTCCATTTCATCTGTGATGTGGTATGTGTACAATATATTAACAAGACCAAGTAATCTATGACCTTAATAAAGGGCATCCTGAGAAGATTGTCACTATCTACAGTAACTTTGATAAATTATCTATAGAATGTCTTTGATGACAGTTCTTCCTTGCATGGCGTTGTGATGATACAAAAAAGAAAGACATATCCCTGCATAGTGAATTGGACTGCGCAGTGATTAAATGTTGCAAAAAGCTTGAATTATACAATATTGTAATAAATGCAACATGTCACCAACCAGTCTATACCAAGAAAAGAAAGACTGTTATTGGGAGGGGGGGGGGGGGGGCAGTCAGTGCTTTGTGATTCCTTGCTCATATTATTAAAGCTCTCTTTTAATTGCTTTCCCTGTGGTGATGTGAGATGAATCCAAACCCTGATGCCAGCCATTTTGTGCTTGGAAATGCCCCTGTGCTATTCTATTTGTCATGCCATCGGTCTGTATGTTGTGGACAATACTTCAAGAGCGAACATTCGGCGGGGAGAAGATAATCTGCAGAATGAATGAAAGAGCTGAAGGTTGGAGGGGGGGGGGGTCTTGAGCCAATGAAAAATGTGATCACATAAATGCTGGCAAACATCTGAAATGCACATGTAAACTGGATATAATCAAGCATATCTATGGTCTCTCATTCCTTCGCAGTCACAGCTAAGTCGTCCTTAATTCAAATACTTTTGTTGTTCTTGTGGTTTCATCTCACTGACTACAGCAAATGGAAATAATTATTGTGGGGATGTCTTGGAGGTTTATTAATTGGCCATCACTAGCCTCAGAGTTGATTATCCGTGGCAGGCAGACCCTCCAATAAAGGAAATGGATTATCGGACTGCAGAGGTTTCCTTAAAGCTGTGGTGTGGTTATTGATCGTGATAGTTTTAATTGACGGAAAATACTGCCCTCGTAATTTTCTGAGCAGTTTATAGTCTTTCATTCTTGTGGATCCTTGTCCAATAATAGGGTGACAAAACTTATCAAACACCACTTTAAAGGGATAGTACAGTATCGGTGGAGATGAGAATTGGGCTTTTTACTTTCTGCGAGATACCAAGAAAACACTTATGATATAGTGCAGACAATACCATTTTAAGAGGAATTCAAAGTTTATTTGATGAAAATCAGGTTTGGAATGACTGAAACATCCAAAAACAAAGTAAAACAAAGCGATTGTAATAAAGTGTGGGTCCCACACTTTATTAGAATTGCTCTTTTTTGGATATCTCAGCCATTTCAAAACCAATTTTCATGAAATAAACATTGAATTCCTCATAGAATTACATGTTCTTTCATATGTCATAAGAGGTTTCTCATTACCTCACCAAAAATGTTAGAAACCTGAAATTAAGTCCCACCCAAAACTATACGATCCCTTTAATATGAAAAGTAACACTTATTAGTGTTAATGAATTTGTAAATGAAACTGGTACCAGTTGTCTCTTATTGTTCAGAATAGAAAATAAAATGTATTGTCAGAAACTATAGAGGTCAGCATTCTGGACTTTAATCCATCTTTTGTATGAAGCTTGGCTGCTGCCTGTGTTATAAATGTGAAGTCTCCTTTCGCTCGCATATGAAAGGAACTGCTGTGAAACAGTGGATTGGAGAAATGTGTAGGACCATGGTGCGAGTCCATCATCAACAGTTCTGGGTTTTGTTTCATAAAAATTGTCACCTCTCCCAAATCAGTCTCTGACAATTTCAGTAAAATCCTTGATTTTGATTGGCTGAGAAGCTCTGGTCACTGACTCTTAAAGGTCCAGTTTACCTTTGGGAGCAGTGATTTCAAAAATTTTCAAGATATCATATTTGATGCATATGTGTAGGTCTGTTGTATCATAAAACATCCTACCATATGAAATATTTGCTATAAAACCTAAAATATAAGGAGATATCAGGGTTTTTCGCAATAAACCGTAACTGTATACGGTTTAGTCTGGAAACATTTTTATTATAACTATTGTTCACATTTTGTGTATTTAACAACACTTAACATCGATTATACAGATTCAAATTTTGACAGTGGTTGTTTCTATCCCTAACTCACATTTTAGAACTATTTTATAGCACTAATGCTTTCATCTGCAAATGGTAAATTATGCCTTTAATGTTGTAATTGTTTTCATGAAACATTACCCTGATGTTCTTTAGGCACAGCTAAAGCATGTGGTTCCATCTTTGTTGTAATACTTTAATACATACAATGTTCTGTATTCTGTAGTCACATCTTTTGTGCTAAGAACAATCAGTCCAATCTTAGATTTAAACTCAGTCTCAAAGATGAGCAAAGGCTTACATTGAATTATCTCTTTTTATCTTCTTCTTCTCTATCTTTCTCTCAATCTCTCACACTCTTGGAGATATTTTTAACTGTACTTCGTCGGTTGAGAATGGTAAGGGTGTTAAGTTGCCACAAAACCCACAGTGTTCAAGACAACTTAACGCCCTTCTCATTCTCAACAGACGACTTGGACTTCTAAAAGAGATGGTATAGTATTGGTGGAGATAAGGATCAAGCATTTAACTTTTTGTGCGATACCGGTAGTGCATGTAAGAAATCACTTATGAAATGTTACAGACCATGCCATTCTAAGAGGAATCAAAAGTTTATTTGAAGAAAATGGGTTTTGAAATGGCTGAGATATACAAAAACAAAGTAAAAGAAAGTGATCTTAATAAAAGGTAGGTCCCACCTTTTACTAGGATTGCTCTGTTTTGGATATATCTCAGCCTTTTCAAAACCAATTTTCATCAAATAAATGTTGAATTCCTCTCAGAATTACATGCTCTTTAATATTTCATAAAAGGTTTCTCATTATATCACACACACAAAAAAAGTTAGCAACTTGAAGCCAGGTCTCAAACAAAACTATACCATCCCTTTAAGGTTTAGAATGTGCTTTTATTGATGCTCTCCGAGCTTCACTTAAATTTCATCTGCAAATGATATTTGCCAGTATCCGGGGCAGCTCGCATCAAATTAGGGATCAAATTGCCTCCCTCTTCATGACAAGATTATTGAAAATGGCCTTTAATAAATGTCTTGTCACTTGTCTTTGAATGTGAAAAGATAACGTCTTGATTGCTGTTTCAGATGAAAATCAGTTTAGTACTGTGTCTGTGGTTTGTACGCACTGCATGACCCTAAAATGTGTGTTTGTGTTTTGTGACATGCAAACTGTGCTGAATTGGTTGTTATTCTAAAATTCTTGTAGCCTTCTTTTGCCTATCATAATTATCTTTTCTTTCTTTCTTTTTTTTATTGAAAATGTGCCTGTCAAGCTGAAGCATGGATTTGGCAACGCAAAATGTATTTGACATGATTTTATGAAATTCTTATTGGTGAAGTTGAACAGAGGGCCCACGTTAACTTTTGTGACCCCTACGGGTTGTATATTAATCTTAAGTCTGGTTTGGTATACCCAGAGACAATGCTGTGTGTAATCATTTTGTCCCATCTAATTTGAAACGAAACACCCCAATAGGACATAAAATGGAGGTTCTGTGTGTGAGAGAGTTGCACAACCCACGTATGTAAAAGATCCCGCTTCATTCATTCATCGCAAAGAGCAGGGTGTTTAACCCAGCGAAGTGGTCTCACCTCACATCCAAGTAGACCCCAAGGAAGACCAGCTTGTGCAGCTAAATATTGGATATCCAGCCATCTTCTCAGGTGGAAAATAAAAACAAGCAGACATTCACTTTTAATAACCATCAGATGTGACTTTATAGATTATGAGTATGCAAAGATCTTAGTAAATGTTTCATAATAGTTATTTCTAGACTGGAAGGCAACATGATTGATGGCATTTATTACTGAGATAACTGTTTTATTGGAGCAGAGGCAATTACTGAGTGCACTTTTTGGCGGAATGAATTTGTATCTATCACTGTCAGATGAATCAAGGTTTTATTCTATAAAGGAAAAACAAATCAAAAGGAAGAAAAAGGGGAGAAAAAGATGCTAATAAGGCAATATGCAAAACTATTTTTCAGATGTGATTTGGAACTGATCTGGGTAAATAAATGGCCATTTGATTCCCTATAGAAGCGGCTGTCACGGGATTTTACTGCTGATTTTCATGTACATGTATAATACCTGTAGCCAACCTTGCACTTTTTTTGTGGAGTAAGTTCTGCGCCCCCTTTTTAAAATCATTCGCCCCTTTTCTTCTTTCTACCTCTCCCCTACCACTGTTGGTTTCTCTCTACCAATCTTGCTATCTCACTTTCTTCCTCCAACACCCCTTCTTCTTCTCTCGTTTGTTTGTTCGTTTGTTTGTTTGTTTGTTTGTTTGTTTTTTCTGTGTCTCTCAGGGTTGGTATAGTTTTTGGTTGATATGGTGATTCAGGTTGAATGTTTTGCGAGATAATGAGAAACCACTTATATGAAATACCCAAAAGCATACCATTGTAGGAAGAATTAAAGTTTATTTGATGAAAATCAGTTTTGGAAATGGCTGAGATATTAAATACAAAACAAAACAGAGTGGTGTAAATAAAAGGTACGATTTTCCTTTTATTAGGACCTTTTTGCTTTTGGATATCTCAGCCACTTTAAGGCCAATTTTCATCAAATAAGCTTTTAATTCCTCTTAAACTTGTTTGCCTTTTAATATTTCATGTAGGACATAATGTAAGTGGTTTCTAATTATCTCACACAAGAGTTAAAACTTGAATCCTCACCCAACCAAAACTATACCATTTCTTTTGATATTTTTGTCTCTCCTATTCTCTCTCCTTCCCACTTTAACCCCAAGTACATTCTGTCCTTCCCCTCCCTCCCTTTCTCATCCTTCCCTCTTCCTCTTCTTTCTTTCCCTCTCTCCTCATCTTTCCCCGTTCCGTCAGCTTCAATCTACCGTCTAAAATAGCTTTCCTAGGGCTTCAAAGGACTGTTGAACTCGAAAATAGTCTGAAAGTTATTCATACTTTTTTTTTTTCCACTTTCTTTTTTTTTTCTCTCTCTATCTTATTCTCTTATTGGAGTTATAGGATCAGAATTGCCAATTAGGGTATGATCCCCCCCTCGGGTTCAGGGGAATCCGGCCATGAATCATCGGACAATCCCCCCATAATCCAGCATTTGGTGGTGGGCATATTGGTAGGAGGGGGGGGGGGGGGTGGAGGGGGTGGGGGATTTTGGAGTTTGTATGGGAGGAATGGTTGGTGGGGGTACTGTGTGTGTGTTTGTGCGACTGTTTATTCGTATGTCTATATAATGATATTTGTGTGTGTGTGTGTGTGTGTGTGTGTGTGTGTGTGTGTGTGTGTGTGTGTGTGTGTCTGTCTGTCTGTCTGTGGGAGTAGATGGATGGATTTGTGTGTGCATCAACTGTGCTATCAACAGCAGCCGTCATATTCTACTTGACTGACCTGTGGTTTATACTGTACAGTCAGTAATACTTCAATAGAAGTGTATTGTGTCAGTGATTGGGCCATGTTGTCATCTTTGCCAACTACAATATGATTGTGTGGTTCTCTGTAGAAGCTACAGATACATTGTAGTGGTACCTGTGCCACTGTACAATCACGGAGCTATAAAAAGCTCCATACACTAGAAAAAAAAAACACACACAAAGAAACAAACAATTCAAATAAACAGACAAACAAAAAGAACAAAAAGAAAAACCCCAGCAACAACAAAAATAAAAAAGAAACAAAGAAAGAAATGAAGAGAAGATCTATAATACACTTACAGGTCATTCTATTTTATTTGTCCCCTATGGAAAATATTATTTAAAGGTTACAAGTGTAGGGTTTAGATTTTAAAAAAGAGAAATCTTCAGGAAGAAAGTGTGAAAGAAAACAAAAACAACATTAAAAAAGACGAGGAATGCCCCATTTTTTTTTTGTCACTGTTATCATAAGGAAGAAGACACCTTATTTTGAACTTATGCTAAACAGGTTACTGAGATAATTTGAAGTATTGAAATTCAACATAATCTAAACAATAACAAAAATGATGGGAATCTGTATACAAAAGTTTTCAACTAGATGATTATCTAAACATAATATTTCTGTTTATCACTTAATATCTTCATTAATATATATAGGCCTATATACCAATGCTGCTCACTGGCAATGGTCTGATGGTCCAGGACCAGTACAATATTGAAAACTGGGTACCTACTGGTCCAACCTGTCTCAACAGACAGGTTGGACCAGTAGAAAAAATGGGTTAGTGTGCAGCCCTGCATTTACCTCCTATAGAAGTAGAAAATTTTATTTTTACTTTTTACTTTTTTTTTATATTGTGTGTTA
This sequence comes from Diadema setosum, assembly GCA_033980235.1. Taxonomy (NCBI): domain Eukaryota; kingdom Metazoa; phylum Echinodermata; class Echinoidea; order Diadematoida; family Diadematidae; genus Diadema; species Diadema setosum. The sequence goes on along the minus strand of CM067071.1, from coordinate 28,823,365 downwards.
GAGCCTTGTGTTCAAAGGTTTATTCATTTTACCTCTGAAATATTGACTTGAAATGAACTGGAATTCTGTTTAGCTCTGAAATTTTGACTTGAAATGAACTGGAATGAAACTTTCCTTGCAGACACAGATGTGTTGTTAAACACTGTTTCATACAAATTAAACATGCATGCACACAACTACGGTAAGTTGTTGTGTGTATAGTATGTATGTGTGTCTGAGACTGCTATTAAGAGATAACTCTCAGTAATGTTTTCATGAGATTTTCTTATTTTCATGATTTCCCTACCCCCCCCCCCCCCCCCATGCCCAGGTAAAATGTCCTTGGCACATAAAATTTGCCTTTTGAGCACCGTACTGTGTGAGCTTGAAAGCTGCATTTCCATTGCCGGCGTTCAATTTCAGTACCGTTGTAATGGGAGCGAGTAAATACAGACATTTTAGAAAGCCCTGCCGGTGGCTGTGCTGAATGGATCCCGATGCTTTCCAAAAAAATGTGTTTTGTGCGACATGGAAGTAAACGCTATCGCATGTCTGTATGATTGACACACGGAAAGTGTAATAACCCCAAATTCGAATGTGTCCTCACTTTCCTTGGCTGGCAGTGTAATGCTTTCCTCTTATTGTGGTGTTTTGAAAAGTATATGGTTTGAGTTTGACAATGGCTCTGCTGTTTGTATGAGGTTTGATTTGTAAGGTCAAGGTCAATGACTGATAACAGTATTCAGCTTCTTAGTCCTGTTCATGCCTTTGCTAAAGTATATGTGCAAGAAACCAAAATTTTATTGTGTTAAACTGTTATATCATTCTAATTTTTACTCCTACTGCCGATCTTTCTACCTATGTACAGTTGTCTGCAAAATTATTCATACCCCTGACTTTTTTCTTTTTCTTTCAGGCCAATTTCTGATTATAGCATTTGGTGCATTGGATTTCAACATGTTTCCTGTGAAATTTTTACATTCCAACAAAATATTCATCTGTCTCTATTGTCATGCAAAAGAAGTCAGACCAAAATTTACTTTAATTGGTAGATGAAAACTAAAAACATCAAAGTCACACTAGATACTACCATTCTATCATTAACTTATAAGAAGAAAAAAAAAAAAAACACACCATAAATGTTTACGGGTACAAATAAGTTTGCGGACAAGTGTTATAGAAATACACATTTCTCAACAGACACTATTACCACCAAAATGCAAAGCATTATGATTATTGTTAGCATTATTGTTATTATAAGTATTTAACCTTTTGCTAAATGTCATCATCACCATTGACATGTGTCTGATTTGCTCTGTATTCGATAAGACAATGTAGAAGTGAAAACAAGAGAATATGTTGCGGAGTGAAAGACAATTTTGGGAAGGATTTGAATTTTCAACAGGTGTTATGGTCATACTGTACCTTGTGCACATATGCCATCCTACATGTGTACAATGTATTCTGGCTGTATGGTAATCTGTTATCATACAGGGTAGTTTTGTTTATTTGTTTTCAGCTTTGGGGTGGTCTATAGCATAATTTGCAATACGCACATGCGTGCATAAAAAAAAAATTGATATGTGTATCATATGATGTGGTTGTGATGAAAGAGGAAAAGCTGGCATTAAAACAAGGCTAGCATTGATACAGGATGACATAAGGAGTCAGAACCAATGAGTTTGTTTCCTTTTAAAATGTCAGATGCACTCACACATTAGAACATGTAGCTTCAGGCTAAAGTGGAATGATGTTGTCGGCTTTGCATCATTTTTTCCCTTCATAACTTTTTTTTTTTTGCTGTCGGATGTGATGTGATGTGCATGTCTGGTCGCCATGGTAACCGGCTATTCACGAGGGGAGCCAGGTAAATCTCAGGAGTGAAGACTTTGTCCTTCTTCGCTCGTCGTCAGGACAGCTAAACACATACGATGTGCCTCATGACAATGACGGCCTGTCGTGGCAGGAAAAAAAAAAATAACCGAAAGAGATGCGATGGGAAACATTATAATGTATGCTCCACAGATTGAGGAGAAATTAATGAAGTACTGTGATGACTGAATGTCCAACTCTGGAAGATGTTTGTTGACAATGTCATGCGTGTGAAAGCACCCCTTTGTATTCCATTCTTTTTCTTTGTTTCTGATGTCCGCATCTTGTTTTTTTTTGGTCGTTTCTGTCTTTTCAGAATCAGAGCTTGAAGGATAAACTGTTGAAAGGGGGCGGTCTGCAGCATAAAGGTCTCAAGAATGGCCATGGCGATGTCACACCAAGTATTAGTACGACCAAGGTCAGTAGAGGGCACCCTATTCCAGTTTGTTCTTTTTTTTTTCTCTCCTCTTTTTTTCTCAATGGAGTTAAATTACTATAGGTACAATGTAGGTCTTAAAATGTCAATTGCCCTGCAGAATAACCACATTAAAATTTTGATATATATTACAAGTTTGAGCAAATAATGAGCTAAGCACCATTTTGAAACATTTTACTTAATCAAATTCCATTATCAGACAGAGAAGAATAAAACCTTGGCTCCTCTTTTGTTACATAAGCAGGAGTATTCTTGACATTATCATTAAAAATATTCCATATTATCTTATCATTTTGTTTGTTTTTAGCAACTGTAATTGCAAATTTCTCAGATTTACTGCAAGAATGGATTTAACTTATTTTGCAAGCAAACTCTTCAAATCAGTCATACTATCTTCCTGCCAATTTGCCACTCAGGGCACTTCAGTATTACGTGATTGCTCAACAACATTAATACAAAATATAAGCTTGATATGCTTGCAAATGGCCAACCATGAAAACCATGCTAGCAATGCAGGGATTAGATGAACTTTCGCATGCAGTTACTTTTAAACATCTTTGCTTCTTGCAAAATTCATGAAACTCTCATCCATATCACAATTTCTGGTTTTACAGCATTATGTCTATCATTTGAAAGAAATTATATTCAATAGTGCATGAGCCTGACGATCTCCCCACCCTTCTCCCTCGTCAATTTGCAGAGGTTATCCAACGGATCCATCGACCCCGACGACGACGTCAGCCGGGTGATCGAGCTCCAGGACACGCTTGAGAAGCAGAACCACGAGCTGGGCCAGGCCAAGGTGCGGGTGACAGACATGAACATCCGGGTGGCTGAGCTGGAGGAGAGCTTGGCCATCGCTCAGAAAGAGATGCTCAAGGCCCAGGAGAACGCTGCCAAGTACCAGCGGGATGCCAAGGAGGTACAGCCATCTCCTTTTATATATAGTAGGAGGGTAGTTCTTTTACCCCCTTTAGATACCAATATCTTGGCCCTGTTTCATAAAGCTGTTCTTCAAGTTACAAACGACTTAACAACGACTGGTGATCAGTTCTGATGTGCTATACTTCAATAATTCAGCGCAAGAACTGATCACCAGTTGTTCTTAAAGTCATTCGTAACTTTAAGTTCTCAAAAGGGCTCAGAGTTCATCTTCCACCATTTAGAATTTGCTTGCAATATATTAAAAGCTTTTATATACAAACAAACTTGTCTGACTGATGCAGTGTCCTGTTTGAATATGAATTTTATCACAGTTTGATTTCCTTGAGATCTGATGATATGAAATCAGATATGATGCAGTTTGTGATGAACATCAGAACTAATTGATGAAGGGTATGGTATGAGTTGGAAGTGTAGAGTCCCCGCCTTCTCACCACACAACTGGGAACCAGCAACACTCCCCGCAAAGAAATAACGTCCAGAACGATTTTCCCGTCCGTTCCGTTTTTTTTTTCCCTCCAGGCGATGGCACAAAAAGAAGACATGGAGGAGAGAATCGCCACGCTGGAGAAGCGCTACCTCAACGCTCAGCGGGAGACGACCTCGCTGCACGACCTCAACGACAAGCTGGAAAGCGAGCTGGCCAACAAAGAGGGCGACATCAAACAGGTGGGTGTGAATAGCCCAAGTTAACCTGTTGAAGACTGGTTGCGAGTATACTCGGGCAGGTGTCTATATAATAAACCTGTGTCATTGCAAAGTCAGTTGGTCCAAAATGGGTTAATATTCAAGATGGACCATGGTTACAGAGATGCCGACTGTTACTTTGTTGCAGTATTTTGTATTGTTGTTGTTGGTTTTTTTGGCAAAGAATATGGGAGGTTTTATGGGAATTGTGGGATTTCCCAAATCATATATAGAGACTATACGTGTCTAGTGCAGGAAAGGTGAAAATACTGTTTTTTCGAACTCAAAAATATACCTTTTCAGCCCTCAAAATAACACAATGCTGTTTCCAAGGTTGGCATCCCTGCATTTTAACCCATTGAAGACTAGTCTGGAGTATACTCGGATAGGTGTCTGTGGGAAATTTGTGTCATAGCAAAATCAGCGTGTTCTCAAGGGGTTAAGTGAGAACTGTGTTTGTTTGGTCTTGGATAAGGTAATGCATCCCTCAGTCCACTATTTTTACAATATACATTGTGTAGGTGCTGGATAATGCATCACATTTGATAAAAACAAGTAGCACAAATGCATCCGTTTCTCATGTACAGCACTCTGTACTGGTATTTTAAATTCTGGCTCTATCGTGCTGACCTCTTGTAGCTTCCAAGGCGACAGAAGGAAGAACTGTCTCGTATGAAAAAGATGTTTTAAAGTGCAGTCGTAGAGATTAAGAGATGTGTATGTCAAAAATTACCATACATAAACCTTTTAGAATTGAAAACTCTCATCTCTTGAATGTAAGATAAGAGTACTTTGACTTCCAGCCCACATGCGTGCTTTTATCCATATCAAGCTTTTCTGTACCATGGAAAATTCAAGTGTGTCTGAGGTCAAAGGTTACCACAAGTCCACTGTCTGTTGAAGAGATGGTGACAGCCTAATAGCTTTTAAAACAAGATATGTCACTCCCGCGCTGGACAACTGACCAATATGTGTCCATTAGTGGCCGATACTAAAAACAAACTCATTCGAGATATGGTGACACTCCGACTACTTCCACTCCTGAAAAACAAACAAAACAAAATAGGATGAGGGGAGCAGAATTTGTGAGAAAGAAAAGAGATTCCAGTCTGCAAAGCTGCATTTTTTGTAGTCAAAGCTTTCCTTAATGTCTTCAAAAGAAGCCCTCACATACCCAGCTGTATAGAAACAGTGACAGAGGGATTGTTACCAATGTAATTGGTGAGTCTAGAAATGTGAGGAAAATACTGCTGAATATTAGCAAACGTTCCAGACAGCTCAAATGTCAGATAACTAGTCAAGAAAAAAAAAAAAAAATTACATTTCCTTGAAATTATGGTAGCAGGAAATCCCATACCGAAAGCTGCTGTAAAAAAAGTGTGGAAAGTTGTTGCGAAAGAATACAACATTTTTAAGTGATTTTAAGATATACCTTGTACATTTTCATTTGTGAGGAGCACAAGTATCATCAAAATACTCTTTGACAGTCTAAACATGTAAGGATTTCAGTGCTTGCATGAGGTATTAAACACAGATTAAATTGACTTTGTTTAAATAATAGAGAGAAAGTTACATGTAGAAACTGGTTATATGCGAGTGTTAATTATTTTGAGTATATTCACCATGTGTTTGTTGGTAGGCTAAATGTACTCTATAACATTCAAGAACAAAATGGTAGAGAATTGCCAGTGTACATTGGATCATAGCAAAGTTAGGCCATTACAGTTCAATGTAGCAGTGTCATTAAACAAGGGACTGCAGGAGTGAAATAAGTAGAGTATCATGATGTAAAATATTCTCTCTTGAGTGATGTAGAGCATTTTGATGTGTGAAGAGGATGACTGATCACTGCATTACTGGTTGCCACGGAAACAGATTTCACATTCTCGCATCCTCTTGCTTTCCTTTCCGGTGCAGTACGAGGAAAAGATGCGGGGGATGCAAGAGCGACTGGACTCGTCCGAGCAGCGGCTGTCTCAGAGCCTGAGCAAGGCGGAGGCCCTGCCCAGCGTGGAGGCGGAGCTAGCAGAGAGAATGGCTGCCCTGTCACAGGTAAGCCACGCCCACTTTTATCAGACTAGCCAATCCAGTGCTTGCAGAGATAATTACTTTGTACCTTGGCTCACCAATGCCCATCTGATTATTGACTTTGAAACTTTTGAATGTTTGTGAACAGTATGAGGCAATGTCTTTATAAATGTCTTTATAAATGCTCGAGCATTTAAAATGCTCGAAAAAGTGATTTGAAAACACCTCTTCTACAATGTATCTTCTTTATTCAATGTACAAAGCTCAATACCATTTTATTCAGTTCTCTTTATATTTTTCACAAATTGGATTTTGCATGGTTACATATGTGTAATACTTCCATTCTGAAACTAGACCTTTGTTTTATCAATTTGTTTTATATCTTTTTACACCCTGTTCATTTTCAGCATGATTATTTTTATTAATTGTCTATTTACGCTCAAATTATGGCATAAAACACACCTTTTGATGACGCCAGTCTTGGCATGCATCAATGTAAATATGTGACTCGGTGAGAAAAGTTAAAATTCATTTGTTTCTTAGTTCGCACACACACACAAAAAATAGATGGCTGCGTGTATGTAGTGCGTGCTACGCTGTCCAGTTTGTAAAGCCTGTGATAATTTCAGCAGTGGAAGATGTGCGTGCCATTAGCCACTGAAATCATGATCATCAGAGTACTGCATCGGCATGTTAGTCTTAGTACCAGTCTTCATTATTTCTTCTCCTCTTCTTTCTTTGCTTACCACAGGCAGAGGAGAGGCAAGGCAGCACGGAGGAGAAACTAAAGCAACTGAGGAGCGAACTGGAAGAATGCAAGCATGAACTGGAAAGGGTAATTCTGTGGCAAAGATGTTTTTCTTTGTGGAACTCCTCAAAGCAGTTTCAGATAGATTTCACTTTTCATACTTTTTATCAATTCACAAAGAGTGCATAGAATGATTTTACCAAATTAAAGGGCCTGTTTACCTGTAGGAACAGTGGTTTATATGAAATTTTTGCAATAAAGCTTAAGATATAAAGAGATATCAGTATTTTTCTCATTAAACCATAATGCCCAATAAGTAATGCCCATACTTGAGAAAAAAAAATCTAAGGTAAAACATAAGTAATGCCCATACTTGAGAAAAAAAAATCTAAGGTAAAACATACTTCCAAGACATTACGACTGCTGACTGTCAAATCCCTCTACTCAAACTTCCACTGCAGTTGCAAGCTCTGAGAGCACAGCTCTATTTCTTATGATGCAGAATTAGATTACATCTCCTACATCTCCTAGGTAAAGCAAGTTTAGCTTTTTGAAAATGCAAGTACTTCTAAAGATTCAACTAATTCAGGTTTATCCAGCTGAAAGTAAAGAAATGTGATGCGTCTTTGACCGTCCGTGTCTCTGTTATGTCCTAGGCAAGAGAAAGGGAAAAGATGAATGAGGAACACAACAAGCGACTGTCCCAAACGGTGGACAAACTTTTATCAGAGTCCAACGAGAGACTGAAGATCCACCTCAAGGAGAGGATGTCAGCTCTGGATGACAAGGTGGGCTGGAGGAAAACATGATGATGATGATGATGGTGATGGTGATGATGGTGATGATGATGATTATGATGGTGATGAGGATGATTGTGATGGTGGTAATGGTGATGATGATGGTGATGATGATGATGATGATGGTGGTGATGATGACTGGAATGGTGATAAGGATTATGGTGTCAATGGTGATGTTGACAGTGGTGATGATGATGGTGATGATGGTGATGATGATGGTGGTGATGGTGATTATGATGAATGTGATGATGGTGATGATGATAATCATGATGATGATGATGACTATGATGATGGTGATGATGATCATGATGATGAAGATGGTGATGGTGATGGTGGTGATCGTGATGATGATTGTGATGGTGGTGATTATGATGATGGCGGTGATGACTGATGATTGTGATGGTGAAAAGGATGACAGTGTTAGTGGTGACGTTAATGATTGTGTTGGTGGTGATGGTGATAATGGTGGTGATGATGATGATGATGGTGGTGGTGAAGATGGTGATTGTAATAATAGTGATGATGGTGATGATGATGATGATGATGGTAAGGATGGTGATGATAATGATTGTTGTGGTGGTGATAAGGATCACAATAATGATAATATAACCTTAATTTTGATGATTATGATTATGGCATTCATAATGATATTGGTTATGTGATTAGCGTCAATATTAATAACAATGATGACACCAATGATGCTGATGGTGACAGTGGTATAGATTGATGACGATGCTGACAATGAATAACCATGGATGGCTTTATCTCTCCACTGCGTCAATTCCAGAATGGCCTCACCCAAGAGCTGGAGAAAACCAAGCAAACCCTTGAGGAGGTGGATGGCTGGAGGACGAAGGCGGAGGAGGAACGGGACCGCCTTCGCATCGAGATCAAATCTCTGAAGGAGAGACTAGATGCTGAGCAGTCCACCAGTAGAAGTATAGGGTGAGCACCTTAACCCCTCCACTGCTTGGGCTGGGTGCTGCATCTCTCTCTCTCGCTCTCTCTCTCTTTCTCTCATTACCTATCTCTCACTCTTTTTTTCTCTCCATCTATTTCTTGATCTTCTTTTTTTCCTCTCTCTCTCTATCATCTCTCACTCTTCTTTTTTTTTTGTCTTTCTTTGTCAGAACGTGAATAGAAAGTGTGAATTTGGCAGATAAAATGTTAGATAAGTACTACATGTTCACCTAATGTTGCCAGTTTTCTCCAAAATTGTTTACTCTAAAGTCTGATAGATGTGTGATTGACTTTTTATTCTTTTTTATTATGTTTAGATATGTGTATTTCTTAGTGAAGAAGTGCTTCAAGGAACAGAAAGTACTTTGTTCTTCTTTGGAATCTTTCTAATTTTAATCAGTGAATGTTAGAGGCCCTGATTTTACAGTAGAATACCTTTTTAATTTTTGTCATAATGACTTGTTTAATGGACCTTTTTTCCTCCTTCGTTTCGTGGACTAGTGGAAGCACAACATCCCAAGCCGTTCCAGATGTCGTCATGGCAAACGCAGGGAAGTCGGGCCTTCCGGACGAAAGCGTCGTCCGGAGAACACAAAAGGGTCGAGTGGAGGCATTGAAAGGAAATGAGCGAAAGGTATTCTTGCTGACCCTGGCTACAGCGTCGCCATTTTTCTGTTTTTAAAATCACTCTGCCGTGGAATATATCGGCCCTTTGCACTTACCCTTCCAATATGTTTGCAGTGTTAGGACCACACTTCAATATATACCATGAGATGTATTCCCCTTAAGAAGGACAATGCTTCTCTGTAGCATACAGTGATGATACAATCCTATTAGCATGGCAGCCATGCTTACTTATTACATAAGGTATTGTCCAGTAATGTTAGACCATCTCATCCTATAATATAAGGTTTTATCCATATGTGAAGTATAAGACCATCCCTTCCATTTACAATGAGCATGGTGGTGTTGTCCCATTGTATAGGACTATCCCTCCCCATATCACCGGAGATTGTCCTGTAGTATAGGTTTATCCCTCCCTATACCATAGGGTATTGTTTCGTAGGATAGGATCATCCCAACCAATTACATAAGTTATTGTTCCATTGTATAGGACCCTCCCTTGTGACACCATAAGGTACTGTCCCCTAGTATTGGGCCATCTCTTCCTATAGATACCACAAGGTATTGTCCCTTAACCCTAATCAGGCTGGGGGGGGGGGGGGAATCCGCCCCCCTCGACGTTTCGCGCAGTATCTTCGCAACGCGATAAGCTCCCGCCGCAATGTTTCATGACTTTTTTCTTTCAAGTATCGCGCAACTTTTGAGACCCAAATTGTTGCGCCCGCGTGTACCGTTTTGACGCGACGCCCGTTCGAAAAAAATTTGTCAACCCCAAAATTGCTCCAAAACATGATTTTGTGTACAAATCCAATGCAAATTGTGTTTTTTCAATTAATTCACATAAAAATTCATATCTTCACTTAGAATGGCCGAAATTAATTTATTTTAGCATAATAATGCTTCAAAAAATGTCTGTGACAAATTTTGGCCAAAAAACAAACAAAAACAAAAGGTCAAAAAACAAAAAAATACATAAGAAATTCAAAAAACAATAAAATACATAAGAAATTAATTTCGATAAGGATTTTTTTTTATCCTATGTCTCAGAAGAATGATACAAGAAACATTTTTAAAAAGAAATTAGCTTAATTGGAGCATTAATAAGTGATTTAGAGCCCAAAACTGATTTTATGCATAAATTACAATAATTAATTAATATAAAATGTAAGAAGAATTTTTCAGAGAAAGCAACCATACATTTTGATAGAATATGTTAGGGGCGTCGCGTGTGCCGATTTTCGGCGCAATAGCGCGTTCCATAGGCGAGATCTGAAGGGGGGGCGGAATCCCCCCCCCCCCCAGATATAGCATAGCCAAAAAAGCCCAGCCTGATTAGGGTTAATAGCATTGTTACTATGCTGTCATATCGCATGGGGTATCATTCCTGTTGTGTTCGAATATTGCTTCCTTCTACCAGTAGGTATTGCAGTGTTATTATTATTATTTTTTGGTCCCTTGTGTAAATATCCCTCCAATATGCTCCATGGATATCACTGGTGAGCATCACTCATCCCGCATGAGCACCAATGGGTGGGACTGTTTACCGCCTGTTGCAAAAAAGTTGCTCACATGTTCAAAGCAAGTCTCAGACAAACTTAGGCTTGATGCGCCCGGAATGACAAATCATATGTCGAACAAATATGCTGAAATATATATATAAATCTCTCACTGCATTTGTTGAATATTAGTTTCTTCATGGGAGGCATTCGTTGTTGTGCTTTTACAGCTTTAAAAAGAGAAAAAAGGAGAGAAGACCTTGTGTAGTAGACACTGCAGGATTGCTACTAATTCTTCCCTTTAAGATCACATTTGGTTGTGGAATACCCAGTGTTAATTCAGCACAATCTGCGCAAAACCACAACACAGTATCTGCTTTTCCTTGTGTGTCTGCACCAATGTAATTGTTTCGAGATATGCTTTGCAGAGTATACTTAATCATAATTCTTTTGTTGGTCACAAAAATTTCACAAAAACAGTCTGACAAGGTCATTCATCATTTGAAGTGAAAAGGTCACACCTTAACATTGTATGTCTCATAATCCTAATCATCACAATATTCATCGAAACCTCTCCTTCATTTCGGCAACCCAATTATCCCTGAGTCTTTTTGAAATGTCATCTTCAATATTCCCTACATAATGTAATCGCAGCATTGGATGTAAAGAAATGTCATACATTTTCCCGTATTCATACCTCATCACTCTTGCCCACGCAGTATCAGTGTGATTTTGTCCGACCCTTTTAGAAATGTTGTTATCCATGGTCGTTACATATTAATGTGATCACAAAATTAGAAGAGAAGTCTCATTCATCTTTCTGCGGTATCAGTGTGATTTTGTGGGACCCATATAGAAATGTTGTTATCCATTGTCGTTACATAATGTGATCAGAAAATTAGGAGAGAAGTCTCATGCATCTTTCTTCATCTAATCCCCATCAATCTCTCCCTCTCAACGTATCAATGCGATTTGGTCTGAGCCATCTAGAAGTGTTCTTATCCATTGTCGTTACGTAGTGTGATCATGAGATTTGATCCGAAATTCCATACATTTTCCCCCGTCTAAATGTAGGCTTTCATTGAGAGTACATTGTAGAAACCATGGACACAAATACAGTGTTGTGTTGTGCATTTTGTAGCTCAAGAGATGTTTCAATCAGATATTCATGGGCAATAGATATTTGCATATCTCGGTCGATATTCCACTGTTCATGCACCATAATGTGTGACCTTTCATCCCCAAACCAACAATAAGCTTCCAGACAATTTTGACTGATGGTGATTCGCCATACTATACCCATCGTACAGTTTTATAATTGCCATTTGTTACCCACGGACGGGTTATTTTGCCACAACACACATTTCCCACAGACACTTTCCGAAGTATCGTCTTCAACAGGTTAAAGCTCAGTTTGTTCCAGAGCATCAGTGGTACTACTGACTGTTTCAACAACTTTTAGTAATGCCATGCACTGTGCCATGCACCTCAAAACTGGAAAATGAGAAATAGCCAAGAGTATTAAAAACAAACAAACAAACAAAGTATAAAAGCTGATGGAAATGTGAGAAGCACTTCTTATGCCTAGTCTTTGGCTCCCAGCCTTTTTAAGCAAATAGAGTCAAAGCCCAAACCTACAGCTTTACAAGAAACTTGACGGGTGAATGAACCCCAAGCAACATTTTGTGGGCTTTGCTATGAATGGTCACATATTGATTATTGCACACACAAAAAAATCAGTTCATTCTTGCTTACACCCGAATTTGGTTCTCTCTCTCCCATTGTTTTTTTTTGTTTTTGTTTTTAAAAATTCTCTCCACCTTGTTTATGTGACCCTTGACCTTTTCTCCCCACTCTATGTTATACTTGTATTGATCCACTTTAATGTTCATCATGCTACTTCATGAATACATGTTTGTTCTTGTCAACTGATGGAATTATTTACTTTAACGACATTACTAACCGTTCTCAATCACATTGTCGATGTAATCATGAATTTCTCTTGTGTATCACATTTTGTATTGAAATTGTGTAATGCATTTTTTTTTCTTGCTTATTCAATGTTCATTTGATTTTTATATGATTTGAAAACAAAACAACAATCGAAAAATTGTTGGTAAAAAATGATGTGTCTGATTTTGGCATTCTATTTTGTGAAAATGATGCAATTTTGCAATGTGCCCCCCCGGCCTCTGTTTCCCATCTGTCCCCACTAAATGTTACTTCTTATTTTTCTCATGCTTTCTCGATATTAATTCATGCCTAACCACCCACGTCATCCCTTCGTTTTCATCTTCCATCGCCCTACGTCACCCCCTTACTTTCTTGCCATCATACTTTTTATTGGTCGTGTACACGTATCTTGCTTCCCATTTATCTCTGTCAATAACATGTGACAACATGTTGCCATTTATACTTTACTGGCGTCACTTTTTATCACATACTTGTTGCTCAACATTTAAATGTTTGTGTGTTTTTTTCTGTGCATGCATATTTGTGTCTACTAAAACTTCTGACATCCATCCTTCTCAATATTCTTCAATCTATTTTGATCACCCGTGCTCCTCTTTTATTTTGTCTTCATCCCTCGGACCATTGTGAAATTCATACTCTGATTACAAACTGTTTACGCTGTACATAATGACACTCTGTTGTGCATGTTTGTCTGCTTTTTCACATTTCTGTCATGTTCATTGATATTGTCACACCCTATTCTCTGGAAAATAATCTCTTTTTCTGAAATGTCTCATTTCATCATTGGTATTGTAAATATGGAATCATCATCTTTGTTGTTACTAATATCATATTATGTCTTGACTTTCATCACCTTTTTCATTAAACGTTTTTCATCGCAACTATCGCTTTTGTGAATAACACGGTCATCACTGTCGACATCGCTAACCTCGTCTCACTGTCTGACGTCTGATGAAATGTACTGATGTTCTATCTCTTCTAAATATGTGCATCTCGCATACATTGTCTCTTCTGCCACCGCTTTTTTCACCAATACCATCATTAAAATCATCGTCATCATCATCATCATCTTTGTAATTAATATCATGACCACCATTGCTGTCTTAATCACTGTCATCATCGTGGTCATCATCATGAAAATTATCTTCATGGTCATCATCTTCGTGATGTCACCTTCATCGTCATCATTTCCAACGTCATCATTATTCTTCCTGTGTTTGCCATGTGACATCATGTACGTGTGCCTTCACTGCCAACATTTCTCATTATCATCATCATCATCATCACTATCATCATCATCACCACCATGATCATCATCACTATCACCATCATCATCATCTCCATCACTATCCCCATCATCACCATCACCATCACTATCACCATCATCATCATCATCACCATCGTCATCATCATCATCCTTATCCATGCCATCCACCTTTATCATCGATATCTTTACCATCCTCGCGTCTTCTCCGTGAAATGTCCCCCCCCCCTTTGTCCCCCACTCTGTCTGTCCCGTTGCATCTTTATATCTTTTTTCGCCCTTCGCCCCTCTTCCACCTCAGCAGGTCCACACCCTGAATGAGCAGGAGTGGGAGAAAGCAGAACAAGCCAGCGTCCTCGCCAACATTGCCCAGGCCTTCGAGAGCGAGACGTCCTCGCCCGCCGGCGACGACAGCACCGACATCTTCTCGGCGGTGGACATGCTGTCCCCTCAGGGCCAGACCGACGCCCAGACGCTGGCCGCGATGCTCCAGGAGCAGCTGGATGCCATCAACAATGAGATCAAGTGAGTCTCTGACCGCTGTCCCTCTTTCAAGAGAGAGTAGGGGGATGGGGGAGGTCTAAAGTTTTTTTTTTTGGTTGCTCCGAAATGTTAACAATGTTTTGTGGTGAATTTTTGCCAAAATTCCAGTAAATTGTCCGACAGGCAAGTTTCATAGTGCCTCGTCAGTTCCTGCTTACAACGGATGCTGATACCAGCAATACAAGATGAGTGGTCCAGTTGCAGAGATGTGAGAGTTGATTGTCGTATCTACCAGTTATGAATGTGTAGATCCATCAATTTGAAGTATTCCACTGTAGATTTTGGGGGATGAATGGGTTTTATAAGGATCTACTTATTTTACACTTTCATCAGTATAATTTGAACTTTCTCAAGGGGGGGGGGGGGGGGGGTTAAGTCTTGCTCTTTGGAAATTGCAATAAAGATCAATTTATACAAATTAAGGCAACATATGGATAGGATCCTTTCCGAAACCACGCAAATTCAATGCAGAGTCTATGTGATTGATTACAAATTAACAAGAGTATAGATCGCAATTTTAGTGCAAACCTGCAGAAATGAAAATTATGAATTTTTTTTTTTTTTGCTGTGGCAATGTGATGAGATTGGGGATGAGTCAGTAGGTTATGCATACCCTCTTGGATCTGGGATAATTGATGTGTGGGTGGTTTTCCTTGCGTACTTAGGTTGATACAGGAGGAGAAATTCAGTACGGAACAACGAGCGGAGGAGCTGGAACACAGGGTAGGGAGCGTGGACAACATTGACATGTACGGCACGTCGCCCAGCCACCGCTACTGGAACCCCGAGCCGCGGTCGTTGACGCGATCCCTGCCTGGGAGCATGCTGATGATGACTTCTTCCACCCCGGACACGCCCCAGCAGGGCGGGCGGGGCAGCGGCGACCAGCGGGATCGGGCATCGCCCCCGCAGAGCGCCGACTCCACCCCGGTTACGGTGCGGCGGATACACCAAGCAGAGCCCGCCTCCCCGCTCACCAGCCACCATAAGCACAGCGCCAGCCAGCCGCACATATCGTCGCTAGGGGGCGCCGTTTACGGTGTCCGGGAGCGAGGCTACGACAGCGATGTCGATGATGTCGCATCGAGGGTAAGAAACCTAAAACTGCTCTCACCTTTAATTTATTCTTTTTCAGCATTAGCGAATTCAATGTTCTTTTTCAGCAATTAATCTATATCAATTTAAGCTTGTAAAGCAAAATGAAGCATGATTTTACTGCGCATAATTCATTGTGTTTTGTTTCTTTTATTTTGATACTTGTTGCTTTGCTATTTCTATGTTTGAATGTCATAATTGACAGTACAAATTTGCATTGTTGGCTAAACTAGTTTCTATAACTTGTCCTGACTTTATATCAGTTTTGAAAACAGCAGCATTTTGCCAGTCTTTGACTGCTTGTGTCAAATGAAGAGTGAATATGAAAAATGGAATGCAGATCTCAATTTCACTTTTACGCTGAGTTGATTTTTCATAAAGTTTAGAAATATTAAATGTCTCTTTTCCTTTCAATCATCATTAATTAATCTTGTTTGTAATTTGCCCAATAGAGACAGAACACTGAATGTAAACTGTGTACAGACTGACTTTATCACTTCAAATTCTTTATTTTTAATAGATACAGCTGCATTTTATAGTTGACATACTGGAGCCCTGTAATGCAATATTTCACAATTTCATTCCTACAATTAAAGTTATCCTGCCTCAAATGGCGGAAAATTTGTTTACATTATACGGGGGCAATTGTTCTTCAGCATTATGACAGCATTGTCAAGAAAAAGAAAAAGAAAAGAACAAAAACTAATTTATTGCCATGTACTGATTTTAAGTATTTGATAGAGGCTTTTTGGCAAGTACAGTGAAGCTAATGAGACTTCATATGGCTAATTTCCTAATTGGCATACTAATTATGCTTAATTATTCTGTTTTGGTTCATTAATCATTATCCTGAAGGCTGTAGGGTTAGATTGCACATGAGTTATGAGCACAGTCCTTTGACATATTGTATAATTCCTTGTTATTTAAAAGGTTGTGCATATTTCTTACATATTTGGGGCTATGATGGTAGAATTTTCTGCTCTGCTTTTAGAAGAAAGCAGCCCTTAATGTATGAATTGTCAAACCTAAAAGCAAGCTTGTGCGCTGCCACCCTTGCAATGATGCGAGAATGTCTAGATTAATTTTATGCGGGGTCGGTGATTGAATGATTAATATGGAATGAGTACATGCATTGTACCTGCTTTTGCAGTTTTGCCACTGAAGATGTATGATGTGCTTTTGAAAATTTTAATGAGCTTTCTGATCTGGATATTATCGCCATCTGTGTTTGACGGAGAAAATATTATGTACCTGCTGCGTGTGAAAGCCTATTTTAGTGCAGTTGTAAATGCAATATTTAAGTAACGCACAAGCTGTGTGATGAATAAGATGAAATTCGGCCTTCTATATTTTTATTGCATTTTTTTTTTTTTTTTTAAGCGGTGCTGAGATATGTGCTTTTCTTTGTTATTTTGTTATTTGTGCTTTATTCGTAAGAGGTAAAAAAAAATCTCTCAACCTGTTGTTGTAAAGTAGGCTGCAGTGCAGTGCAGTGCACATTTTTTTTTTTTCTTGATTGTTGCTTTTTGTAAAGAATTTCTGTCAATAGCAAACTCTTCTTCTCTTTTACTTGTTGTTTTTCCCCCTCCCTTTCCTCAAACATTGAAAAAAAAAAATGTTTGGCCCCATTCCTTTCTTTTCCTGCCCTTCTTTTGTCGCACAGCCTAAGTATGTCCACAACCGCTCTATGTCTCTCTCTGAATCGGAGCTGCAATATTGGCAGAAGGTTAGCGCCCTCGCCTGGTCGAAATTTGCACAGCAACGAAAAAACAAAAAAAATAGTGGCTGAACGTTTCATGTTGCATTGTGGTACCCCACCTCCCCCATCACTATCTACTCACACACTATTGATTGTTGGTCAACACTTGAAGTGTATACACTGCCTGAAGTCATTTGAACAATTTGTACAAATTTACGAACAGCCCACGACTGTGTCCCTTGTCATGTCTGTGTATGTCGATGTACAATGTACATGTCACTATGGGTTACTGTTTTTGAATGTAGTACTGTAGTGTTTCCATGCCTCTTCCAGGTTTAATCCTATATTTGCATGAATTCCTGTAACCTCACACATTAACCCGTTCACTACCAGACTTTTGATTTGCCTGAAACTTTCAGGAGGTTCCACGAGCTTCCTGTTGGTAGTCAGTTTACAGTGAGGGATTCATGTGGGCTTGCACCAATGAAAATACATTACATACAGTACCTTTTGATACAGTCATTTAGACACAGAGTACATGGTGTATACATTGGAGACGTGCAATGTTGCCTAGGCCCTATTTCACTAAAATGGGAGTTGCAATTTACGCGTATACGGTGCACTCCCGTTATAACGAACACGGTTATAATGAAATTCCAGTTACATCGAAATAAATATCGATATAATGAAAGAAAACTGCCAGTCCTGAGGACTTCATTCCAACGGGGATCCACTGTTTTGAGCCTAACAATGAACCCAATATGGGACAGATTCAGATCAGATCTAGTTGGGAAGAATTTACCCAGACCGTCAAGATGTATTCTAGAACCTGGCAAGGTAGATGCAAGATGTTGTTCTCAAATGGCTTTAGTGAAACAGTTCCTAACTTCTGAGGACTGATTGATCTAGAAAATGTCCCTAAGATCAGTTGAACTGGATTGAGGATTGATTTTAGAGCTCATCAAAACAGGCCCCTGGTCTTAACCCATGAAGACATGACATTTTGCTTACCTGACTTTTTATCACTTCCCCTTTTCCTTGCCAAATTTATTCAGTGTAGGACAATCCTTGCTTTTGTATGCACAAAATATCTTGTATCAAGATGTACATGTATATCCCACAACCCTCTTTCCACTCTCATTTGGGTTATAAAATTGTCAGTCTTGGACACACATCGGAACCATTAAAATCTTTTTACCAGCTGGACATTGAACACTGGTTTCATCTTGCAAATGTCCATAATTCCATTCATTGGTATGTCAGTTATAGACACGTAGCAGGATTACTTTGCTTTTATGCGACCTGCTACAACCACATTCTGGTACAAGTGGCTGAGATAAAAGTTGGGAAAATATTGTTTGAATAGGTGGTTTGGCTGAAATGTTCAAGATATGGTATTTCTTTTAAAGGGGATGGCTAGTAACTGATCAGTGGGAATTAGTGGGAATTCTGGGGGATGATTGTTCCAATTCTTGTGGGATTCATTTAAGAGTACATTATGTATCTATTGTTGTGTGAAAATTATTTTCTTCAGAATGGTCTCATATTCAAGTAATGTGCAGTTTAATGCCCTGTCACTGTACAGGCATGCTAGCCTGGAACCATTAAACTGCACATTACTTGAATATGAGACCATTCTGAAGCAAATAATTTTCACACAACAATAGATATATAATGTACTCTTAACCCTAAAAAGACTGGGCTATTTTGGTAGCTTGAAAGACTGGGGGGGGGGGGGGGGGGGGGCCTAAAGGGCCCCCCCTTAAGATCTCGGCCGTGGATCGCGCGATCGCCGCGAAAATTTGCACAATGGTAGTGTGCGATGTAATCTACAAGATCGTATATTCAAATGTTACAAAATAGTCTTCTTTTATTTTATTTTGATTAATTATGCTAATTTATGCAAGAAATCAGACTCTTTGATCTAAATCAGTAAATAAAGCTCCAAAAGTGCTCATTTTTGGTCTACTTATTCTTAGTGGCATTCTTAGCAAATGTACTTGAAAAAAATTCGGTATCAAAACTAATTTCTTATCTATTTTATTGTTTTATGAATTTCTTATGTATTTCTTTGTTTTTTCGACCTTTTGTTTTTGTTGTTTTTTTCAACAAAATTTGTGGCAGACACTTTTTGAAGCATAATACTCCTAAAACAAATTCATTTTAGCCATTGAGAGTAAAAATAAGCACATTTATATGAGCCATGTGAAAAAACTCAATATGCATTGACTTTGTACACAAAATCACATTTTTGAGCCATTTTCGGCCTCATGTGCATGTACAAAAAGTTATGTAACTTCAGAACCGTACCCCCGGGCGTCACAAATTTGGTGTCAAAATGTGCAGGAAACTCGAAAGAAAAAAGTCATAGAGCATCGCGGCGAGAGCATTGCGTGTTGCAGAGTAATCGCGCGAAATGTCGGGGGGGGGGGGGGGGCCTTTTAGGCCCCCCCCCAGTCTTTTTAGGGTTAAATGAATCCCACAAGAATTGGAACAATCATCCCCCAGCATTCCCACTGATTCCCACTGATCAGTTACTAGCCATCCCCTTTAAAGCTTTCACACAGATTTTCTCTAATTGTGATTCTCAGTAGCAGGCTTCATAGCCTCATCTGTGTTATGCTTTCTTTGTGTTTTCTTTCTATAGTTCAGACAAATCATTGGAAGTGCAGAGTGTGGAAAATGTAAAGATATCACAATGAGGAAATGTACATTTTACATACCTAAAAAAAAAACTTTAAAAAAGTGTTTGTGTGCTGTGAGTGCCATTTGGTACAGAAAAGCCCACGACATCGTACACACTGTATAAAGCCCCTGGCACACAGGGTTAATCAGCAGACCTGGGGCCCCGTTTCATAAAACTGGTTATCAGTGGCAAGTTGTCATAGTTGTTATAAGCTACTGAAATCCTTGCATCTGATTGGCTGAGAGCAAATTTGTCATAGAAATGTGGCAGATGTCACTGATGAAAAGTTGTCATAGTTGTTATAATAAGCTACTGAAATCCATGCATGTGATTGGCTATTAGAGAGCGAATTTGTCACAGAAATGTGGCAGTTATCACTGATATCAAGTCTTATGAAACAGGACCTGGATGGTTCGGGTGATGGGTCATATCAGTATTATACACTTGTATGAGAAAATGCATGAAGGGAAGCACAGTATTTTTTTCTTGGGGGGGGGGGAGGGTATCTCCTTTCTCTCTTGTCTTGGCTGCGCATCATTTGTTTGTTTATTTGTTTGTTTTCCACTGGGTTAGATGGTTTTCTGTGTTTTGTCAAGTCAGTTCAACACTTTTCTTGCCATTCCTATAAAGTGAATTGCATTTTCCCAACCACAGTAAATGTTAACATTATCATGCATCCCTATTTGCCAATATGATAATAAACATGCATTGATACAGTTGGCCTTTTCCTTGTGATACGTTAGATAAGATATTTTTTTTTGTTAATTCCATTTTGTGATCTCAGTTATGAGTGAGTTAACCTACAAAACATTATATATTTATTTGTATGATTGTGTGTACAGTAAATGTGCAGTGGGTATATTATTTGTAAGTATATAACCTGTTCATACAGCGTGTGCACCAAACAATATTTTAATCTACATGTATGCATGTTCAAGCATTTTGTTACTGTTAATTGTAAAAAGAAAAAAAAATACCCCCTAAGTGAAAAGCAGTTGGGTAGTCATCCTCTCATATTGTAAATATTCCTTGAATGTGTAAGGATCGGTGTCAATTTCAACTGCCCTGGGCCGACAACATTGGGACTGACTGCATTACTAAATGGTCCTCAACATTAAAACATATTTGATATTCTGTATACGCTGAATATTTCGCAAGGTTTTTATTTATATTGCGAATTTCACAAGTCAGGTGCTATTCACGAAATTAAAGACACGCAAAAATATTGACTCTGGATGTGACATATGCGTGTACATTTCTCCGTTTAGTACAGGACTCCACAATCACGAATTTAACCACTCATAAAATCGTCGGGAATTCCCGATTCACAAAAATTTAGACTTGTGAAATATATGACATACAAAATGTATAAACAGTACATAATACCCTATGTATGTTCTGTTCTGTGTGTTCTATATAAATGTAAAGCTACAAAATGTATTGAGGTAACTATAATCCATTCTTGTAAATACCCCTTTTCGGGGGGGGGGGGGGGGGGTGTTGGATGTGATTACATGAGGGAGAGGGAGTTGGATTGTAAGGACTTATTTAGTCAGGGTCATAGCTTTGTAGAGGCAAATACATTCGTAAAATTAGCCCATAGACTGTAACAGAAACATGATTAAATTTGTTCCAGTGTGATTATTGAATTTGTGCATAATCCTTCAGGAATACAAGTTTGCTGTATTGTTTTTACGTAAAGTTGGTTCCTATGATTTTCTTATGTTATTTATTTAAAGAACAACTCCATCTCCCACATTATTATTTTTTCATCTGAGCTTGGTGTCTTGTATTCTTTTGGCCTATAGAAAGAACCTGTTTGGCAACCAAGGTCAATGGACTTTGAGAAGGTGGATTATTTCTTTTTTTAAATCACACATGAAACATTCATCCTTCCCTTTGGAAATGTCCGTGAAACTTTCATGACAAGCAAACAAGCTCATCTTTTCTTTTTTTCTTCCCCTTCCCCTTCAACATATTTTGTGCTACGCCCACACTGAATGCGTTTGCTATTTCATCATGCCCACAGCATGAGACAGTGCGTGGTTTGCTGGGCAATTCACTCTGGAGTTCAATCTTGTCATCATGTAATCAAACTTCCACACTATAGGTCGTCTCTTTGACCGTCCTGAGATTATATCTCTAGTTTGCCAAAAAAATGACTGTCCCACAGAATTTTGCAGATGGTACAAAGAGGCAGCAATGGCAAAGAAACAATTCATCACATGATTTCATGCGCCGATCAACATCATCTTACATCACTTTCAAATCAACGGCTTCATCAAATTATGCTATTAGTGCAAAACAACATCTTTTGATTTTCTTTCCCCTGAGATTTGGAGGGATAAATCAACCAATAATCACATTATGCCTGTCACCACCCACATAAATAGGGTGTGTTTTAGTGCTGTTACATGATTAAAATCCTGGATTAATTGTCGTGAGGTTGTGAGATTGAAGTTATGTCTCTGAAACTTTCACAGGTTGTGCTGTTTTGATCAGTTGTAGAATGCTTTGGATGAACATAATCCTTGTTAGATTTCTTAATACTGTGGCTACACCTTGTTCGTAACTTTCTGTGATACAGGTTGCATAATTTTTCTCTGAAATTCTTGTCTCCGTCCAGTTCCTGATAGTCATGCATTACGTCGAATACGATAGACCTGCAATACATTTGTGAACTCAGCTGTGTGTGTGTACACTGTATGTGTGTGTGTGTGTGTGTGTGTGTGTGTTTGCTGTCACAGAGCTGTGAATGTTCTTGTAAAGTCTGTTTGTTTCTTTGTATGTTTGTTTGGTTTTTTTTTACCACCATGTTGGAAATCTTGTCCACCATTGCTTGCTCTTATCGTTTGTTCCATTCTGTGCTGTTGCTTCCAGTTGACTGTTTGTAAATCATACTTTATTTAAAGTCATTGTACCATGCAATGTGTTATACTCGCTGATACAGTTGTAGCTTGCATTCATGGATTTACATTTTAAAGCTACCATAGATTCCATTTGTATGCTCTGTTCTTTGTCAAAACGATATTCTACGCACACATACCCTATCGAAATGTAATTGTTGTTCATGTTGATTGCAATGTTCAGTTTATTCATGTTTGGCTTCTCAACATGTTTATAATGCAGATGGTTTTGCTCTGCAGACTCTGTAGCCCCACTCTTAGCATTTTATGTCGTGTGATCATGACACATATCTGTATTTCACTTACTACTGCTAAATATGAAAAAGGGAGATAAACAGTGCAGCAGCAATGTTTGATACATATTCATACTTGTGGTACATGTACCTTCTCAATAAAGCAGTAGTGTGGTGTGCTGCCTTTAACAGTGATCGTGAAAATGGATGCAACGCTTGCTTAATATTCTCAAAAGTCTTTTTCTGAAACATCTTTCTTTGAGCGTGAGTAAGGTGGAATGTACACTTTACTGTCTATCATTTTTCATGTTTGACATTTCACAAGAGTGCCTTCTGTTTTAGTTAAAGCCATAGTATAGACCTAGGAAATTAGAAGCAAAGGATATTGCAATCTTTCCCTCTTCTTTCAAAAAGACCTGTGGCATTTATTGCAAGCTAAGCTATTACAGCTAAGAAACTTACCGTATGGCCCAATATTGACAGTTAAACTTTGCAAGGTATGTTTGTTTTTTGTTTTTTTTTCTAATATTCTTTTTGCTTGAAAGTTGAGTATAGCAACTGATCAGTCACATGTCTGTAATTTATCATTTTTTACAGAACTTGGATCATTGTTTACAGATAAACCTGATGGCCCATTTTTGTCACGATAGAGATTTAGTGCAAAAATAAACTACTTGACATTTACCCAAGTTTTCGTTCTCCATTGCCAAGAACTTTTTTTTTCCTTTGACAAAAATGCAGAGTACAATCAGATGGTGTTTTGACATTGCAAGTATGATTTGTCATAATGTACCCATACACGTTGGACCATGCCTTACTCTTGACATTCATGTACAAGTAAATTTATAATACCTGTACAGTCTCGGCTTTGAAAAGGACAGGGCTGAAGTTATCTTTGAACCTTCGTTTCTCTCTTTTAGAATCCCGCAAATTAATCATGTCACAATATCTAAATTTCAAAGACGATAGGATGATGAGAGATACACGCCATGTCTTTGATTATGGGGAAGATGTTCGGAAGTTTAATGGCAAGGTATTATTTTAACCTGTTATGGCAAAAGTGGATTTTGTTGAAATACATGTTTCCCGTAGATACCTGCTAAAGTATGCACAGGACTGGTCTGTAACAAGTTCAATTCCTGTCCACAATGTGTCACAAAATTTGACCCTGCATTTCAAGCTAGTTGTACAAATGTAAAATTCCAAGTTCCAAGTACTGGTGACTGAGCTGTCATATTGTTTCATACAAGAGACACAAACAAAAGCCTCTCATGAACAATTTCAAAACTATAAATGTTCATCAATTTTTGCCTACCATCTGCAAGGAGTGTGCTAGACCTCCTGTTTCTGAACTAATTCACAAAAAGTAGATGAAATTTTGGTCATCTCCCTTTTCCAAGTAGGAGAGCAACAATTAGTATGTGATTGAAGTTGTCATCTCTCAGTTTACTACAATAGTTGATATAAATTATACAGAAACTAGCAGTTTCAGTTATTGGCCTTCTCTTTCCAAATTTAGTGTTCCTTTGGCTTCAAAATATTCTTCATACATGTACATTTTTTTCTTCCTCTTTTTGTCTTCATTGTGTGAGCTACGATTAAACTGCCACAGTATAGTCATATAGTGAAATGAGCTTTGGCATATTTCTTTTTGTAACTCCTCACTGTAAATGGTGCAGGTGGCGACGTTTAATATTAAGAGTTTAACTCAGCATTCGATGCAAGATTTGTCACAACACAGGAGACTTCCCCTTCCCCATAATATCATTCTGTCTTCATTTGAACTGGAGTTTCATTCCAACTTACATCTGTACATCCCTGCAAACAAGATATACTGTATTTCCCATGTCCATCTTATATATCCCCATATATGTACATATGTATTCCACTGTATTCATATTACTTGTAATGGAATACCAAGTGTGCATGTGTGGTGCCTGTGACTATGTTGGAGTCATTGAAATAACAGAATTAATAGCATGATTTCACCCCAAATATATACTCAATTCATGGACCAGTCAATAGCATAATATCTTTGGAGGCCTAAGCGTTACTCATTGTTTTTCGGCATGTCGTCTCGTTATGATTACAGCCTGTTGCCAAGGAGAAGGAGACAGCCGAAGTTCGACCAATCAGGTGCGAGCCCAGCCCGCCCATGTCGCCGCGGTCGCAGCACCTGGAAAAGATGGCCGCGGCGATCGCAGCCCAGGCCAGCCAGAATGAACAAAGAAGGTAGATAGGGAAAGCCATTCATGGCTATAAATGCTTGAAATTAGCATTCTCATTGCTGGTGGTACACAAAGTTTCCTATCTAACTTTTGATTTATTTAGTAAGCTATAATTTCATGTTTATAAATTTCATTCATTTACTTTAACTTTAACTTTAGATTTATCTCGATAGCATAATGCACTGTTCAACAGTGTTTCCAGTTTGAAAATCTGGGCTGCATGGTGGTTCATGCTGCTAGAATTTCATGACATTGTGTGAATATGAAGCTATGAAAAAAAAAAAATGTACTAAGTATTAAAATGAAAATAGTGGTGAAGGTTATGATATAGATTAATGTGTCAAAAAGTGATAGACCAGACTGAATTTTCCCCACAGATATGTTGTATTGTTAGAATATGCCACTCAATGTTATCAGCATGATCATGATGTATGTTCACAGCTTTTTTTGTGAGTGGTTGGATGAACCTCAAAACTTATTCTAATGCTGTAGTTGTTTGTTTGTTTGTTTGTTTTTTTTTGGGGGGGGGGAGGGGAGGGGAGGAGTTGTCATGTGAATTAACATCATCATAATTATTATACATCTCAAGCAGCAAAGTTTGACAACTCCTCATTTTTCTTCCGTTCCCCTTTTCCTTTTTCTCCCCATATTCGTTCCTCCTACCAATTCCCCCTTCTCTATTCTCACTACCCCCTCTTCCTCTTCCTCCCCACCACCTCTTCTACCCCCATCCCTTCTTTCGTCTCCATAGGAACTCCATGGAGAGTAACAGCACGCCCAGCCCCCACAGCAGCGCCAACAGTTCTCAGGACTCCCTCAACAAGAGCCTGCAGAAGAAACAAGCCTCGGGCATCAAGGGCTCGCTGGGCCGTATCTTTGGCAAGAAGGAGAAGCCCGGTAGGCGTGGCAGGGACAGCGTGGACAAAGGTGAGGATGGGGAAAGGCAGGGAGGAGATGGGGGTGAGCGGGACAGGGGATATCGAGATGGTATGGACACAGGGGTGAGATTGAAAAGGGGGGTAGGAGATGTTGGGGGGGTAGGCGTGGCAGGGACAGCGTGGACAAAGGTGAGGACGGGGAAGGCGGAGAGGTGATTAGGGTGGGCGGGGAATATCGAGATGGTATGGACACTTGGGTAAGACTGAAAAGGGGGTAGGAGATGGAGGGAGGGTGGGCGTGGCAGGGACAACATGGACAAAGGTGAGGACGGGGAAGGCGGAGAGGAGATTGGGGTGAGCGGGACAGGGGATATCGAGATGGTATGGACACAGGGGTGAGATTGAAAAGGGGGGTAGGAGATGTTGGGGGGGTAGGCGTGGCAGGGACAGCGTGGACAAAGGTGAGGACGGGGAAGGCAGAGAGGAGATTGGGGTGGGCGGGGGATATCGAGATGGTATGGACTCAGGGATGAAACTGAGAATGGGAGGGGGGAGTAGGTGACGGAGAGGGGAGGGTGGATAGGGGTGATGTGAAGCATCATGGATATGGCAAGCCTGGAAGAGAGGGGTGGAGATGTGGGAGGGAGTGTCAGATATACATGTAAGGGGCAAAGAGTGCAGATTAAGGTTATGAGATTAATATTGGGGCTGAATGGGGGGGGGGGGGGTGGGGGGTTAACATCATACACTAAAGATGAAACTGAAAGAGAAGATGGAGAGAAAATGGGGGAGGGACAACCCCTCCCCCTCCAAAAAAAGCCCCCCAAACAACCACCACCAAAAAAAAAAAAAAAAAAAAAAAAGACAAAACACTACATTGGTGAGATTTAAGGAAGGCAGTGGAGAAAGTGGGGGATGGACAAGGAGTGCAAACAGTATAGACAAAGGGGAAATTGAAGGGGATGATGAGGGGGCACTAATATTGTAAATTATGAGGAAAAGGGTGGAGGTTAATTTTTAGGGAACTTATTTACAGAGTAATTGGAAAAGGGCAAAATATTATTGCTCAATAAGCCACAACTTATGCTGCATTGCACCAGCATTTATTTATATTTTGTTAAAATATGCTTTGATATAACATGTAGGAAAGAATCTAATCTCTTGAACAGCAGTGAAATGAGGTTTGAAGTAAAACAGCCATGGTAGAAGCAATTTGGGACCCTTCAAAACATTACTGATTACCTCGCCAACCATCACCTGTGTGTCTTCAAAAAAGGACCCAAGACAGATATGGATCTCTCAACCGACTGGGATTCTGTTTTTGCGCCGACCTCTCCAACCGCCAGTGGTACCCATTTTTGTGTTTTCTGCCAGTTTGCTTTTTTAACGCTCAAGCAGTCGAGTGTGAAATTTACATCGCTAGATTATAAACCAAGTTGGCATCTTTTTGCAGTGATGCCGAGCAAAAACACTAACATCAGTGTAACATACATTGTAATGATAAAGTAGTTCCATAGTCGTTTCTTATGTCTTGAAATGTCCGTTAACTATCTGTCAGTTTGGGGTGGTGTTAGCGTTCAGCCGCTATTTGTCTGTGTTTTGCTGCAAAGGTGATCAAGCTCAAAAAAGCTTGGCGGGAAAATATTTCATGCAATTTAGTCTGAATCTTGCGAGCCTAGCTAACAGCAGCAAAACTATAGGCACATCTGCATTTCTCTTCCTTTCTTCTGAGCTGGTTTCCTGGTCCACTGGAGCTTATTGATGTTCTGTGATAACCTTGACATATTTTTGGGAGGAAGTCATGAGGAATACTATTCATAAGTTAGTATTTTCTTGTGATGTAAAAGCAAGACATTTCTAGATAATTGACAGATACATATTGTAGGTATGGTTTTGAAAATCGAAAAATAGGTCTAAGGCCACAATTAAGTGTGGCATGTCATTAATGCCTTTAGTATTCTTTAAATTTGCACTTTTGCAGTTTCTCTTAAAGGGAAGATAAACCCCAAGAGCAATGTGGATTGAGTGAAAGCAGCATCATTAGTAGAACACATCAGTGAAAGTTTGAGGAAAATCGGACAATCGATGCGAAAGTTATGAATTTTTAAAGTTTTGGTGTTGGAACCGCTGGATGAGGAGACTACTAGAGGATATGACGTATGAGTGGACAACAATACAAAGAAAATATAAAGGAAATTCAACAAAAATTCTTTTTTCTAGAATCATGAAAGAGCAATGGACCAACCTCTTTCAGAAAGCAGGGGGAATAATTGCTACCCTTAACATATGTCAATATCAAGTTGATGGAATTTGTAATTTTCATGAATAATTGATTTTTGTAGAATTTTCTTTATATTTTCTTGGTATTGTTGTCCACTCATACGTCATAACCTCTAGTAGTCTCCTCATCCAGCGGTTCCAACACCAAAACTTTAAAAATTCATAACTTTTGCATCGATTGTCCGATTTTCTTCAAACTTTCACTGATGTGTTCTACTAATGTTGCTGTTTTCACTCAATCCACATTGCTCTTGGGGTTTATCTTCCCTTTAAAGAAATATGAACGCTGGCTTCTCAATGAAGTACAGTGTATAGGTTTTTATCCTTCATGCATAATAAGGTCTAGCATATTCCCAGAAGGCAAAATCATGAGCAACAAATTATATTTAGTGAAAAGAACGTTTTGCAACTGGAGCCACTAATGTTTGGAATGCAGTTGCTACACTATAATAGACCTTTTATAGAAGTGTCATCTAGGGCATGGCATATACCTAAAATATAGACAGTGTCATATACCTGAGCAGTTTTGCAGATATATTTATTATGCATAAAATGATTACAAGAATGTCCTTGATTGTTTCAATTCCATGTTTTGAGAGAGTGTCTTTTAACAAGTTTTGTCTGCTAAAGGGATTATTGCACTAACCTTATATTGAGCTCCCACAATGCTTTTAATTAACCCAATATGTTGCATTCATAGTACATTTTATATCAGTGTTTTGATGATGTCAAGCGCTTAATCCTGGCGTTTTCTCATGTATGACCCCATCTCATTTGGCAGTAATCTTTCAAATCCCTTGTAGTGCAGTTATTCTAACAACTTTTTTTTTTTTTTTCAAATTATGCGTAGGAGTTTTCTCTTGACATTGACTCTTGAGTATGTGACATTTTACATTTGATACCATCTTCACTTTTGTTTGAAATTGAGAAAATGTATGTTTGCCAATACAGTGTCTGTATCTACTGTATTCCTTGAGCTGGCAGGCAGTTACAAGTTTTCATTGGATTCAAGTGTCACATTTGCTCAAGTGAAGTGAAGATATTGGGCAAGAGCAGTTTAAAACTAGCAGGGAGGAAGGGAAATGCTACACTTTAACTGTGTTTGTGTTGGCTGTTACGGTTTTTAGTTGCAGTGACCTTATACTGATACTGAAATAGATTGTACACCAAGTGTTCCATACAGGCGCTAGTGCCTCTAGTAATAATGCAGTCATCGCCAAAGCAATCACTTACTGTCTCGAGTACTCGCCTAACTAGCAAGTATTTTTAATTAAACCTGCTTTCAGGCATTACGTGTAACTCTGTGATGGTGATCAGTTTGATGGACTGCAGCGTCTGAGTATGACGTGATCAAACATGTGATGTAGTTTTAATGGCTCTTCTTAGTGGAGAAATAAATGCAATAGATTATGCATACAATAGTTAGAAAATTCAGGTGCGTTGGAGTGTTAGGAGTATCAAGGCAGACTTGCATCTCAATTAGGCATAAAGAGAATAACCTAGCACAGGGAAAATACATCAGTGTGCATTGTTCATTACCTCTGTCATTAACCCTAACTTACCTGGGGGGGGGCCATAATGGCCCCCCCCTCGACAAATTCCGCGACCATTCCGGCGTGCAAAATTTTTTGACCGCGCCGCTCGCTGACTTTTTACTTTCAAGTCTCGCGCAACTTTTGAGACCAAATTTATTGCGTCCGGGCATACCATTCCGAAGCCACGCCCCTTAAAAAAATTTTCGTCAACCCCAAAATCGCTCAAAAACGTGATTTTGTGTACAAAGTCAATACAAATTGTGTTTTTTCAATTAATTCATATAAAGATTCATATTTTTCATTTTAATGGCTGAAATCAATTCATTTTAGTATAGTTATGCTTCAAAAAATGTGTATGACAAATTCTGTTGAAAAAAACAACAAAAACAAAAGTTCGAAAAAACAAGGAAATACATAAAAAATTGATAAAACAATAAAAAACATAAGAAATTAATTTTGATACTGAATTTTTTTTTACGCGCAAATGTTTGGAATGTCA
The DNA here is from genome assembly GCA_033980235.1 of Diadema setosum. Taxonomy (NCBI): domain Eukaryota; kingdom Metazoa; phylum Echinodermata; class Echinoidea; order Diadematoida; family Diadematidae; genus Diadema; species Diadema setosum. The sequence goes on along the minus strand of CM067071.1, from coordinate 28,792,976 downwards.
CTAGGAATATTTACACCAAAAATCAGCATTCCATAAGCTTTTATAAGCCAATTACAGACGAAAATGAGGTCTTTTGCATATATTTGCATAATTAATTGATTTAAAATAGAAAATGCTAATTTTTTGAAAATCTAACTGAGCAGTCTTGTAGATTACATCCGGCTTTATGTTCATGCAAAATTTTGCAGCGATTGCGCGATCAACGGCCGAGATCTGATGGGGGGGCCATAATGGCCCCCCCCCAGGAATTCAAGCTTGCTAAATAGCCCAGGTAAGTTAGGGTTAACCGATTGGTAGCTAGACTTCATGAGATGTCACTGGTAGTCCCATATACTTATTTTGAGGGGGGATGGATTTTGTGTTTATTGAGGCCAGAAGATAAAAGAGGAAATTTTAAAAGACCAGCAAACAAGGGCAGAGCTCAGTAGATCTATGAGTGCATTCAACTCTGCACAAAGCAGTGGCGGATCCAGAGGGGGCGCATCCGTCGCATGCCCCCCCCTTTATTTTTCGCTATATTAAAAAACAAAAGAAATAAAAAGAAAAAAATGAAATCAAACCCGGAAGTGGCACCAGAAATAATAGTTACGCCCCCCTCCCCTTTACAGAATTCCTGGATCCGCCCCTGCAAAGTCCCTACTTGGGTTGAGACTAGAGAATGACCTTTGATCGAGCAACATTTAATTGGCATTACCCTATTCACACCTCCTTTTCATATTGTGGGCTGAGAAGTTACATTGTTGCAAGCAGGATTCATCTTTTGGACATTGACAGGCAAAAAGTTGACATGACTTGGTTGAGATTTGAGTCTATGCATTAGTACAGTTCTGTCTTCACTGATGTTTTGACCCTCTTTCGGTGGCATGCTTATTAATTACGTTGGAGTAAGAGATACTATTACCAGGAACATTTCAGATTGTTTGTATGTTCATGTAGCTAAATGACAAGTAGATAGTACACGTACTTGTATTTATGACATTTGATCAAGTTGATATTTACCAATATTTATAGATTCTTTCTTCTTTTTCCAATCTTCAAAAAACAAGTTCTTGCTGTTTACTACAAAACCCTGCACCTTGTAGATCAGAGATGAAATTCTAGGAAAACTGTTTTGTCCAACGAGAGTGAATCATGTCAGTGACTTTTAAAGGTGTTGTCGATCAGGAGAATTTTATTTAGAAAAAAAAATAAAAAGGCTTTACAAGCATCCAGTTAAGTTGGCTATATTTACTATTCTCTGATGAGGCTTCATGAGTTCATGAGAATTTAAAGTGACCAAGAAAACAAGAAAAGAACAATCCTTTAGGGTCTCTATTCCGCTGTCCAGTTGGTCTTTCACAGGTTTGGGGGGAGTCAGAATAAGGTTGAAGGATCATGTATAAAAGGCAATGAAGTAACATTATGAAGTACTTACACCTTGCACTATCACATTCCTGGTAGTTGTAGCTTAACAGCAAAATCACATTCTTGTGTGGTAGATATGCACGCACATACTTGATTCTTCTTATCTAAATTTATATGCATTTATTACCTGCAGTATACATGCTCACGTAGAATAGATCTCTGTGTATTGACTTTTATCAAATATGGGCAAATCTTATCCAGAGTCATGTTGCAAAAGAAGTTATATCAGATCTATCAATCACAAAAAAAAAAAAAAAAAAAGAAGATTGTTAACAAAAACAAACAAATGATGGCATATTCCTTCCATGCTGGCATGTTATGGTTGACGTGTACACTTAATGTTTAATACTGACAAAAATATGTTTTATGACAATGTCAATGGTGTTTAGTCATTATCATTTTGTTTTGTATGATATGTGTGTAAAAACAGTGTAATCAGATTGAAATAAGATACAAACCATGCATAACTTCTTTTTAGCAACATGGCCAATGAAATGTTTAGAATTCTTCCCAAATATCACTCGCACCCTTATTTTATAAAATAGTATATCTGTCTCTTTTTACCACCCTACCGTCTTGGGCACTTTGCTTCTCTTACGTCTCCTATCAGCTTTACTTATATGGGAACTGTACCAAGGTACATGTGGCACCGTATTGTTCCGTGTGTTCTTTTGCATTCTTTAGCCTGTGTTTCACGACTGCATATCCATGGTAACAGGGTATACAAATAAACCACATATAAGTTTTGGGAGTTTCAGATATATTATTAAAGATACATTATTTTTTTTTCTTTTGTTTTCACATCCTTCTCAAGTATAAAGGTACTAGAAAATATTCGGTAGGCTGCATTTACCAAAATCCAATTGAATGGGGGGGGGGGGGGGGGTGATGCATAGAGTATAGAATTATGCAAAAATAATTCTTCCTTTAGATAGAGGAAGAAGTTATATTTTTTTATTTTTCATTTTTTGGAAAATGTATTTATCTGCTAGAAACAAGAGTGAACTTTTTGTTAAAAAGGGATTTCTATTTACATAAGTATTTTTTTTAATGAATTTATCTATGTATTTATTCATTTATTTTTTATTTATTTTTTTTTTTACTAATAGAACTACTTTCAATTTCATACTCATTAATTAAGGACCTGTGAATTTGCAATATCTCTATTCAGGGGGGAAAAAAGAAGAAGAGCAAATATAAAAAAAAAAAATACTCTGAAATTTTCATTGTCACATGAAGTAGATGATACTCAGCTTATACATATGATACCCTTTTTCATGGATATGCCTGAAATTGCTTGGTTTGCGGTTCAAAGTTTCCTGTGTGTTTTCTTTCCTGCGTGTTTTTCTTGAGTGTAGTGGACTAACAGACATTCTTTTCCTTGGTTGTACATTAATATACACTGTAGTCCAGCTGATATTCTGATAGCCTTTTCGTCCCATAAAAATCTGTCACTAACAAAAAGCTTCTACTTCATTTACAGCAAAATGAATCCAGCGTATTGGCAAACTAACCTCAAGATGATGTGTTGGCCCTTAGGAAGTGTCGCAAAATCTATGATAAGTGCATGGACTGAGCAAGCTATTTTTGTAGACAAGCCAAAAGCAGTACAGCAATCAATGAGTACAGAGAAAATAATAGCAACAACAACAACAACAAAATTTGTCAGGCTATCACAATTGTCCGAATAAATGGCATCAGTCATAGCCTAGATTTAGAAATTACAGTGTGTACAGCTTCCATTGTTAAGTAAAGTTGAAGCAATCTTTGGTAGGCGGGTTTGCAGTTCGGATGATGTTGACTGCATGGTTTTTACTATTTTGTCATATCTTTTTTTTTTTCCTTTTTTAATTTTGGTGTCCAGAGTGTGAGAGTGCTGTGAAACTTTTCTTTTCATAGATTTTGCACCTAGTCATACAACTGGGGGTTAAACAAAGCATTTACTTCATTTTCATTGTGTAATGTTAAAGGGATCGTATAGTTTTGGTTGAGACCTAGTTTGTGGTTTCTAATATTTTTTGTTGAGATAATGAGAAACCTCTTATGAAATATGAAAGAGCATGTAGTTCCATGAGGAATTCAACATTTATTTGATGAAAATTGGTTTTGAAATGGCTGAGATATCAAACAGAGAGATTCTAATAAAGTGTGGGACCCACACTTTATTACAATCGCTTTGTTTTACTTTGTTTTTGGATGTTTTAGTCATTCCAAACCCGATTTTCATCAAATAAACTTTGAATTCCTCTTAAAATGGTATGCTCTGTACTATATCATAAGTGTTTTCTTGGTATCTTGCAAAAAGTTAAAAGCCCAATTCTCATCTCCACCAATGCTGTACTGTCACTTTAAGGTTGAGTAGTCAATTTCCAATGATCGCAAGTCTAATATTGAAAGGGCAAAACATGTTATGTGTAGAGTAGTTCAGTTGTGGTAATGAACCCATTGAAAGCAAGCAGTTTTAACCATAAGACTTCAACTCAGTTTGAAGCAAGGCAGTCTTCAGGCAATGGGACAACCAGCAAACTGGGTTCTAGATCCAAAGACTATACAAAGGAAAACATAGTTTGAGGACATTACATTTCAGCAACCACAAGGAAGTTTCAGGTGATACACACTATAATGTGATTAGGTAAGCTCTACTTGGACCCGACTTCTTTGATAAGAAATAAACTGTCGGCATACTTTGTGGTCATTAAAAAAAAAATAGAAAAGTCAGGTACTGTAGGAGTCACTGATGGCAAAGAATTTAGCCGTAAGGTCAAAGAAAAGCAAAGAATTATGTTTGATGAAATGAGTTAGCCTCCATTTTATTCTTGGTATTATAATTAGCAGTGGTAGTAGGAGTTGTAGCAGTCAATAGCAGTAGTGGCAGTTGCAGAAGTAGCTGTAACTGTAATTATGGTATTATTATAGCTATTATAATCATCATCATCATCATCATCATCATCATTTACCTGTATGCATTTCCAAAGCTTTATCATTATTATTCTGAGGTACTACAGAGAATAAATTTCCTGGTATGGCATTACAATTTGCTATTTTTTTTTAATTATTATTATTTTTTTTTTTTTGCCTCTGCTACACTAACTATCTTTTGTGTAGCAGTTACCTTCTGTAGAAGTGTACAGGATGCCATTTGAAATATTACAGGTATTTTTCAGCTAAAATTGTTTATCAAATTTGAGTTGGAATATTAATAATTTCCCATATCTAATAGGTTATTGCACTATTCTGTAAAAGTGGATATTTTCGTGTGACTAAATGGTTTTGCGCTGGGCCGGGTAAGAGGAGTTTCGCATGTTTTTAATTCCGCGAAATCAAGACATCAACTACCGGAACATATGGCAAGCAAAAATATTTTGTGTGCTGTTATTTTCGTGCTTACCTAGTTTCTGGTTGCGCGAAATGCGCGAAAATTTCAACACCACAAAAATTTCCACTTTTGCAGTGTTACAGAGAAAAGTCAATGGGAGAAAAAAAAGATCAGAAATTTTAGCTTTATGGAATATGCAGGAACCCTGGATTATATTAGATCTTATATCAAAATCACTGGCAGCCTGTGTGTATTCAAAACCAACAAAAGTGATACAAAGCTGGTATTGAGGAGGTTTATTAAGTTATTTTTTTTTTCTGTCGATGGAGTTTGTTTGCATTCTTTTCTGATTCTCGTGTGCACTGGCATGCAGAAAGAAGTGATATTTTCTGTGAGTGATGCAAATCACTTTTCTGTCCCATGTTGGTGATGGTTTCACTTTGACATATAATGCAATTATGAGTCGAGTCAAATATAGAGCTCATTCTCACAACATCGCTCTTTTTCATGTATTTAAAACTGCATTAAAGATGTGCCATGTTATTTTAAATCGCAAATTTTCTTACAGCAAGCATACCGTGTATGTAAGAATGAGGGAAGGTACGAATAACGTTCTGTACCAGTAGATCTCAGAATATGATAGTGGCGCCCCCATTGTCAACTAACAGACTAACGCTGCCAAGTTACGACTGTGTGGCTGCTGCCCCTTCCGCATTAAAGTGCTGCTATTCTCCCCAAATATTTGTATGCTTTTGGTATTTTTTTTTTTTAATATGATCAGTCTTAATTCTGTTACTAAAGTGACATCAATTCAATAACAATAAACGTGTACATCTTGGAATATGCTGTTGATTCTGTGCTTTCCTTCTACCTTGGCTCAGAGATTGTAGCCACCCCAACTCCAAATGCTGTACTGATGTTACAATAATAAGGGTTGGCATGTACTGCTCTTGACATGTATCACAGCTTTACAGCAATATAATGTTTGCAGAAAAGCACTGTTGGGGTTTTGAGATTTTCAAGCAGACAGAGTATAGCAGTAAAATGTAAGTTTCTTGATAGGACAGCAGTGAAATCCATGAAAGTCTTGAAATGAAAAGTCAGAGCGTACTATTCAGATACCGTGACAGTCTTAAGAAACATTTAGAGTACGCCAGCTGAGCTAGTTGGAGCAGTCTTTTGTCTAAGTATGCAATAATAGCAAAAGGATTATAGTGCTCATGCAGTGTTGAGTTCTATGGGTGTAGCTAATATTGTCTTTGCCCCTTCCTCCCTTGAACACAGTTGCTATTTAAACTCTGTGTGTATTTGTGTGTGTGTACACATATCCCATCTCTCTACCTTGCCCTGCAGCTCATTTACAAGAAGACTCCGCCTCCCAGGACTCCATGGCGATTGGAGTGACAGGGCAGCGGGAGCAGGATAGGAGAAAGAAAAAGAAGTGAGTACTCTGAGATCACTGTAGACAAACTGTGCAATCCTCACTCAATTACATGTTTCTGAGCCTGGCTTCTACACACACTAAAGGAAATATGTGGGACTATCAAAGCAGTTCCCTCTTTTATTTTCACATGGCTATTTGATTGGTCCTGAAAATCTCTGCACAATGTTCTCGCATGAACAAGGGCTAATATTTCTTTGTGTAACAAGTATTAATGCATCAATAATGTGAGTGTCCAAAGTTCATGATGGTAGGCTACAACCTGTGTATCTCTTGTCCAAGATTTGAAGATGGTTATAGCAGCAACATAATCAACCAAGTACTCTTGTCTGCATTTGTTAACATTAAAGCATTACCAAGCAACATATTTAGTTTAACCAGAAACCCCTCCCCCCCCCCCCAAAAAAAAAAAAAGAAACAGGAAAGGGGAAAAAGGAGGGTGAAGTAATAAATACTTGAAGAGTTTGTTTGCAAAAACCGATAAGTCCATTTTTGAAGATTTTGAAGTACGGTCTCTGTCATAAAGTACAAAATAATACCTTTTAAATGATATATTGGTCACTCCATATAAAGGTATATTTTTGAAGTTATGGTCAAAAGAAGCAAAAATTTTGTTATTATTCTCTTTATTTTTCTTGTTCTTTAATCGCAAATATCTCCATTTGACAAATATGGACTTATCGGTTTTTGCAAACAAACTCTTCACTTGTTTGACAAGTACAGTTGTATAATTAGAGTTTGGAAAGAATAATCTATTAAATGTACAACTTTCCACATCCAATGTTGACCATGCCAAATGATCCCTCTTCGTCACACAGGCACGAACTCTTGGCGGAGGCGATACGGGCGGGCACACCGTTTGCCCTCTGGAACGGCCCAACCGTGGTGGCCTGGCTGGAGCTGTGGGTGGGCATGCCAGCCTGGTACGTGGCCGCCTGCCGCGCCAACGTCAAGAGCGGCGCCATCATGTCGGCGCTCTCCGACACGGAGATCCAGCGCGAGATCGGCATCAGCAACCCGCTGCACAGGCTGAAGCTGAGACTAGCCATTCAAGAGATGGTCAGTCTGACCAGCCCCTCGGCCCCGCCTACATCGAGAACGGTAAGTAAGAACCTACAGTGTACCACTAACCTCTTTACGAAGTAACTAGATACATATCTCATAGGCCAGTCGCTTTGAAGCCACTGGGCCGCCATCTTACTACGCACATCGCCCATACACTTGTGTACGGAACTCATGACATCAAGTGATCTCAAGTCTCTGCTGGAAAATATGTGCAAATCCCCATTGAGTGAGCCTGGTAAGATGGCGGCATGGCGGCTTCACTTGTTTGTACAGCGTGAATGTGCCAGTGAGATATCCAGAGACTTCCATTAGAGATCAGTCGTACACCTCTTCAAGAGATGACTCTGAACCTTCTATTCCAAATCAACAGAACCCTTTCAGTTTTTCTTCTCAAATATGAAAGCAACAGGAAAAGCAAAAGCAAAACCAAAAACAGATAGAAAGAGATTGAAGTAGAAGAGTATATTTTGTTTTAATATTTCTGTTGGGTGATAAATCAAGCAGCCCTCAATTGTCAGTCACACATATATTTTATGTCAAATCTTTAATGCAAAGTGAATTGATTTTAGAAGTAGCCTTAACTCAAGACACTTGCCTCCTGGCTCTTAAATTGTGTTGAAGTTCTATATGCGTGAAAAATAATGTGGTATTTCTGAATCAAAATTAAGTAGCAGGCTGATACTCAGTTGCAGCACATCAAAATTTTGCTCTTTGCTTCTTGTAAAATGTTAAACTCACAATATTATGATAATGCATTCGTTGACTACAAAATTGTCAAATTGCTGTTACCAATAAGCATTATTCTCAAAATCATATGAAAATGAAAAACTAAGATGTGCATAGGATTCATTGTTCTTTTTCAGTATTTACTTCACCTGTAATGTTCCAGTACATAGTCCATTGTTTGCTGTTATTTGCTGGTAAAATGAATTATTTCATATTCAAAATGAAATTCTCTCATTCAAAATGAAAATGGGAACACAGGGTACTGTATGCTAGTTTGAGACCTTAATACCAATAAGTCCACCCTGTAACAAGTACCAACCTTGGTGTACTAATGGCAGTCATTTATTTGGTACACAGTTAATTTCGTATTTAATGCATTTTATCTAAATGACATATTTATCAGTACACTAAAAATTAATAATGGTGCTCAGGTGATATTAACTTGTTACAAGTAAACAACAACAACAACAACAACAACAACAACAGATGCTTGAATTGTACATAATCTACATCACAAATCCCCGCCCCTGTGTTAAATAGCATGTGTTATTTGGGAATGTGAAAACTAGTGGCATGCTTGTGTACGTGTATAAAAGAAGGTTCTTGGAAATGTTAATGGTGCTGCTTACTGGGAAACAAATAAAGGAACTTAAATTAAACCAAAGCAAACACAAACTTGAAGAAGAAAAAAAACTGAAAGATGAAAATATGTATATCAGATCACATTCTTGGAAAGAGAAGTTTCAGTCTAAAACTCTACTAAATCTACTCATTAATGCTAAGTATGCACTTGACTTCATCGGGTTTTCATAGTAACTACACGTTTTTGTCATCAACTCATAGATGTTTTATAATGACATACAGATTTACGATGATTGATTTATGACTTTTGAGTGAAAAAGAGGCTTTTGATGATTCTGCAACCCAAAATGAACACCATCATGTGGCCAACATAAAATTCAAATGAAAGAGCAGGACTTATTCCACTTACAAATACAAACTATTAATAATTCAAATTATGATATTGAGGTGCATCATCACACTACAAGACTAGTCCCTTGGGGTTTGATGTGTCAATTCAAGCATTTAAATGTCATTTGATAGAACTGGATTATTTCAGACAGAGTTTATGCATGAAATAGACTGCATGTACACATGTAAAAAAGCATGGATTTTGCAGATCCATTATTTTAATTTTGAACCGAACCATAATTTTTGAACCACATACATTTCTCCAGAAAATTTTACCCCTAAAATCCAGCCTACAACTTGCAATGTTTCCCGAAGCAGTTAGCAAATTTTGTATTCCTCCATGATTGCAACATCCCTCAAGTTATTCTCAAAATGCCACTATGAAGGTAATGCACTGTTAAGTGTCATAAATGCTGTGCTATTAAAAGTTACAGACTTCCTAAAGTTTGTGCTAAATGATACTTACTTTCCTAGGATGAGGAAAAATGCATTTATGTCAACATCAATCTGTTGGGACATTAACCGTTTGGTGAACTCTCCTTGCAACCTTTTTAAACATATTTTTCATTGATATTACGAGGCATGTTTTGAGGAAAATTATTTCTTTTGCTTGGTTGAAATTTGTCTTGTTGCATCTTGATTTTTGTTGCTTGGTTTGTTGTTCAAATTTGTTGTTCAATGTTCAGATTATCTGTCAGTGCCTGTGGTTATATATGCTAAGTGGTTTTTTTGTTGCTGTTTTTCATTCCCTCAAATGATGTTTTGCATGTACAAGTAAGCCAGAACATTAATTTGTTTTGTTTGCAAATGACTCTAAATATGAATCATGGTATTGAAGATAACTACTTATACACGATTAGTAACCATTTAATCTACGTACATGTATGTATCCCAAGTGATTATGTTTGGTTTTGTTTCTTTTGGGAATAAATTTGGAAAACCGAGAAAAAAAAAAAGAGAGGAAAAATGTCACTTGAATTGCTGCTTCCCTTTGTGAGATGCTTCCAAAAACACTTCCACTAAAACTGAAATTACCCAAAATTGTATAATTTTTACAGAAGAAACTTTGTCTTTTCTCAAGAATATAAAACAGATTCGAAGTTACAATTTGTAAGAGCTGAAACATGACAAATGCTCTTTTTTTACAAAGTGCACACTGAATAGACATGTTTCATGAGTGGCTAGAGGTTTTTCTTATCATAAAAGAAAGGTTGGACTTCAAGTATTGTGTATTTAGTGAATCAAATACAGAGGTTTTGAAATGGAGGCATTTTAATAATCATTTCTATTTAAAGAGAGTGGAGTATGTTGACAAAATCAATAATTTGTAACCTTTGCACAAATATATGTATGTATGTATTGTTCACTTTCATTTTTTTTTTAGCATGATGCAGTTAAAGCACAGTTTTGTATGTATATTTTATGAATGAAATGTTAACTGTTTCTTTTACCTTGGGAATGCTTGTATTTATATATATGGTAGACTAGTGCATGCTTGTTGGTACTAACTGGTGCACCTTGCTTCCTCCTTATCTGTGTGTATGTGGAACGCTACGCCCCCCTACCATACCCTACACACGAATACACACACATATATACATATACATACACACACTTGCACTCTGTAACTCGTACAAATGCGACGACAGTCTGACAATCTCAATGCCCCCTCGCAACCGCCCCCGAAACCGACTCCCCCGCCCCCGCCCCCTCCCCATCCCATCGAGCAGACGCTGGCCTTCGGCGAGATGGGCCACGAGTGGATCGGCAATGAGTGGATGACCAGCATCGGACTGCCCCAGTACCGCTCCACCTTCATGGAGTGCCTGGTGGACGCCCGTATGCTTGACCACTTGACCAAGAAGGACCTGCGCGGACAGCTCAAGATGGTCGACAGCTTCCACAGGTGAGGACGCTTCCACCCCCATTCCCCACCCTATTACTGTCATGGAATAGTCCATGGTCACTGTTACATGAGTGACGAGTAAGAATGTACCATTTGCAAGAAAAGGTAATGTTAGCTCTTGTGTGTCAGTGTTACGGGATGTATTGCAGATGGCCTGTCAAAAGAAAGTACCATGTCCCTTTAACCCCTACCCTCACCACCCCTATTACTGCCATGGAACAGGCAATGGTAACTGTTATGTGGATTGTAGGTAGGAATGTACCATTTGGGAGAAAGGGTAATGTTAGCTCTTGGTGTCTGTGTGTGGAGGTGTATGCCAGATGGCCTCTCAAAAGAAATTACTCTTAAGAGTGGCTCAAAGAAAGTGACAGCTCCATTTGATAGTACTAATTGTTGATGAAATCTTTTCTGTAGGTAAATGTATGAGCACATAGGTCCCTCCCCAGAAATTTTAACTTTCATAACTTTTGAACAGATTGTCTGATTTTCCTCTCACTTTCATTTAGTTTAGCTTTAACCCTAACTAGGCCGGGGGGGGGGGGGGGGGGGGGCCTCCGAGGCCCCCCCCCCTCGACGTTTCGCGTGATGTTTCGCTATCGCGAGAAGCTATTGCCGCGACGTTTCATGACTTTTTTCTTTTGAGTCTCCAGCATCTTTTGACACCAAATTTGCGATGCCCGGGTGTGCGGTTCCGAAGTTGCGCATAAATATGCACGTGCATGTCAGGCCAAAAATTGCTCAAAAACGTGAATTTGTGTACAATTTCAATGCAAACTGTGTTTGCAGGCAAATTTCATAAAAGCATGATTATTTTTGGGTTTTATTGATCAAAATCAATTAATAATGCATTTTCTTGTCTTCTTGTCAGTACTGCACCAACCGCCGCTGCTGGGCTATAAACGTGCAGTCCCTCATGCATGCAGTTGCAGCACTTTAAAATCTCATTTTGGACAAACGAGATTTAAAGATATCAATATTGGTTGCAGATTTTATTTCAGCTGGCAGTGTGTTCCAAATTGGGATTGTCCTTGGATAAAGTGAATGGTGGTAACAATCTTTGTTGGTCTGAATAATATTGTAATTCAAGGGTTGATTTAACCTGGTTGCTGGTCCACTTCTGACATTCCTTTTAAGATGATTTATGTTTGACGGGATTAAACGATGAGTTTCTTTATAGATCAGTGAAAGCCTGGCAATTGTGCGTCGTCTTTGAAGAGAGTCCCACTTTAGCTCTTGGAGCATGTCTGTAACACTACTGGTTTTCCTGAAGTCGTTGGTGACAAACCTAGCAGATCTTCTTTGGACTTTCTCTAAGTTGGTGATGTGGGTGACTTGATGAGGGTCCCAGATAGCACAACAATACTCTAGTTTAGGGCGTACAAGGGTTTTATAAGCTATTTCTTTGGTAGATTTAGTGCAGTTCCAGAGGTTGCGTCGCAGGAGACCTAAGATCTTGTTTGCGCCAGAGATTGTATGATTGATGTGTCTTGACCAGGTAAGGTTATCTGTCAGATCAATGCCCAGGTAAGGATGATGTTTCACTTCCTGTAGGACGGAGTCATTCATGACATACTTGTGATGGTGAGGGCTTCTCTTGTGTGTTATTCTCATAATATGACATTTTGAACTATTGAACTTCATCTGCCATTGTGACTGCCAATCACACAGTGCTGAGATGTCTTGTTGAAGAATATCACAGTCCATTGGAGAGAGAATATGTCTATAGAGAACCAAGTCATCTGCAAACAGTCTAACTTTCGACAGAACACAAGATGGAAGATCATTAACGTACATAAGAAACAGTAGTGGACCCAAGACCGTCCCTTGCGGCACTCCTGAGATCACTGGTTGGCTAGACGAGCACTGGCCTTCAACCAGTACTTTCTGGGAACGATTTGTTAAAAAGTTTTGAATCCAGTCATTTGTCGATCCGCGAATACCAAGGTGGTCAAGCTTGGCCAACAGGCGATGATGAGGTACAGTATCGAATGCCTTGCTGAAATCTAATATACAGAGATCAGCTTGCCCCTTTGCGTCGAGAATTTGTGCCAGGTCATCAGTTAATCCTGCCAACTGGGTTTCGCAGGATCTCCCTTTTCTAAACCCGTGTTGGCTGTCACTAAGAAGGGAGTGCTTTTCCAGATGACTCATAATGTTGCTATGGAGGATGTGTTCAAGTTGTTTACATGCAATGCAAGTAAGTGACACAGGGCGGTAGTTGGATGGTGAGGACCGATCGCCCTTCTTGAAGATTGGTGTGACATAAGCGCTCAGCCATTCCTTGGGAAGCGATCCAGAATTTAAAGACTTTTGGTATATCTTCTGGAGTATTGGGGCAGCACTTGAAGCGCATTCCTTGAGTATACGGGCTGGTAGGTTATCGGGACCTGTAGCCTTGTGGGCTTGGAGGTTTCTGAGGAGTTTTTCTACCCCTGATACGGTTATGATAACATCAGGCATGTCAGGAACTGTACTCTCACCCAGGTCTGGGGTGGAGGAAATGTCTTCATTTGTGAAATTCAAACAAAACTGTTGATTAAGCACTTCCGCCTTTTCCTTGGCATTTGAGACAATCTTTCCCATAGATGACAGTGAGCAGACACCAGTGGCTTCTCTGCGTAAAGCTTTAACATAATTCCAAAAAGGTTTTGTGTTCTTGTTTTGAAGACTTGACCCTATATCCCTAACATAATCACGATGAGATTTTCTAATCTGCCTATCAACTTTCCTCCTTAGAATTTTAAACTCATCCCAAAGTGCAAAATCGCCTGACTTTCTGGCCCGGTCATACAGTTTCCGTTTTTTTCTAATGGATCTCTTCAAAGAGACATTAATCCAAGGCAGATTTGGTTTAGAGGATGTCATCTTATGTGGAATGTTCTTGTCCATAGAGCGATGTAGTGTGGTTGTGAATTGTTGCCACAATTTGTCGACATCTGAGTTGGCCACAACATCATCCGTAAACTGAGAATTTAATGCATCAAGATCCTTAGATACTTCACTGTAATCTGCTTTAGTGTAAATGAAAACTTTTCGTCTTGGTTTTTTTACCCTTTTGAGCTTAATTGATGCTTCCACAATAACAATATCATGATCACTAATGCCTGCTTTGACTTCCAATCTGTCTATAAAAGCTGGGGTATTGGTAAAACAAAGATCCAATATGCTTTGATCTCTGGTCGGTTTGTCAACAGCCTGATGGAGATTGTGATCTAATGCAATATCTATCATCAGCTTGCTAGGCCCGGGATACCTTCCATTTGATGGCAAGCTGGTAGAGTTCCAATCAATATCTGGCATGTTGAAGTCGCCTAGTAACCAGATGGAGGCATTTTTAGGAATCTTCTCGATTGAGGTTTCCAGAAAGTGCATATATTCATTTCCTGTCTTCTGGGACCGGTAGAAGGCACCAATAAAAATAGGTGCAATTCCCTTCACATGTATACTAATCCATTTCATTTCACAATCCTCCTCATCTAAGTCATGTTCATCCTGGGCAATCAGTGTGTCTTTGACTGCAATGAAGACACCCCCATGAGTGTCACCAGCCAAATTACGGTCTTTACGAAACACTTGAAAGTTCGGTGAAAAAATCTCTCCTGTTCCTATGTTGGAGTTTAACCAAGATTCAGTACCCACGATCACATCAGGGTCTTCTTCTTGCACCAAACATTGAAAACTGGGAAGTTTAGCACGTATACTTCGACAGTTTACGTTCAACATTTTCAAAGAACGAACCCTTTGACTTAATTTCGGTTTGACATTTTCAGCGTTGGGTTGATATTTCCCTTGACAGTTGTTCCTGAGTATGGGGGTAAACTTTCCGACTGGGCTGGAGGTCCTATTCGGTTTACTGAAGTCAATGGTTGAGTGAAAGTTATCATCTGGATGTGTGCTCATTAATGACTCATAAATATTACAATCGCTAAGCGAGTCTAAGGATTCAAAGAGGGAGGACGCGAAGTTTGGTAGTCCACAAGTGCAGCATACCCATGAGTATGAAGAGTGTTCCTCTAAGATCTTATAAGCATGTCTATTCATTCCTAAGCACTTTACATGAAACCAATCTTGGCAAGAGTCACATTGCAGACATTCTTGTCCCCATTTGGCGGCTTTTCCACATAGGTGGCATGGAAATTTTGGCTTATAAGTGGGCCCAGGGTTGGATGCTACATCGCCAGCCAACATAAGAAGTAATGCAATACTAATTGGATGATATCTATTCAAGCTTGTCTTCTGGGCAATATAAAACGGTCTACAAATCAAATTTGTGGTCGTAAAGCGTGCAACATGGAACAGACTCACCGAAGTCAGCAAACTAGAGTTGTCAGAGTCAGAAGTAGGAGCAGTCCAGTGATCCACAAAATGTAGTTCTGCAACCTTGAGTTGGCTTGTGTTGCTAATCCTAAACAGTTAGGAACAATGTCACGGACAAATTTCATCGAAAAAACAATGAAAAACATAAAGTCGAAAAAACAAGGAAATACAAAAGAAATTCAAAAAACAATAAAATACTTAGGAAATTTTTTCTGATTGCGCAACTTTTTTCTCTTACATTTGCTAAGGACACTAAAAAGAATATTTGCACAAAAAAATTTGCCTGTTTTGAGCTTTATTTAGTGATTTATACCAAATTGTCTGATTTCATGCATCATTATGCATAAATTAGCATAATTTAGTGTAAATTATAATTTAAAAAAAAATTAACTTCATGGTACTTTAGATTACGTCATAGGCAATGCGTGTGCCAATTTTCGTCGCAATCGCGCGGTCGACGGCCGAGATCCGGAGGGGGGGCCTGGGAGGCCCCCCCCCGGCTCTATCATCTACCTGAATAGCCCGGCCTAGTTAGGGTTAAGTCTTTCAATATTATTTGCTGAAGATACATGTATATTTTGGGAAATTTCAGCAGTATGTAAAACCACCTTTTGTTTATAATAATGTTTCTTTTACAAATTGTCAATTTTTGGATGAGAAGTAGTAACTCCAGGGCCCTGTTGCATATGAAGATGATATCAAACATAAGTCAAATCAAACATACGTAATGTAAGCCATGTATCAGCCAATCAGAATTGAGCTTTCAGGTACTTATGGTTTTGATCTTCTGATATATTTGATCTAAACTTTTATGCAACAGGGCCATGGTAGAGGGTGTGTGGCAAAGCAAGACCATCCAGGAATAAAAACCGTCAAACATATGTATGTGACCGTGCATCACAAAACCAACAAAAAGTCACACGCACTGATTTTGTGTTTGGACTGAAAACAGATGAAATGGGTCAACCTGGTCAATCTTGAGTTTTTCATGTTTTGTGAAAGAGCATGTCTTCTTCTACATTATACTAAATTTTGGGATCATAAAACGAACAGGAACTTGTGTTTTCAGTAGTTTTTCTCAAACACTTTTTGGTGGAATAGTGTGATTAGGTGTTTCTCTCAGAGTCCTTTTCATTTCTCAAAAACCATGTCCATACTCTTCACTTTCAACTCCAATAACTTTAAAAAGAATGATGCTACTGCATTGAAAGTTGGCATTGATTATCTCCAAAATGTGTTAATGAAGCATGCATAATTTCAGCTAAATCTAATAATCCCTTCATTGTTGTTGCTCCGGTGGTTAACATCCTGTTTTTTATCCCATTCATTACACAGCTAGCACGGCTTGGTAAAGATTAAGTGCGTGAATAGACCCCATACTTAGAGCCTCTTTTCTCAGTTCACACTTTCCAGAGTGCGTGCTTTCTTTCCAGTATTAGGATAGGTTAGGAGAGTCCATTTAAGTGAATTTACACATCATTTTAAAAATTAAAGTCTGCTCTTTCAGAATCTGCTCATAACTAAAGATCCAAGTCTGGCGACTTTTTGTTGGTTTTGTGACGCAGGGTCACATATACAAGTATAATCTAATCTCTGCTCACTGCCTCAAACTGGAATAGATTTCAATGTGGAATATTATGTTGTATATTAGCTTTGTCAAAAACTACATGGGATGAGAATGGCCAAATATTTATACCTTTATTGTGCTTTTAATTGTCTCCTTCACATATCAAGCATTTCTGTCATACCATTGTAAGGCATGAACTCACATAAACTTTGGACATGACTCAAAGCAGATGGCCCTTTTGGTGAAATGATAGACCATAAACCATTTCTGTGCCAAAGACGTTGGACAGTGTGTACAATGCTATGGGGTTTTCTGAGCCAATCAACACTCGCAGCACACAAAGGGTTAAGAGAAGAAACTGACATACGTCTGGTTACTCCCTTGTGTCTCTGCCTGTAACAGGAATAGCTTCCAGTACGGTATACTATGCCTCAAGAAGGTCAACTACGACAGGAAAGAGCTGGAGAGGAGGAGAGAGGAGAGTGCAACAGAGGTCAAAGGTCAGTTTGATAGTCAGGCGCTGATGATTGCTGATGCTACCTACCCATGGTGCTGTTATGGTGGGCAGCTACAAATGCACTTGGAAGAAAAAGTGTAGTTCACATATTTTGAATCTATTAGAAGGCAATTGGTACATGTACTACATTGTATATTCTGTGAGAATTTTAAGAGCCTATGCCTTTGTAAAGATGCTCTTCACAAAGTTTAGTTTTCATTTTTAATCTCTCTCAGAAGGCAGTTGATATTATATTCTGTCAGAGTTTCGAGGATCTGTGCCTTTGAAAAGATTCTTTCGACAAAGTGTAGTTTTATGTATTTTTAATCTCTGACAGAAAGCCGATGATAGTATATTTATCATTCTGTCAGAGTTTCAAAAACCTACAATATGCCATAGATTCTCTCCCCAAAGTGTGTATATTGCAAATGTCTCTTGGAAGGCCGGTTGATGTTGAATATATTCTGTCAGAGTTTCAAGAACCTATGCCTTGATAAAGCTGCTCTTCAATCCATGTTTATCGTGAAGTTGTCTGCTCTTGTTACGATCTACTGAAGATATGAAAGCTTTAGTTCATGTCACATGTTGCCTTTTCTCAATGGAAACCCCAAAGACCACTTCACGTGGCTCATCCAAAGAGCGTGGAGAATATCTGCTTTATTTGTCTTGAGAAGCAGGTAAAGGAAATGCATACTTTCATTTCAATGAAAAATTAAAATGTCATATTTTCTTTGTATTTTCTGCTACTGTGCCATCAACATTTTATGTTTAGTTCCTATATTGAGAAGGTGGCATTGAAATCAACCAAAATGTGAAGAATTCATAACTTTTGAACAGATTATCTGAGTCTCCTCAAACGTTCACTTTAATGTTCCACTAAACATTGCTGCATTGGCTGAATTTTCATGGGCTGTTTGGGAAACTTACCCTGTATGTAAAAACGAGTCATATTGTATCCATTCTCTCTGGAACTAGTACTGCTTCTTGGCTTATCATGATGTTACTTCTGGGAGTTACAAATAAAGAAAGATTCAAGGGTGTGGTGGTACACAATAAAAATGTTTGCTAATGGGTGTGGCTGCTTCCTTCCATCCCCCCTCTCCTCCCACTCCTTATCAGATGTACTCGTCTGGAGCAACGAGCGGGTCATCAAGTGGGTGTGCTCCATCGGACTCAAGGAGTTTGCAAACAACCTCAAGGAGAGCGGGGTGCACGGGGCGATTCTGGCCCTGGATGAGACGTTCGACGTGGGCACCCTGGCCCTGGCCCTGCAGATCCCGACGCAGAACACCCAGGCACGGCAGACGCTGGAGCAGGAGTTCAACAACCTCCTCACCGTCGGCACGGAGCGGAGGCTGGAAGAGGTGAGGGGATGAGAGGAAATTCCATTGGTGGTGGTGGTGGAGATGATTAATGGATGCTGGTAGTCTGGTTGCTCTCGTTGCTAGTGCTGCTGCTGATGATGATAGTTGTGGTTGCTATGATCACAGACAATATAAAGACAGTAATGTAGGAGGAGGAAGAATTGATGATGATGATGATGATGATAGTGGTGATGATGATTGCAGGGATGATAATGATAATGATGGTTGCTATAGTGACCAATATTGTTGGAGGAAAAGGTAATGGTGATGATGATTCATGATGGTGATGATGATGATGATGGTGATGATAGTTGCTATGGTGACCAATATCTATCGGGGAAGATGGTGGGGATGCCAGTGGAAAGTAGTGATGATGAAGATGGAGATGACACAAAAAGTGATGACAAAGTGATGACAATGATGCTTTAGCAGTGATGATTCCTCACTGGGAACATGGGTAGGAGGCTAAAGAGGGGAATGGTTGCTTGGATGTGCAAATGATTACTAGGATGGTGATCATTTTGATGGTGATGTAACAATCATGCCATGTAGTTTGTATGCCACCCAAATTTCATAAAAGGAAAGAGCCAGTGGTAAACTCAACCTTAAAGGTACTAGCCCACATTTGCAAACCCACGAAAATCAAAACTGCATAAAACAGGTCCAATATGACTTCAAGTACAAGTTATAACAGTAACATACCTCACCTGTCGCTCTTTGTGTATACCATTCGATAAAAGAGAGAAAATCATCGTTTAAAATCAATTTTCAAACCGGGTCAACCCGACCCAAAATGGAATTACGAGCGCGGGCTATAGCTACGTACATTGTACAGGTAACACGTACGTGGACCGGAGCTAGCGAGCGTTATACGCATGCATACGGATTACGGTGCATTTTCATTTATTTTTATGAAAGTAATGGACTAATTGGAACGAAATTTTGCACAGGTGTTACTGCAATCATACCCAAACTCCATGCTAATTATGAGACCAATTGCTGCAGGTTTACAAATGTGGGCTAATACCTTTAATATGCAAGGAGTAGGGTAGAGGAAGTGATCAAATGTATGGATCATGATGGCGATGATGTTGATAATGATGCATTGATAATGATGATGATGATGATGATGATGGTGGTTACTATAGACACTTAACACCTGAGATACAATGTAGATAAAAAGCAAGTTAAAAGCACTAGACACTATCAACACTCTTCATTCACTCATTCACATCTGTCTCCACAAGTAGAAGTTTATTTGAAGCAAATTTTGTATTCATTAAAATTCAACCTACACGTTTTGTATCTCCAGTATTGTTGACCTCTGTGTACTGAAGGGGACAAAAAACTTATAGCATCACACAAATTCTTAGACATTTTTCACTGGGATGTCATTATATTTTAAGTTTGTTTTGAAAGGCACAAATGCATTAGCTGTTTCTGTCTTTATTTGCATCTTGATATTTTGAGTGTGCATATTGTCTCTGAAATGATAACACAACACACACACACACATTGATGATTTGCAGTAATATGATATTTCAATGTTTCACTCACAATTTGATTTAACCTTTGTCGCTGCACCTGCATAAATCCAATTGAGTCAAATTAAATGGGAAGTCCTAATGCACCAAAATTTAGTTGTTGTGTGAGGAAAATTAAAGGACAAAACAGAAGGTGAAAATGTTGTAACAATTTCAGATATTATTTTTTTAGTCAGATGTTGTCAAACACCAAGAAATAATAAAGTTTGAATGAAGTATTTTTTTAAAGAAGAAACAATAGATGATATCAATTGTGGCATTTTAGGTTTATGGGTTGTCACCTATTTCCCACATCATATGCCAAAATATAGATGTACAAGACAACAAGGGAAGTCAAATACAACAAATAATATTGAAAAGTTGCTTGACAGAAATTATTATTTGTGTTTTGAACTTTTTCCCTTTGGTTCAAGGAAATCAAGACTTGAAGAATATTCATGTGAATCATCTTTGTATGATGTTGTGTGTATGTTTGTTACTAAACTTAGTAGTTTAATGGGAAAGGGTGGGCAGGCTGGATGTTTGTGTGTTTGTCTGAAGCAATGTAATGTATTCACATTGATGACTTTTAGTGATGTGAATGTGTACTGCACGTACACTTGTTTTATGATTTGATGATGTGTTTCACTGACAGTGCACTGAAGTACTTCCATGTCAAAATGATAATGATTTGATTCGATGATAATTTGAAGATCATATATCGGAAATAATCACGCAGATAACTCAACTGCCTGTGTGCCCATATTTACGACTATATTACTCATACTGAATGGTTTAACAATGGATTGCGCAAAATGATTAATGCTGCTGTCTCTATATTCGCAATGTTTGACTTTTGAAGATGATAAACTAACGGAGATTTGGCCTATAATATCAGAATTTATCGATTGCATTTTTCGTAATAATGCACTGACTGTATTTATGATTAATTCATTGTTTGTTGAAATGTATGTACATGTATGAATACCCTTCAAATGTGTTATATAGCTCAATGATTCTCTTTTATTTTAACAACATTCTTTTATTATTGGTTAGACCTGGCTGAACTGTTCTGATCCATAACTTTGCCTGATTTCTGTTCGAACATAGATCCGTCTTTCATTTCATGTTATTCCTCCATTTTTTTTTTCTTTTTTAATCTTGTGTCCAAATGCATTGCATGCACACGAAATACATAGTGTATACAAGTGTAGTGCATGAGGGCGCCCTACTAGTTGTTTCCGTTATTGTAGCAGTTTCCTTTGATGCTAGTCATAGATAGCCTGTTGCTGTGTGTAACCATTTTTCCTTTTTTTTTTTTCCGGACTTTATTCTTAATATGACACAAAACATTCTTCACAAGCCTATTTTTCAAAAACCATTCTGTGACAAGAATTCATATAGAGCCACTTTTGGCACCCCATGATAAAGTGGAAAATGACACCCATCTCCCTCCTCCACCACTCCTCCCCCCCCCCCCCCCCAAAAAAAAAAAAGGGGGGGGGGTGGGAAGAAGGCAGATGAACAACAGCAACAAAATCTGTTATCTTCTGGTTCTCTTTCAGGAGACAATATAAAAACAGAAGAAAAAAACAAACAAACTCATGCTGACAAATAGAACAACGACCTTGATTGACAGAGAAAAACCCATATCGTCGCTGGGGTGACAAGACCTTGTGTCTGCAATTTTGGTGAATATGACTTTTTTGGATTAATGGTCAAATAATGGGTTAAGTGATGTCCCGTCTAAATCCCAACTCTCTTACTCGAAAAATGAAGCCACCACAGCATGTCAAAGGAAAGGCTATCCAATGTTTTTTGGCTCTCCTGAACATTTGACATTTTGTAGATACGAGGTCTTGTCGCCCAAGTGACGATATGCAAGAATATGATGAACACATAACAAAAATCACCAACTCTCATGAACACTGTCCATCAACTATTATCAATCACGAATGATCATTTGGATGATAAAACATGACATAACCCAGTCCCTGCATTTGAATGACTTTAATATTTTCAAACATACCTGTAGCTTTGTCAAGCTCACTTTAGATGTACCCTTTCTCTACTGGATATCTTTTGTCTATTTCTACATTTAATCATAGTTTATATTTTCCTGCATTACAGCAAGTCTGTACCACCTCTGTCTTGCCATCTTAGATTCAACCAACACTGGGAGGTACATGTAGCATGTCATTTGCCATCAGTGGTCCCACAAACTGACAATAGAGTTTGTTTGGATAGTTGATACAATATGATAACTGCTTGAAGCATTTGATTAGCAAAACTACTAGGGAAGGGAAAAACTGCCAAAAACCAAGACATCTTTGCTCCACAAATACATTGTACAAAGTACCTGTCTTGTAAAATTTCAGACTATTACTACGTGAAAATGTTTTGCTGCCATCGGTAGTTCCACAATCCCCTGGTTGGGCTTATTTTGCTGTTTTAAGATAGCAGGAAGATTGATGGATATATTACAAAAACTGAAAAGAAATCTTACTGTAGTTTTGATGCAACAAGAGGAAATGAAATGCTACTCTTCGGCTCACATTCCACTTAAAGCAAAGTGAAAATAAAAAAGTTACATGACAGTTCCTATCCATGTTTGCTCAGTCTCTCTTGATAATGTTTACCTTCATGAATTCAGACAAAGGAAAAGATGTGTAAAATATCAAACAAAGAGGAAAGGGGATTTAATGAGCCCTGTCCTTATAAACAATTTCAGACTTTTATAGATGCACACTGAAAGTCCACATCATCATATTCTGACATTATATGTTGTCACCTTCAGGCAACCTCCAGTAGAACTTTTAGAGTGCTGAACGAGCCCCCACTTTCTATTATTCATTTGGGTATTTATATTTTGTTTATATATATGTTTATTCATCACTCCATTCATCAAGCTATAAACTCTATTCTCAATAGTGAAAGATTCAAGCTGAGGCATCCATGGTTTCTGTACTCAAGGCACATGTACATTTTATGTTTATTTCAAAGCCGTACCTGTCTTCTTTACTTTATAAAGCAGAAATATTTGAAGCATTTGTATCCCACATACAGATTATCGTAGCTGATGAACATTTGCAACACTTTTACCTCACATCAGCAAGTTATGTGTTATATCCGTATACAAACGCGCACCTCACGATTGTTATGCGATGAAACAATGAAATTTTGGTGTGTTTTATGGGTGTCGGACTTTTATATCTATATATCATCAAGACATGTTATTTTAGCACTTTTTTTCCTTTCTCTTATCTTTTTATTTCTTTATTGCAATGTGTGTTGTATTGTGACCTGCTCTTTCCTCAGCAAAGGAGTGATTGTTCAAGTGTAGGCGGCAGTAAAGTTTGCATGCCTCAAATTCGTCTTCCAGTAGCCTTTGCTGTAGACCAACTTCTCCCTTGGTCAGTCCCATATGTGTCTGTCGTTGAGCAAGTTTAAGTTTTTGTGCAGTGTATGCTCAAAGGGTGCAGAATTCAACAATTTTTAGCTTTTGTTTTATCATTTCTAAGATTAGGGTTATGTGTGTGCTACTTTTACCCGACATCGGAGGGTGGGGGGGGGGGGGGGGGGGGCTAAAAACAGAATAAATAGAGAAAGAGCCTACTTAAAAGGAAGAAGAATAAGAAGACAAAAAGATAAATTCGATATCATACTTAGATATGAATACATAGTTCATTGTGTTTCAATCAAAATGATAGAGATGGATATCAACAATTTTAACAGTTCATTTCTTCAATAACAACATTTCTGATTGTATATCTTTGTGGAAAATTTGCAGAGCTCCCAAATTGCTTTTAATAGATTTGATATGATTTTGGACGAGGAAAGTGATACTTGTTCCACTATGACTTCTACATGTATATGGTTTTTGTTGTGAATCCAACTCTCTGAGACCCTGTATACGTGTTGTACCCAAAGCCATGCATAGGCATGAAAGGATACCCCTTTCTGTGTTTGCATTTCCTGTCTCAATGTACAGTATGCGTTTCTTGTTGGTGTACACTAATTTAGGACAGCAGTTTTCCCCTCCCGCTCCCCCCCCCTCAAAAAAAGGTATTATATGAATTGAGCACTCTCAATGAATAAATCAATTATGTAAATGAATATAATTTCATTATGATATATTTCACACTTGCCACAGAGCATTATGACAGTAAATGAAATACACCTTGTAATTATGTAAGTGAATAGGATTGCATTCTGATATATGATTCCATGTTGCCACCGAACAAGCCAGAAAAAGCCTGTTAGTAAGCAAACATGAGATATGCAGAAAAAAAAAATGTCTGTTGCAAGGATTTAAGGGATTATATTGATAAACAGGCGGAAAAAGAGATGAATGCACTGAAAAATAGATGAAACAACAGATCACAGAGAGTGTGTGCAGTTCTTTTTTTTTGTGAGTAGTAATGGGAACCCTTCAATAGATTGAAGTCAAAGCTACAGCCACCATTAAAGTGGAAATCTTAGTGCCTTCTGATTATTGGGAGATAAAAGCACAGGAAATTTTGCTTGTTATATATGTGTAGTTTTACAATGTATTTTATACTTGGATATTAAATATTATGCAAAATTCATCTTTCCCTGCTAAGTGCAAAGAAATCACTAAAGCAAAAATCTCCGCCTGTTAAATTTACTCTAAGGACCACTGTTTGAAGTCTGCGTGAACACCTAGGGGGCGTGGGCATTGAAGCTTCTCTGACAGACAGAATAATGCCAAGAGTGTGTGTGTATGTGTGTGTTTGCGTCTGTTTGTGTCTGTACCACTTGGTTTACACATGTATACACTTCGTATGATATGCATGTAGGTTTAAGAATGAGCTCAGTAGGGTCCTATACGCTGCATCACCTGTCAAAGTATATCTGCCAGATTTTCCAGGCTACTTCACAATGGCCATCTCTCCTGCCTTGTAACATGGCTAGTATTAAACCGCATCTTGTTACCTTGGCATCTATCTAGATGGTAACCCAGTTTATATCTATCCTCCTGCTTATATTCAAACCATCTTGCGATCTTTCTATTTGACTCTTAATCATTTCACGTCAATGACTTTTGCCTGTAATATTATTGGATTCTGGGGAAAGAGTTTCAAAGCAGGGTTGAAAGTATATATTTTCCTTCAATACATGTATATTTATTTATTGCAATGGAGACAAGACAATTCTAGCTGCAAAACATTGAGATCTCTTTCATTTACTCTGCAAGAATAGTAACAGGAAGATTAATTTTGTCACAAAATTTGAAAAAGGATAGTGATTATTTTGGTTCTGACTTCGATAGATTGCAATGCCATTTCCAACTGTCACAAAGTAGAGTGATGGCACAGTTTAGTTCAGTGAGTTCTTCAAATATTTACTTTTTTTTTTTAAAGTTGAAAACTGATTCGAAATATTGATGACAAAGAATAAGGACCTGAGCTGCCATGTTCTAGGTTTGTTTGTTGGTTGTAACCCAATCCAGTGAAAGAAAAGAGTATCTGAGATTAAATTGTGTTCAGATGGAAGAGGAAATAATTTAATTACTTGACTGAATAAAAGCTACTACTTTTTTATGCCTCCACCACGAAGTGGAGCAGGAGGCATTATGTTTTTGGGTTGTCCGTCCGTCTGTCCGTCTGACCGTAATCAATTTTGTGGACAGCGTAACTAAAAAAACGTTCGAGGTATCCTAATGAAACATGGAATGTATATGTATGAGTGGGCGAAGTTGAGCCTATCAACTGTAAGGTGCACATGCTCAAGGTCAAAGGTCAAGGTCAAATGCTCAAAATTTCACTATTTCCCTCATATCCATGCAATGCCTGAAGGTATTTTCTTGAAACTTAGTTTATGTATGTACTACTAAATAAAGATTCTCTAGAGAGTTTCAGGTCATGAGGTCAAGAGTCAAAGGTCAAGGCAAAATGTTGAAATTGTTCGCTTTTCCCCATATCTTGCTATGGTTCAAGGTATCTTTGTGGAACTTAGTAAATATGCATGTACTGACTGGCAGTGATTATCTAGGAAATTTAGGGGTCACGGGTCAGAGGTAAGGGGTCAAAGGTCAAGGTCAACTCCTCAAATGTCACTACTTCCCTCATATTTATGCAATGACGGCAGGATTTTTCTTGAAACTTGAAATATTGGTCGTGTATGTATTACCCAATAGATATTTTGTGAGAAGTTCCTTGCCAAAAGGTCAAAGGTCAAAAGGTCAAAGGTCAAGTGACAGTGCTAAATTTCACTTCTTCCTCCATATCTCGAAAATAACTCAAGGTATCATCACAAAACTTCTTACATACTTATGCATGTTCTACCTAACAGTGATTCTCTTTGGAACTTTAAAGGCAAAGGTCAAGGGTCAAAGGCCAAGTTTAAATACTATTATGTTACCATTTAATACTGAAATTACACTTTTTCTCCATTCCTTGTAAATTACTCAATGCATAAACTTATAAAAGGGCCAGAAGTCAAGTAAAAATCCTCAAATTCCCAAATACCTGCACTCTGACAACTTAGTCATTCATCCAGTGAAACCTAGTTCAAGGAAATGAACATTCAGCACATTTGTTACAAACCTGTAATTTTAATATAAAATTGCCAATTTTGTGAAACTGTCATCACACATTGTCAAGACATTGTACTATAGACCTATTAGGAGAACCATGCATTATGGTTGATGAATACCAGTCGCCTTAGTGACATTTCTAGCCTTTTTCTCTTTTTTCTTTTTTCTTTCATTTTTTTTTTGGGGGGGGGGGTGGGGGTGTTATTTTGGGTGCTTTTGTGTTTTGTTTTATTTTCATTATTTTGGGTGACAGGCATGTAGGTAAGCATTTAGTAGAAATCTTTGCAGTTGGCCAGGGAATGTGCAATGCTCAGGACTGCCACAAGTTTTCGCAAGTTTTACAACAGTGCAAATTAGAGCTGCTTTATATCTACTGTACAAGTAAATCCTTGAAATAGCAATCATTGTGTGAAGAATTATGGCGTATCCCATCAAGGTGATTGTATGCAAGAGTCATTGCAAGCAGAGAGAGAGAGAGAGAGAGAGAGTGAAGGGTAGAGGGAGAGAAAGGTGTGGTGAAATTTGATTTAGAATCTTCCGTATTTTTTCCACTTTTCCCTGAAAAGCAAACCTAGAAAGACATTTTCTATCACCTTTTCCTCTTGGAAAATTGATGAACTGTGTCATAAATATGTAGGAGAAATAGCTAATATATCTGAATGAAAGACAATAGATTGTGAGGAGAGTTTTTATTCAACGGAATAATGTACTTTTTAGTGGAAAAATGAGCAAAGAAAATAGGATTCCACTGGGATTCGAACCCGAGACCTCCAGATCGCTAGCCTGGTGCTCTACCAACTATAGAAAACCCTAGTTCAGTGTTCGTCCCGGAAACCTTAAATTCTCAATGCTCGGATGGTCAGAAGCTATAGCAGTGTGTTTGTGTGTGATACACACACACACACACTTAATCTGGCATAAAACCAAAGGGGAATTCAACTTTAGGTTAAATACGAGGTTTCACTGAAATGATGCAGCTTTTTGAGTCTAATATGAATTATATTCTTTCTGGTCAGTTTATTCTGTCTTAAAGGACAAATTCACCTTCATAGACATGTGGGTTGAATGAATTCAGCAATATTACTAGAACACATCAGTGAGAGTGTGAGGAAAATCAGACAATTCGTTCAAAAGTTATGAATTTTTGAGGTTTCTGCTCAGTCAAGGCTGGATGAAAAGACTACTATAGCTTGTGATGTCACATGTGTACAACGATATAAAGAGAGAATAGAGAAAATTCAACATATTTCCATTTTTCTTGCATAACAAATTCAAAGAACACTTGACTTCTCTCTTTCAGAAGGCAGGGGGAATAATATTACCCTTAACATACATCAGTAACAAGTCAAAGGAATGTGCACTTTATTCAAAAAGTAAAGTTTTGTGAAATTCTCTTTTTTTATCTTCCTTATATCGTTGTACGCATGTGACATCATACACTGTAGTAGTCTTTTCATCTAGCAGTGACTGCGCAGATACTTTAAAAATTCATAACTTTTGAACGGATTGTCTAATTTTCCTCAAACTTTCACTGATGTGTTCTACTAATATTGCTGCATTCTCTCAATCCTTATGTATAGAAAGGTGGACTTGTCCTTTGATGTACTTTTTGTAAGTTTCCTTGGGCTTGTTTCATAGGACATGTTTCAACTTTGAGAGCTTGCTGCAATGTTGTAGCCAGCTTTGCTTGGTTTGTTGCCAGCACAATCTTGTACCTGAGAACAGCCTCGTACGCTGTGAGACACATAGCAATAGATGACGCCTATTTGCTACACCTAACCACAGCACAGTTGATGTACTTTGGCACTATCTGCCATGACCTTTGCCCTTTGCCCTTTGACACACCTGCACAGTATGTAGTTAATGCACACTTCACACCTGACTTAGAATCCTCAACCTTCAGGTCCATATTCAACTTAATGTGTAAGATCTCTCTGACTGTGTTATGTCTGTTACCAGCAGACTACTAAGTGCAGGAACTTTCTACAGCAGACTACTTAGTCCAGGAACTTCCTCATACCGGATATATTACTGTCATAGATAATGTATCTGTACATTCTTAACTGTAACAGCAAAAAGATAAACAAAAATAAACAGTCAACACTTTAACAAAAACTACGGAACAAAATATATTACAAGTAAGTCCCTCAAACCAACAACAAAACAATTGACAGAAAATTGTGGACAGCTTATGAGAAAATGTATCTTTTTCTTTTGCATAATTGTATTTTGTGCTAAATGGTTTAGAAGTATAAATGCAGGTTTGTTTGTTTTTTTTTAATTTTTTTTAGAATTTGGTTTGACATTTCCATGCATGAAAATTACGGGTTCACAGAAATCATGCAAATATAGCCAACATGAGCTAAAAGGAATGCTAGGACACATTGACTACTCTTGTAGAATTATATACAGTTCAGCTGATGAAGCACAGAGCAATTCAATCGTGCAGATATCTTTGAGGGTCTGAGAATTCTCACTGGCCAAAAGTAGTGCTGAATCCAGGAAAATTAGTGTACTGTGAATATTTATGCATTTACAGTACACTGACTTTAACACAGGGCCAGCGCAGCATTTTTTAAGGGGGGTGGGCAGTTTATATTTCTGGTGCCACTCCCATGATTAATCACCTAACAATAAAACAAAAACAAAAACAACAACAACAAAACAAAATCCTTCAGCAGCAATTTTCTGGTACAACTTGCGGGAATCAGTGGCTTGCAAACCAAAAAAAAAAAAAAAAAAAAAAAAAAACCCAAAGCTTAACCACGTTTTCTAGTGTCACTTCCAGGATAGTAAAAGTGGGGGCCCCAAGTGGTTAATTAGACCCTATGTATGCTTGCCCAACCCCCAGGTGCACGGCAATGTAACATACACAAAATATGTAGGTATATCATGTTCAAATATGACCGGAAGCTGTTCAGTAACACAAAGGTGCACCGTAGTATAGAAATCACATCGGGTATAATTGGATCTAAAAAGACCCTCTGACCAATTGAACATAGCCACAAAAGAAATAGAAAACATAAATGATATCAGTTTTTAGCCAGATATGAAGTTCCAAATTAAAGAAGATGAAGCAAAGCAGAGCATATTATATACCTTAAAAGCATATGAGGGATTCTATTTTTTTTTTAATATTTGCAAGTCATCTATGTACAAAGGTGATGAGAAGAATGAACTTTCCTATACTAAGGAAAATATGCTTTGATATGCACACAAATGATATCTTATCCTGCACTATCAACCCTCGTTCAGAGATACATGTAAGTAGGAAGAAAAGATCATGTGCGTTAGACTTATGTATGTGACATGAAAAGAAAGACGGATCTTTTTTTAAAATCTGGATCAGAAACAGGAAAAATGGATCAGAAAAAGTCAGCCAAAAGTGAGACACCTACAAAAGTGGCGTCTTCACATTTTTTGTTGTTGTACACCTTATCTCTGTCTTGCAGGGTGAGCTAGGTAGATTTAGGCGCGGCCCCTCTTGGCGGAAAATGTTCAAAAGCAAAGAGGCCGCCGCCCACCACCGCAAAGACAAACTCCCATTGGACATGACGGCGGGGGAGTGTATGGAGGCCTACAGCCCCTCTCCAGGCTCCCCCACCCAGAGGACCATGATGTTCCCCACCCAGCGGGCCGCGCCCGTGGCCCACGGGGTGCCCGTGCTGCCCGCCTCCCCGCCCCCAAAGGGGCCCGGGATCGGTGGAGGCGGAGGGGGAGCGACGACCTCACCTAGCAATACGGGCGATCTCAGAACTTATTCCTGCTGACATAAGACCAGTGAGGGCGCTCTTACATAGTTTAGCAAAAGGTGTGTGTCATACCTGTCATTTCCATCTTTAATGTGTGCTGTCTTCCTTGTTTGAATGGCTCTTTCCTATAATAGCATTATACCACAAACTGTTTAAGAGTGCATTCCTGGAAGGAGAGTTATATTAAAAATTCATCAACAACTAAAACATAAAACCAATATGCCACAGTTTGATAAGTTACAGAATGCAATTTCTGATGGAGAGAACAGGGCAGGAATAATGTTGGGTTTGGCGTGGATTGCAGGTCCATGCTCGCAACTGTGAATTTGAATAGTCTGAGCGAAATTATGCCACAGGACCTAAAGACGGACATCTTGCTTTACATCGACAGAAATGCATTGGAAGTAGTGGTTCAAGAAAAATTTGTCCACATTCGGCATTAGACTGGGGGATTTTCAATCATTTCATTTTATTTTTTTTTTATTATTATTATTATTTTTTTTTACACAGAAGGGGGTTCATTTTGATTGATGTCCTTGTACGTAGCCTTGCTTGATTAACAGTCACTCCCTTTAATCGTAACTGCCACCTAACTACCCAATCAGCTTTCAAATTGTTGCATGCTTCCATAGCTCTTACCACTAGTTGCTCATTGGATTAATCTCTAAAGCCATCTAATAAGTAAAGAGCCAGACAGTGAAATTTGAATACCTGATACATGCGCAAAGTCTCGAGAGGCCTTCGGTTCTCACTAAACAATAAAGTACGCTTTAGTTTCATTTGTCAACAGAATGTAGTTTCTACTTTTGAATGGTTTGTTTTCATGATCTAAAGTCCCAGACTGATGACTCGGTCAGACCAAAAGTTAGGCAACCAGACAAGTGCAATTTTCTATTCTTGGAAAGTTTGTGGTCACTTGAACAAGTACTAGTATACTCGGGAGTCGGGACTAGTCTTCCAACGGGTTAAAATGACAGTGGTGAGATTGTGAATGCATGCACAATCCACAAAAGACTTGTTCTGCCTTGCCATTGCTCACAACGTCGGTGAATGACATACTTAATCCATGCAGGTGTGGCTTAAAATGACGAGTGTGACCATAATCTTGTGAGATTGTTTTGTGTGTATATGTTATATGGGGATGGGGGTGGGGGTAGGGGCAGTAGTTTTGAGATATGCACACATATACACACACAAATGCACACTCTTTTCAGCATCAAGTGTATGTACTGTGCAGAGATAACTTCAATTCCAAAAGATGTACGAGAGTTACATGTAAACTGTAAAGGAATGAATTTGTGGCTAAAAACAATGAAAGCATTTATCCGTAATTACAGCATAGCATAGTAGCATCATTAGTCACATGAAAATATTTGTTTTCTCTGCAGGTGATAACATTGCAATGTCACATTTTGTAGCTATATACTGATTTTATTTTTTATTTTTGTTGTTGTTGTGAGTATCCAAAATGGGTCACATTTTCATATGCTGCTTTCAAGACAAAGGAGGTATTAAAATGCATTCATGCAAATTCAACCAATACCACTTTATGGCACGACACCACAGGTTATGTGCATGGTACATTATGTAAGTGTTCATCCTAGCAGGCATTACATTGTAAATATGTAGGTTATATAATTGCCCATGGATTTAAAAGGTCTGTAGAACATGGAGAGATCAACATCTTCATTTGCCAATTTATATTGCTACTTCTGAATTGCTAGAGAAAGTATTACAGAGCAATTTTAGGTTTGTTTTGTTTCTGGGTTTTTTTTTCCACCTTGGGAACATCTTCTTGATATCATGTATAAACAGAGGCAAGTCCTGCATGTGGATGGGTACCCATAGCTTGCATTAACAGATGTGCTTCTTCCCGTAAAATGGCTTCCATCATGTGTGATATGTATTTTGTTTTGTGTAACCCTATCTTTTTTTACTTCCTTTTATGACTGAACGTCCTTTCAGCAGATGTGCATTTCACAGATTCATCAAATTTTCTGTTGGTCCTTTTCTTTTTTTCATCTGATGAAATATGTAGGACTTTATCCTCGTTTCCATTTCAATTCTGGGTACTATGGGGCTAATATTTCGATAGGGATGTAATCTGTGGTAGAGGGAATTTACCTTCTGTGATATGCAGAGAGAAAAACTGACTTACTTAATCGCACCTCTTTCCCTTCATGTCAAGACGTCACCTAAGATGAGATGTTGTGGCTTTTTATTTATGAATGTAAAAATGTTCTGGGCTAGTTGATCTAGAGTTCCTGAGGCAGCATTCAAAACAAATAGTGCAACAACAAAGAATACATTTGCTTTTTTTTCTCCTTTCATGGATTTTTAAAGTTTTTTAGCATAAGGTACTGCTGGCCTCTCAGCCAGAATGCATTTCTGTGTAACATGCTCCTTTATGATTTGCCTGCTTTACAGGAAACTTTGTCTGTGTCCATCAGTATGTTGGCAAGAATAATAGAAATCACATTGGTGTTGTAATAGCTTCCTTGTGCTTGTGTGTAATCCCAGCTTCATGTCAAAAAAAAAAAGTCAATTGAAAAGGGAAAGGATGTGTGTAGTGACCGCATTGTGCTGTTATGTTCAAAACCTGTATTAACGTGAAAAATGGTAATTATTTCAGCAGTTGTTTTTTTTTTGCGACTTTCACATGTCATTGTTTTTTCCCCCGCCTACAGAACACATCACCATGGAAACAAGGACCAAGTCACCCAATCAGCTGACCACGCTTTCCCTAGCGGAACAGACTGTATATGGTAGGCCAAAATATCGGAAAGCGCAGGACGTCGTTCTGCCGTTGTTCCTCGTGACTTGCAACCTTTTTGCAGGTAGCGCTACGCGACCAACCGTTCGCCCAGATCGGCAGATAAATCTGTGGTGTGTGTTCCAATTCATTTATGGGGGGATGGTATCATTCTGCCACAGTGTCGGGGACCATTGGTGTTTGATTTACGATGACTTCCGGGTGACACAAGTGTCCGCGAGAAATTGTGCACCACTTGCAACGATATGATGACCCGTCGGTTTTGTTGATATGTCCAACCAGACAGTAAAGAGAAAAGCTGGAAAATTCCAGGCCACCAAATGCAAGAATTTTTCCTTTCCGCGCACGTAAGCAAACCCATGTTCAGAGACAGACTGCCTCTTGCCGGATGATGGCCCTGCATGACTTGAGGTCCTGCCCCACCATGATGCAGAAGAGATGACCTGTTCTTGAACGCCAACCTGACCCCCCCCCCCCCTTATTATTAGCAGCCAACATCAAGAGCAGCTCTGCAGATCCACGGACAGTGTTTCTTCTGGCTTGTCGAGCACGCCTGGCCAAACTCTCTGCACATGGTCTCTTCAATGGCAAACTCTCACACATCCTCTCCAATTCTCTTTTGCGATGCTCTCCGATCAACTGAAACTAAAATGCTGACATTCAATGAAGTACTTAAATCACTGTATTGAAATGTTTTCTGTGTATCCTTCTACAACAAGCAGAATCTACACATTCCATTGAGAAATAATGTTTTGTTATTCGTAAGGTTCTGTCCCTCGAGTGTAAATGCTCACGAAATTCCATTGTTTTGATGTACACATGTATGTGCACTTATTTGTTAAGAGAAAGGAATGAATACAAGAATCAGTGTGGTATTTTACACAGATTGCGGAGTCTGGTTTTGCTGAGAGAAGAGGAAGTAGAGAATATGTTGTAGCAGCAAAACATATTAATTCGGCTGTAGCATGGTTTAAAGGGGAACACCACTCAACTCATTTTAAATTCCAGCAGCAGATATATTGATACGGCTGTAGGTTGGCTTAAAGGGACTACAACGTAGCCCACTTGAAATCCCAGAATGAACTCAAAATGAGTTTCCCTGTCATGTTTTTATGTTGCCTCCCTAATACACACAGAGAAAAGAGACACAAAGTCATTTATGTTGATTTCTACAAAGTTTATTTGTGTTTGTAAATAGAGTACCAAAGTTATGATGTCACAATCTTTTGTTTTGAGTTTGGCTTGGAACCCGGTGCAAGCCTGGTTAGCAACAATAGTGTTTACAGACTGGGCCAGATGAGGTTTTGTAGACCCAGTTTCCATGGCGATGAATGGCTATGACATCACACTTTGATACTCTATTATAGAGAGTTTGAATCATGCATGGGAGGCAGAGATTTGAAAGAGTGTGGTAAAAAGCAGCTCTCTTGCAGAAAGATGAGGACGTGTGATCAGTTATGGTGCTTGAGGGTGTCATTGATCATTAATTTTAGACTTTCTTTCCATCGTCATTGGGCTTTGCCTTCACAATCATGCAGTAGATTTTGAGTTTTCCTAGGTAGAGGACATTAATTAATATTTTCGCTAGATGCCGACATTCATTTGTGATGTGTATCAATCCTCCCATTCACATGCATTGCACGTTCTGAGGTGTTGGGGTCGTATGGTACAATGAATAGGATAATGTGGTATATCCTTTGTCTGTGCTATTGTACATGTATGTAGTCACCAGTTCACGCTCATTGTCAAAACTACCTCTCCCCCTCGTAAAGACCGGGCACCGATGGCTAAAGCTGCAAGCAGCCAGTCCGTCACAGATCAGCCTGCATGGAGTGAGTTCATTGACCGCCGTGTCCCCAGAGTGCTCTTTTGCAACATTATCCCTACAAGTACCGAGGAGAATTCACTTGAAGAAATCATCATCTTTTTCCTCATCAAATTGGCAACCCTCATTATAAGTGCATATCCCTTGTTGGAACATGATAAGATGAAACAGGTTAAAATAATTCAATTAGCTTAGCATAAACTTTCATCTTTAAAAATGTATTGCCAATTTAGCAATCACTTTAAAAATATTTTCTCAAATCTGTGAAAGTTCTGCAACAGAATCAAACATGGTATTTTCTTGAATACTTCTTTTCTTAATTCTATATCATCTTTACTTTGTTCTTGTGAGCGGCAATATTTTTAAAACCCATTTGCTAATGAAATTAATGAAAATGGCCAGTCACGTAAATTGTTATCCCAATATCTCATTTGCATCACTATTCTTTGCTAAAAGTCAAGATTCTTTCTTGTTTCCCCCACTAATAAATTCTTATATGATATTATGTCTGTCTCTCATCAAACTCATCATACCAATGACATAAAAATAATGAGAAAAACCATAACAAAAAATGCAAACAAGAGACTTAAAAAGATTGAAAAAATGAGAAGAGATTTTTGCGTTAATTCTTATACCCTAAAAGGAAGGAAATGAATGTATAAATACTTGTTCCAAATGTTCGATGCAAAAAGGTCGGAATGAGGTTAGTGCCAAGCGGTAGAGATGACTTCCTTCCGTTGACGCAATGTTCGTGGTTGTTGCAGAATGTGCCATGTGTCGGGACGAAAATCGTCGTCTTTATTTGTCGAAACATCAGGGAACCCGTAGGGACCGAGAGCAACTCACAGTAGAAAAAAAAAAAAGTTAGAATATCAACAGTGTACGTGTGTTTTCTGCTCTGACTGAAGATGCAAATATTGATATAATGAGCAGGAATTTAGAGAGAGAGAGAGAGAGAGAGAGAGAGAGAGAGAGGGTGAGTGAGAGTAGATATATACAGTATGTAGAATGTGAATCACGTTTATTACTTAAACCGAATTCACGCGACAAAATTTCTCTCAAGTATTGTGTACATAAAACTATATAAACGTAATGATATACACTCTATGTATATGATGTGCAGCATATCACAAACGTAGCTAATAGAGAGAGTGTGAGAGAGAGAGAGATAGGTTGGCGATCCCCAGTTAAAGTAGATTTAAGACTTTTACAAGCCAAATGTGTAATGTACTTTTTTTTCTATCGAAGTCTAGGGATCGACTTTGAGATGCTGGAGGATGAAGTTTACGTTGTCTATGCAAATAATAGGACAGGGGAGAAGAGAGAGGATATAAGGTGTGAATCAAATGAAGTGTATGTGGATTGAAGAGCTGAAAAAGCTAGCGATCCTGTCAAAGTTTTTTTTTTTTTTTTTTTTTTTTTTTTATAGATGCAAGTACTCCCGTTGCCAACAAGAAAGTCGGCTCTGGGAGGCGTGGTTAAGATACACAGGTGATAAAGATTGCAAGATATTTTATGTTGTCATAGTGCTGTGGTGAACATGAATCTCTATTTTTTTTCTTTAAATCATTCTTGTGTTGCAAGGTAGTAAAAGTGTTACCTTTTTTTATATCGCATTGTCTGAATTATGTTTTTGATCTCTCAAGTTACACCCAGTACCGGAGGGAATGCAAAAGTGTTGATTATGGATTTCAATTTTGAGATGTATAGTCAATCCCCCCCTCATAAAGGACACAAAAACAGAGACAGGAAAACAAAAAATCATACCAGCTGCCATAATTGTCACAAATATTATGGGCACACAAGTTATTCCCTCAGTCCCAGCTACCTACATCTTTGTGGGTTTGGGAGATCAGTACAGCCTCTTACCCCAGCTGCAGGGAGTATTAAAGTGATATCAAGTGATATGAAATGACTTTTCTGGGTAAACTTCCGCTGACGACAGAAAATTGTTATTTTAATAGAGACAGACTGTTCAGTTTGTGAATTGTAAGCTGAAGATGTGATAATATTATGATCCTGTGGATTTTGGAAGAAGAGATTGCAAAAAAAAAATGATAAAGAGATGAATAAATAGATCTATATAAAAAAAGGGGGAAAACTGACATCAAAAGATAAAACATATTCAGCAACCATAGTGTTTTTTATGATGGCATAATTCTTTGTCACTCTGTGTATGGTGTTAAACACATTGCTATCTTCATTGTGAATTTGTTCAGTATACCTGGTATAACTATGTTCAAAAGGAAAAAAAAAAATCTTTGTTTGATTTCAAATATTGTCTTTAGATTTTGCATCTTGTCTTTTAGTACAAAAGAATGAAGGGAGAACCACGCCTAAACAAAAGTTATGTTTTGTATTTTTTGTTATTTTTTGTTTTGTTTTTTGTTTAAACATTGTGGATATGTGAGGGAACTTTGGTCTGATTTAGCAGAATATACTGTTTATCATTTCTGGAACAGTTTGATTTGTAATGCTAACTGTAAGATCCTTCCATAACATGTTAATGATTTATTGTGCCCCATGTTTATAATACATGTGAGTAGGATTGCTAATGCTTTCCTTGTTCCTAATGTGCTCTTTACCCTTTTCTCCTTTTTTATTTCTTGGAGGGTTTGACTCAGATTCTGACTCTCAAATAAACTATCTTATTTAGTGAAATGTCCCATCAGACTGAAGAAATGTCATGTTAATGCATCATTTTCATCACACAAAGGGTGCTCAATTTATGAAGGCAGAATTAGCATTTTTGAAACACTGATTCTAAATGCCATTCATTGGAATGCTGTTTATGCTCAATTCTTTCAAGCTCCATAAAGAGCGGATTTTGCAAACATGCACTGCGCATTGTTGAAAAACTATAAATTCCTCTTGCAGCAAGCTGATCAGCATACATGATTTTGCATACTTCTTTCCCAAAAAATGTGATTAGAAAGATTTTAAATGTAACCTTTCGTGCATTTTGAAACATTTTAATATCATAGGGAGTCAGGATGCAAGGGTGTTTTTTCACTTATCACATTTCAAAACACTGATTGTGGCCTCCAAAGTTAAGCAGAAACCACCCAAAGTGATGTCATGCCCCTGCAAGCTCGATAACTGGAAACTTAGTTTAGGGTGCTGCTCTGTATTTATCACAGTTTGTCTTTTTGTTTAAAAACAGATTCTTAAAACCAAGATGATAATGCCCAACACAGGGATAAAACATACATTATCAATATTTATGTATATTATTTTATCAAATTTTGTCCACAACCTGAGTGGGTGCATTGTCTAACTTTATCAAACCTTAGTGTTTGTATGAAAAATTTGTTTGTGTTTGGAATTATTTTATCTGTGTTCACAAGCAGTGTCTTTAGTTTCTAATGGTAACACCAATGTATTTGTCTAATTAGTCCAGAATATATGTACACCAATTTTTCAGATTCTAGGAAATAGCATTGAAACTATATACCTTCTCTTTTGTATCCTTTTTGAAGATACATATTCATTTAAAGAAATATACCTCAGTGGAGTCAAATATATGCATTGTGCTCAGTTCCTGTGAGTGCAAGAGATATACATTCCTCTTCTGATTTTTCAAACGAAATAACAGCTGTTGTTTGTGCCTGTTTGTCGAACAAAAAAGAAAGAAATTGTGAGAGTATACTGTACCAAATTACTGCTGGTCTCTTGTTCAACAATACTGTGTTAACTGAAAAAAGAAACTACAGCAACAAAGACAGGGATGTTTAGTCTTCGTCCAGAAGGCTTGCATTTTATTGTCAATGAAATCTGATACCACTCAATGTGTGGGAGGGTCATTCAAGATGAAGACCCCATGGCGATGGGATACCATGCAATGGTAAGGCTGCCTGACTTGGATTTATTTGGGAATCTCCGTAATAAATCTCTATCACAGATCTCTTATATTCAATTACACACACAGCCAAAGAACCTCAACTGGAATTGAATATTACCAGAGAGCATTTACTTTGCTGTCCATGTTTGCTGCCGAGCAATTCTATTCTAGCATTCCTGGGCTAGTCGGGGTTTTTTTTTACCCGTTGAGGATGAACTGATTTTTGTTACAACACGCATTTCCCACAGAGACTTGCCGGAGTATATTCGGGACTTGTCCTCAGTGGGTTAATAACAACGATGAGCAGCGAATAGATTGATAAAATTGGGTCAACCTTTCCTCCCCGAACACTGCTGGGTCTTTAAGCCATACTCTGCAAGATTCCTAAATCCGCACAGAGTCTGCACAATGCCTTCCAGTTTCCTGTGAGCAAAGGGTTCAGCATGTCATGATTGTAAACGGAAAGTCCTCGTCCAACCTATCAGATTTTGTGCTCTCCAATGTTTTATGGTGTAACCTTGTATTCACTGGTAGAATTCATAATGTTTTGTTTTGTTTTTTTTTGTCATTATTTTCTGAAAACTGAAATTGTTACTAAAAGAGTATTTCTTGCAAAATCAAGTAACATCATACTAAAGAATGACTTTGGGAAGTCTTGTGTGTTGATGTAAAGAACGTTTGCCCTTTAAAACCCCTATCCCCGCAAAATATATCACAGCTAGCTGCTAAAAATTATTCTCTTCAGATTAATGATGGACCCAGGCAAGAAACTAAAATTATGCAGTTCATTTAATTTGTAAATGTTGCTGAATGTTATTTTGTTTTTCTTTTCTTTTCTTTAGGGGGAATGGGGGAGGGGTAGGATTGTGTTCAAGTAAATATCCTTTGTTTTGTTTTGTTTTTCCTACTTTGAGATGTGATTCATTTTGTCGCAAAGTCCGTAGTTGATTATGTTTCAAACTGACTTTGTGGGATTGAGAACTATACATAGTGGTACATGTACCATTCTCTGCCCCACCCTACCACCTCCACTTTCTGGTTTGTGTGCCGCCATATAGGGTTGACAAAAATCCTAGAGACAATTATATTAAATGTGTGGTCCTTCAGTCAAGCCACAAAATCAACGGACTAGTGAAAGATCTTTGAGGGGGAATGTCCCTGACTTTTCTGTTGATTCGAAAAATATGTTATCGTCACAAACACAGGGACCTTCACAGGCATTCTCTACTCTGAAGAATTATTCATGAACCTGTGTATGAAAGAAGTATACGTTATGCGTTTTGATATTTCATATAGTTGTAGTACGAGAAATTAATTTTGAACGTGTGAGAGAGATATAAAAAAGGAGTGATTATATATTCAATGACATCATTCTGGGATTGTCTTTATATCAGAAGCGAATTGGTAACAGGAAGATTTAAAAAAATCATCTCAGAGTGTATATTTTATGGGTACATTACAAGTAGTACAATATTTGTCCAGGTATTGAGGATTAATTTTGCTTTCTTTTATTTGTGTCTTTTATTTTTCAGTTGTACTGGTATTTTTGCTTGATGTTAGATGTATGTAGTGTAATGCAAAATGATTTTCAATGCCAGAGTGGACTTCACCCTGTGATGTGAAAGTTCACAAGAGGAGAAACTGTTGCGTAGTCAAAGACAGTGTACAGATGATAAAGAGGATACTTGAAAATGGATTCCTTCAGAAACCTGCTATGATTACTATGATACAATAACTGACGATGTTGATTAAAGAAGGGTTATTTGTTTTATGTACCAGATACACTCTGTATGTTACAGGACTGAAAATAGAGAGTGAGAGAAAGCAAAGCAAAAGAAAAAAGGAGAAAGATAACCAAATAAACTACCTAAGTTATTCTTTATCAAGCCTTGTTTATTATTGTGTATTTTTTCCTCCTTATTATGTCCTTGCGTGAAAAGGAAATTGATCTGCGTCACGTGCGTGTGATGAGCTAAACAGTGGCTATACATTTCGGAGCTTTAATGTACCCTGTCAAGGGAATGTAACAGAAATGAAAATAAAAATCATGGTAAAATGTACCAAGTCTTTGTAGCAAAGAGTTTTACGTTCTTTGTAGGCTTATTCCTTATAGATAGGACATACAATTGAGGTCCCGTGTGTGAGAAAGTCACAACTCGTGCACGTAAAAGATCGCGCTTCATTCATTCATCACAAAGAGCAGGGTGCATAACTCGGGGATGTGGTCCCGCCTCGCCTCACATTCAACTGGACCCCATGAAAGACCAGCTAGTGTAGCTGAATATGGGCTATCTAGCCATCTCAAATGGAAAATGAAACAAACATTATATGGTATGGATGTGTTTTGTTTCCTTCCAAACCAACATGGAAAGATTGACAGAAGAAAAAGAGAGAAAGAGAGACAATTATAGAGACAGATAGACAAGTAAATATGAAGCAAACACAAAAATAAAATACATTTGAGGAGATGAATGTCTATCGTCATTAGTCGTCATGTGTACGAGTCGCAATGAAATTATATGAAAGACACCCGATTGTGCGCTATTTCTGTTTTCGCTCAGCTAAAAATTTGTAATGTTACGGTATAAAACTTTTCACAGACATATCTGCGATGTATGAAATAATTCCTTTTGCTATTTATTTCAGGAATGCTCGACACATATTCGAAAACATTTGAAACATGAAAGTACTGGGGGGAAAAGATCATACCTTCATTTGTCACAAGTAGATTGTTATAAGGGCTTAATTTTCTGGTCTACCTGACAATATTAGATGAACTACAAGGCACAGAAGGCATGTGCTAGATTAGTTTGTGATTCTCGTCTTTCTCGTTGACCATACTTAAAACTTTAGTACACTGTATACAGTCAGTCTAGGGATCAACCTTGCTGCGTGAGAATCCTCCCTTTTCGCGCGATTACTTTCCAATGCAAACATGGTGTATACAGTGTCATTATACATTTGCTGATGTGTTTGTTCGCGACACTTAGCATTTTATGGTTTCATAATCATTGATGAATGCTTCGCTTTTGTGACGCCAATGTAGTGTTGATGCATGCGTTTTGACGCTATTTCTTTGTGGTATAATCTAGGGATTTAGGTCCTTTCCTGAAACTGTAATTCGTCAAGTTTTGATTGTCCTGATACTTTTTGGTACATGAACGCTGGACTCTGCCCTACCAGCAGCTGCATGATTATGTACATGTATTTTAAGAAATGACAGTGCATGATATCTAACTTTCTCACAATCATCTTTACAGTGTGTAGGTCTATATTCAAGAGGGTTTGACATTCAGAAGCGAAACAAAACCGCTTTACTTCGAAGGTTCCATTTCGAAAACGTTGCATTATAGGCTCTGTATTGACAGCTGTAGTACCAATGGCTGCAGAATAATATCAGCGTTTAATAGGTCCTACTAATGAGCTTTGTACTTATCACCATGACCTTTACTAATGGCCTTTGTAGATGTCACAATGACATTAAACGACACTATAATATTGTTTAGGAAAACAAATTTGGTTGTGTTTGTAGATGCGAACGAGCTCTCTTAGTCAAGAAGTTTTGTATGCTCGTTCTAGAGACCTAAGAATACTAATTATGTATTGTATTCTGCGATATGAGACAGTCATGACAGTAAGAGAATGGCGGAATAATGCCTTGCGGTTTCTTTTCATCATTTTTTTTTCTTTTTATTTTCAGCTGTTTGCAAGCTGTTTTGAGCACGCGAAGAGTTACACAGAGTGCCATAAACGTAAACTCTTTCCAGAATGGGCAATGCCTATTCCGGTAAACAGAAAAGGACTGTTGTGGGGAAGAAGCATTTTCCGCTTCTTCCTTTGTTTTCGTCAGGATTTAATAAAGAGAAAAAATACGTATATACACAAATTAGGAGAGTATAAGCATACTGGTAGGAGGAGTATGATTCGTTAGTAAAGGGACTGCATAATTATTTAGTCACTATCTTACTATCAAATAAGCATGACGTATTCATCATTATGTTTTCATGGCTTTCTTCACAAGCCTGTGATGGCATTTCTCCATGATTGCACACGATGAAAAAGCAACAAAAACAAAAATCTGTTGCTAAAGAGGCACGTTTTTCTTTATTTTTATCATCCCATATTTATTAATTTATTCATTAAATAATGTATCTATTTATCAATCAATTAGGAAATTATTAAATTTGTTTATTTTCTATTCATTTATTTGTTTCTTTAGTTATTTATTAATTAATTACTTTATTTATTTATTTCAGCGTTAAAAATGCCTACG
Organism: Diadema setosum; assembly: GCA_033980235.1. NCBI lineage: Eukaryota > Metazoa > Echinodermata > Echinoidea > Diadematoida > Diadematidae > Diadema > Diadema setosum. The sequence goes on along the minus strand of CM067071.1, from coordinate 28,749,856 downwards.
CATCTTGTAAGCGTAGTATGGAGGGCTCGACATTTGCGGAGACCCTGTGGCATCATGACGCGGGCCTTCATAAGTGATGTCGGTCACTATACTGCCAAAGAAATCCCCCAAAACCCACAATTTTATAATAATCACTTGGGACCCTTAAATTCTATTTAGTTTATTGAAAATGTTTGTATTCTTCGAGTCTCATTATTGACAAAAAAAAAAAAATGTCCATGAATAATTTGTAGTATGAATTATTATTCTTTTTTTGAGGGGGGGGGGGGTCTTCTGTCTGGAGGAAGGGACTAGCGTGACAAATTTGATAATATTATGTAATCACAGCTTCAACAATGAATTCTTATTGTTTCTGTTGATACATTTTATCATAATCTTTCGAAGTTTGTGAATATGTGTGTAAATTGTTTTACCAGGGCCTCCAGTGTTCTACTCATGCACTAAATGAAGCCACCTTGTAAAAATAAAGCAAATTGATAGACTAATAAATGAAATAAATTGATGAAAAAAAAATCTAAAGAATAAAACTGCTACATGAAATGTACAGGGTAAACTAAACTTGCTATTCATCTCTGCTCAGATGTATTACAGATTTCTATCCGATCTTAGAAATATATTCTGTAATTAATATTCGATAACACTGAACTTAAACAGTGTAAGGAATATTGTCTTAAACGGTTTCTTATCCAGACTTCTCATGAGGTTTACACATTTTATGGGAGTTTTGAAGCAGCTGAAAATATGCTCGCAGAGGTCTATGGAGCACGAACATTGCCCTTCGGGCTAGTGGCTTGGAATATTTGTCAGCAATGGTGGTATGCTTAGCTGTTTTACCTTCGGTTTTTGCTAATTACGAAATAGTCAAATATAAATCAACTTTAATCTAGATGTCTTGTCACTGAAGTAGTTCTACAGCTTTATCGGGATTTTGTTTTTCCTTCATTTTAACCATATAGGAATGATTACAACGCAGATATGTATATTTGAACCACTGGGATTTTTGTTTCCGAAGGTAGAATTTGTGGTAACATTCTGGAAATTATGGTCACATTTTGCAGGATGAATCATATCAACTCTAAACATGGAGTTTATCTCCATGATGCTTAAATATTCTGGTCTCTACGATAATTTTTTAGCTTTTGACAAATCAATGTTTGTATCCAAACAACATCAATTACTGATAAATGAGATCGAGATGAAAATGAAAGAGAAGTGTTAAAAAGATATGCAGGTGTACTGATAATTTGACAATGATTTGTTGAAGTTCATAACACCGGCACTCATCAAAATGAAACACGAAGAAGCAAAACACATGTGAATTATATACCACGGTTGGGATAAACTACAGTATAGTAAGCCTATATTTAAAAAAAAAAGATGAAAAAAAGATATCTATGTTTTTTTTTTTTATGTCGGGCAGCTAAATAACAGTTTTTGGCCATCTAATTTTTAATTTAATGATTTTAGAGGCCAGAAAGGGCACCAAAGAAAAGGAAAAAGTGTATCTTTGTATGTGTGTATAATGTGCATATATTTATGCATAATAGAGATAACAAATTGCATACATTGTTATTCATGTAGCATTAGATATTAAAGGTAGACACACTGACCTCTTTCCAATACATCTTATGAGTATTTAAGGCATCTATGTAAACTGTTATATCATAAGATGTCTTACATTTCGTAAAGTTAATTAAATTCTATGATTACGGAAGACGAAATACACCATACAAATTCACATTCATGGGGCTACACACGCAAAATAGTTTACAGTCATTATGAGTTTGCCGATGTATGGTGTATTAGTATCGGCATGATCAAGTCAAGATACCTTCCGTCCAGTTACCCAATACAATATGGAATGCTATTTAGACTAAATACATGTATGATTCCAATAAAAGTTTCACGTTAGATTCAGACTTTGTATATTGAATTTGTACGATCAATAACAACAGGTTATTTTAGCAACTTTATGTGTGAGAGCGCTCGCGTTGGTAACATTTAGGAGTGAAACTTGAAAGATGCGAGGTTAAAAGCTTAGTAAAAGTAGAACGTACAGTTATGGCTATGCTGCTACCGGGTATTGGCGGACTATTGGCGGACTGCTGAATATTATTCGCCGTTTCTGTAGGCCTGTCCACCTCCTCGGATTGTTTGACACTTTTACCTCGTTCCACAGGACATCGCTCCTTATCCAATTAATAATATTCCTTGTTCGGATCACGCAAGTTTGTTACATCACTGGATTCATAGAGTGGGTTGACGACAACTTCGTCGTCCTCGGCGAAAAAGTCGTAGTCGTACAAGTGAAGATCGATGTCATCAAGCTCTTGATCCTCGTCCCCAAATGATGTTTCCTGCGATTGATGCGGGATTCTTTCGTAAAGGTGAGGGTACTGTACTGATTTACACTTCTCTGTGTCATCCAGGAGTGCTGCTCCCGGTGAAAAAGCGGGGATCGTTTCGTAGAGGGGACCCTGCTGATTGTAAAGATATCCACTCGCCGCGGCTCCATCACCCACTCGATCCCCCTGATTCCTACCACCTGTGACTGGGCACACGTGTTTTATTTTCTTGTTCCTGGTAATCGGACAAACAAGGACCACTAGGAGGAATATCACGCTGCCGATGATGATTCCAGTTGAAGTAGTGGGAAATGGCGAAGAATCCGGAAAAGGCGAAATACTCAGAGATTGAATGTAAGTGAGAAATGGCGAAGTCACATGGAAGTACCGGGAATTGGCGAAGTAAATTGAAATGTCGATGGTGTTGATGGTAAAGGAATTATATCACACCAGATTGGAGCAGCGTTCAGAAACTTTTCAAGTGTAATGTTCAAAGAACGACATACCGGAAGGTGTTGTTCCAATGAATACGAAAATGACCCATCAGACAGGTAAACGTGTACATCCTGATGCCGGCTACAGGGTCTGACTGCACATGTATTCTCTTCACTACGTAGTCCTGTGATGTTACAGCTTAAGGTGGTGACTCTCAGGTGTTTGTGGCCTGAGTGTGCATCAAAGAAACAAGTGCATCCCAACACAAGAACATGCATTGTTTTCGTCTTTGCATATCCCTTGTTATTCGCTGCTATTGAACACGTATAATTACCGGAGTCGCTGTAGGAGATATTAGTGAAAGACAGGTGCAGGGAACCAGTTCCGTTCACATCTTCCACGTATGTGCTGACGGTGTGGTTATTTATGATTTCGCGTCTTAGTAAGTTTTCATCTAATTTGGAGTAAAAGGCAAAATAGTCGTCGTTCGTCTTATTATCTCTCTGATAATCTGACTTGGAAAACCGAAAGCTGTCAGTTCCTTCCGAGCCATTGCATTCCAGTGTCAAATTATCTCCTACATTAACAAGGGCAGTGACAAACTCTCCGTTTTCACCATATAACGCGCATACCTCCGAGAAGACGAAAGAAAACAACACAAGAAGAGAAATATTCCAGTATGATTTGCAAATAACATTAAGGGATGTCATCACGCAGGTTTTATCTCTCTCCGACTAACACAAACAAAATCAATATTGTTCTGTCTTTTGACAAGTACAATTCTTTTGACGAGTATATTCAATGATAATCAAGAGAAATAAGCTTACTTCACATCAACAGTCTCATCAAATGAATGTACCGAGCACTGAGATGAATAATTCATCCTGATGCTATAATTCCGAGTCGGAGAATTTCATACAAATGAATTCCTTTTCCTTTCCATCCGTAGCAATATCTCAAAGAAACGCAACAGCAAAATTCAGTTATGTGGTTTGTGATAAGATGTCAGCGAGTCTTGGTTGTGAGCACTGTTTTCAGAAGTCCTTTGCGCTCTGTTGTTACTTCTGAATGATTCGTCCGCAGAGACTGAGAGAAATGAGGAAGCGATATCCTAACATTGTGATGAAGGCGTGCAGATCTATTGCCTTCAGTGGGTACATCTGCCAGGATCGCCTTCCTCATTAAAAATGTTCAACCCCTGCATTACTGGATTAACCCAACTACCTTTCGATCTTTAGGCGACTGAAAAGAAAACGTGCAGTCTGTTTGCAAGGTCGAACATTATCATTTATGAACATGAGTACTTACGACTGAAGAAACAACAGTTGGTGTTGATATGCTCCCTCATTACTGGTAATTGTACTCGGTATGCCTTTCAGTACCATCCAACAACGTCTTACGTTTCAGTTCCCAATGATTCTTCCTTGACTACTTCAGGCGTCTATACTGGAGGAATGCAAAACGCATATTCTACACACAAAAAAAAAGTGAAAGACCTTCCATCGGACTCAAAGGGTGGATGCAAATCTAACATACTCTCAAAACCAAACAGGCATAGATAGAATTTGCCCGAAAGCCTGCACGGTATCTCTGAACCCTTTCTGTGTCGGGGACTTTAGACAGTGTGTACAATGCTATAGGTTTTTTTGAGCCAATCGGCACTCAAAGCACACAATGTACCAGAAACAATTTAGCTATACAGACTGTGTATCCATTGTCAATCCCAAATTGTCAGGGAATATTCTCTCCGAATTTCTCCTTTTTTTTCTTTTTTTTTTTTTTTTAGTCTTCAGCTTTCACTTTCACGTGACGTGGTTGTAATGCACTAGTTAAATGGCCAAAATGTTTTATGGTGTAGTGCAGTGACATCCAACGAAGTATCCCGCTAATTTTTTTGACTCTCTCTCTCCCTCTTCTCTCTCTCTTTCTCTCTCTCTATACACACACACATATATATATATATATATATATATATATATATATATATATATATAATATACATTCATTATTTTTCCTGTCACGCACATCACTAGACTTGCAATATAATAATCTGATGATAAGGGTAGTAAGATGAAGATTTTGTAATGTGCCTATATTAAAAAAACAAAAACAAAATAAAAGCTTGATATGGTAAATTTAGAGACATTCAGAAAACGACCCACTTTTATTACTATTATTACTGTATTCTTTATTCTCTTCAAACAAAGAACTCTTATATACAATAAGATATTTCATACAAACACGCAGATACTCAGATACAAACATAACGTATCAAACAACAAAAAAGCACACACAAAAAATTACAATTAAAAAGAATAAAAGCCAAATACATTTACAAAAGGGATGCAAATGGGAGGGTCCCTTAACAGGCAAAATAGATAAATAGAGAAACCGTGAAGACTTCGGAACATGGATTCACTTTCAAACACGCACGCAAAAGGCAATATTAAAAACACAAACAAACATGTATCGATTACTGAACTACATTTCAATCTTATTGCTATGGAGAAAGTATAAAACAGGCGAACCTAATATCATAAAGTTCACACATCTTGTGTTTGCATACAAGTTAACTCTTTTTCTGACATGCCTATAAGCTGTTTGGATTATATGCTTATCTTAGTGTATAATACATGCTAATGACTAGTCAAACCTGACCTCGCTAATTCTAAGAAACCTTCACGTGATCGACTTCATGGACATTCAGTACTTATATAGCAGAATGTAGCTCTTTGTGGCGTCAGGTTTTGTTTTGTTTTGTTGCTTTTCGTCATATTTTGACAAAGTCCCATCCAATGCTTACCGCGAACACTTTCAAGAGAATCGTAGAAAAAAAAAACACAAGAAGAAAATCATTCCAATGTGAATTGCAATTGACTTTGAGGTAGTAACGACGTTCCTCAGTTGAGTTTGTGCGCATCCTAGCTGCGCAGGTTTCAGTGACGTAACAAAGAGCGTAGAAGCGCACACAAGAGTGATGAGCTGCGCTAGCTGAGCTAGCTGAGCAGCTGCTAGTAGATCGAGCTAGAGTGTGATACGTAAGTTAACCGACAGCTCCCCACCGCGCACCGCGGCCGCACTGGGCGGCCTCGCTCGGCTCGCGTGCCGACCAAAGATAGAGATAATAAGATACGAAGGCGCGCAATAAAAATGGACACAAAATGGCTACCCAACATGACGATACAAAAGAGAGCTAAGTTCAAACTCAGTACACCTAGGAACATTATTCATTTTCAAAGGAAGTGGTATTTTTATTAACTTAAAAAGATTTAAAAATTATAGTAGTAGCTTTTTTCAGTAAAGGGGATTACTTTAAATGAACGAGATTTTAAAATATTAAGGATTATTTCGTGGAGGTAAAATTTTGGCAATAGCATGATCTAAAAACAATCAACGACACTTGATAAACAGCAACAACAACTTCAAAGACAGCGCGTCTCAGGTGATGTGCGTAATACGTTTGAAGACTGCAGTAATGACAGTAATGACAGTAATGTATTCCCATGTCACCCCATTAGGGTATTGGAGAACGCAATTTCAACATGTTAACATGAAACATATTTACACTTTGATGCAGATTTTTTTTAAACACTTTTACACTATTACACATATTTACACTTAATCCAGTTTGAAACTTATTTACACAGTAATATGATGAAACATATTTACACTGAAGTATAAAATATACTTACACATAGAGGAAAAATATGTATATTAAAAATCAATTTGTATAACCTTAGATAACAAATAATGTGAAATTATTTGGAATATATCTAAAGGTGAACTTTAACAGTAAAACACTGATGCGTAACAGGGCACCAGCAGCAACAGAAAGCAAAAAAAAAATAACAATAATTGTAAAATTTTGTACATTATATACACGACAAAGTATTAAAAAAACAATTGCTTGATGATTAGTCAAACTAATTTTATTAATTACATGACTAAAGAAGATTAAAAACGAAGAATTATGGTATTGCAATATTTAGCCAGATTTAAAAGTGTGCCTAAGTTGGTTGCATCAAATAATTTTTTCCCATTTTGAAAGTATTTGGCCTTTTGGTGAAGTTACTGTCAATATACAATTTTCTCTCCGTGGAGAGAGCCGGACAAACAAACAAATAATGAAATTCATCTCCTATTAGTTGTGATTGGCAAAGATTACATACTCTATTCAGGGGCGGATCCAGGAATTCTGAAAGGGGGGGGGGGGGGCGTGACTAATATTTCTGGTGCCACTTCCGGGTTTCATTTCATTTTTTTTTCTTTTCATTCTTTTGCTTTTTAACGAAAAATAAAGCGGGGCGTGCGCCGGTTCCACCCCTCTCTGGATCCGCCACTGCTATTGCTTCTCTTATCATTCTCATATCTCCCTGTAACTCTAGGAAGACGATGATTTTGGCAGCGGAATCTACAAAAATGTATTCGATACTTTTTAGGAAGATCAGTAATAATTTTTTTCTATAAATTGAAGAGACTTTTTAAAGATTCTATAGTTAATGCATTGAGGATTTGTATACATAGCAGAGTACCAGTTTTGAGACAAACAATCTTTCAAACGTTGATCAATTGAACGATTTATCCAAGTACTACTTGTCGTTTCGCATTTAAACCACAAATCTGACACTCCCAACATATCAATAGTAGTTTTTATTTTTTTTCAGCCACAAAGACTGATATACATTTTGATTATACAAAACTGTCAAAACTCTATATATGAAGAGTTTGTTTGCAAAAACCGATAAGTCCATATTTGTCAAATGGAGATATTTGCCATTAAAGGTCAATAAAAATAAAGAGAATAATAAGAATTTTTTTCCTTCTTTTGACCATAACTTCAAAAATGTACCTTAATATGTAGTGACCAATATATGATTTAGAAGGTATTATTTTGTACTTTATGACAGATACCGTACTTAAAAATCTTCAAAAATGGACTTATCGGTTTTTGCAAACAAACTCTATATCATCCACGAAAGTTTGTATTCTCCAGAGTGTTCTAAATCATTCCAAAATTGATCGTTATATTGATAATATATTTGTCAAGACTATATCTACCGAGTTCGCCAAACACTAAACAATTTACCGTTGACTTATGTAATTTCAAAATCTGTTTAAAAAACTTGACATGAAATACTTCGAGATCACGTATAACTTCAAACCCCCAGATTTCGCTGCATGGAGATTGGAAGAACTGGAATGACAAGTTGATCAAATAATTCTAACAGTATATCAATAGGTAGATCCAATGATTCTGATTTTAATAACAAACTATACAAAGCTCTTTTGGCTTGATTCAACTGTTTCATCTGCGCTTTTTTAAATGTGTTTAATATTATAATTGAATGTTGTGTCTAAATATACGTAATCATCTACTACAGATAATTCGCTATTGTTAAAATGAAAGGAAGGTAGTTTCCTAACTTTACCCCTAGAGAAGATAACAATTTTTGTCTTGTCTGAATTAACATGTAATGACCAGTTGTAACAATATTCAGATAGTGCATTTAACGCATTCTGCAAGTCACCCGGTGATTTAGCTAGAATCAAGGTGTCGTCTGCATAAAGTAACGTGAAAAGTTTAATGTAAACATGGATTTCATTTTGTGTGTGTTGAGCTTTTTTGGCATTAAATCCAAGCCATGGCATTTGTATTTTAGAAAGTTACTGAAACCATTGAGAAAGAGGGCAAACAGCGTGGGTGAAAGATTTTCTCCTTGTCTAATCCCGATATTACATTGAAATAGGGAGGACTCTTCGTTATCTTCTATTTCACATGATTTTGCCTGGCCATACATGTCATGTATAACTTAAAAAAAAAAAAATCCATTAATATTTGCATTAAACAGTTTCATCCATAATGCTGATATATCTACTAAATCAAATGCTTTTTTTTATAGTCAATAAACGCACAGTATACTCTTTCACCTTCGGCTAAGTACAAATCAATTATGGAATGTAAAACAAAAATATGGTCGAGAGTTGAATGGCCATTTCTAAAGCCAGCTTGTTCTTCTCCAAGTAAATTATTGTCCTCAAGAGGTTCTAGGAACAGTAACCCCTGGAAAACCACCCTCCGGATAACTACCACCCGGATAATTACCCCCCAGGAAAATTCCCCCCTAGGGCAACTACCCCCCGGACAGCTACCCTCCAAGGGCAATTACCCTCCAGGGTAATTACCCCCTAGGACAACTACCCCCCGGACAACTACCCTCCTAAGGCAATCACCCCCAGGGCTATTCCCCCCTTAGGAAAACTACCCCCTGGATAACTACCCCTCGGATAACTACCCCTGGATAACTACCCCCTCGGATAACTACCCCCTGGATAACTACCCCCCGGAGAACTACCCCCTGGGTAACTACCCCTCGGAGAACTACCCTCTGGATAACTACCCCCCGGAGTACTACCCCCTGGGTAACTACCCCTCGGATAACTACCCCTGGATAACTACCCCCTCGGATAACTACCCCCTGGATAACTACCCCCCGGAGAACTACCCCCTGGGTAACTACCCCTCGGAGAACTACCCTCTGGATAACTACCCCCCGGATAACTACCCCCCGGATAACTACCCCCCGGATAACTACCCTCGGATAATTACCCCCCGGATAATTACCTTCCGGATAACTACCCCCAAGATGATTACCACCAGTATAATTATCCCCAGGTTAACTCTGCCCCCCCCCCCCCAAGGAAAAACGCAGTATCTACATCCAGCTCCATTTCTAAACAACCGAGACATTCCCCATTTTATATTTTTGCCAAAGCCCCTGGAAAATATACTCTTTTGAAAAATTTCTTCATTGTGGAATTTTAATCTATCTAGCTACCAATTTTCCTGGAAAATATCATTTTGTGTTTTTGTTTTGTTTTTAAGTTATTGATGAAAATGTAGATACTTTGGGGAAACCCCACGCAATTGACTGATTTCCCCAAGGAAAAACGCAGTATCTACAATGGAACGAATTTCCCCAAGGAAAAGCGCAGTATCTACAGCGGAATGACTAGTCTTCTGCCATAATTATGTATGCATGTATACATCATTGTTCAAGTATTCATGATGCACTATCCTCAACCTCTGGCCCTGGGGGATGCATCCTCCGTCCCCCCCCCCCCCCATTTATGCCCTGATTACAGATCGTTCTTGGAACGTTTTGCTTACATTCCCAGACCGATCTTGCTGTAACGTTACGTGTTTAATTTGAAGCTTGCCAGTGCTGTAATGTGATGCTACATGGCCTAGCCGCTAACTAGCATCTAGAATACTAGATCTAGATCTGTACAGTCTAGGCTACAGTCTGTCTAGACCAAAATAAATCTAAATCGGATGTCTGGACCTTGATCGATGTAGACTAGGTCTAGTTTTTATATCGTTTATTCTAGGCTGGCTACGTAGCAGGCTACACGAGTCTACCGCCTCAGGCTATTGGCCCTACATGCACGATACTCACAGAAAAAAAAAAATTGCCTTGAAACGTTAGAACTGCAGAAGGTTTAGTCTAAGCCCTACACGAGCCAGGACTCTTTAATTAGAAAAAAAAAATACATCTGGAACCGGTCTAGAATGAAGTGACATCGGCTCTCCAGGCCGATTCCTTCTGGATTGAACCTAAGTTTATTGTCATGTAAATTTGTAATGTAGCCTAACTTTTTTTACTTGTATTGTTGTAAGTTATAGCATGCAGCATGGGACCATGCATGCATTTTACGCAACCCAGTCTCACTAGGGTCTAGACACTGTCTAGATCCGATAAGAATTAAGATACAACTTATTCTTAACTGTCTCTATTTTGTCCATTTACCGTGGGTACCTATTTTTCACATAATCTATTGTCAACTATGTAATTTTAAGACAGTATGGTATGGAGTAGATAATTGAACATTGACACTTCACTAGACTTAGGATTCTAAAAAGTGGTTAAGTTTTAACCGTTGGTTTTAGACTTCTTACTACAGGCCTGCCCTAGAGTAGGCCTAGGCCTATTCTAGTCCTACACTAGATCTTTCTTTAGACTTTCGGAATACGGACCCTGAAAGTTCTGATTAACGTTAAGTCTAACGTTAGAAAAGAGACGCAAGACTCAAACGTTACTGTCTAGACTAGACAAGTCTAAGACTTAGACTTAGATCTAAGGGAGGGTGTAACATGTTAGGCCTAGGCTTACATAACCTGACGTTTATCCGATACAACACAAATAGATCTATTGCCTTTCGACGAAACTTTCGGATTCGGAGCCTGAGGAATTTTGACAAGGGTCTAGGCCTAAAAAAGTTACTTCACAACAAGTTAATATTGAAATAGTACGGAAGATGTTCATCATTGAGGTAGAATATGAAAGAATAACGTTAAAGCTGATCGTTTATCACACGAAGCGAAGTAAACACAAATGTATGCATTAGTGTTTAGGCCCTACCTCGCTTCGTGTGACAAACATGCATTTGTGTTTACTTTGCTTCGTGTGACAAACAATCAGCTTTATTCTTTCAATATTGAAATAGTTTTGAATAACTTACTCATTATCTGCAGATAAATTGTGACCCTGCACCTCAAAACAAACAAAAAGTCGCCAGACATGAATTTTTAGTTAAGACCATATTCTGAAAAAGCAGACTTTAAGCTTTAAAATGATGTATAACTCAAATCAAATGGACTCTCCTAACCTATCTAAATATTGGAAAGAAAGCACAAACTCAGGAAAAGTGTGAAGTGAGAAAAGAGGCTCTGAAGTACAGTGTCTATTTAAGCGCTTAATCTTTACCAAACCGTGCTGGCTGTGTGATGAATGGGACAAAAAACTGGAAGTAAACCACCAGAGTAACAACAATGAAGGGATTATCAGATTAAACTGAAATTAAGTATGCCTCATTAACACATTCTGTCCATAACTAATGCCAACTTTCAAAGCATTAGCACTATACTTTCAAAAGTTATTAGAGTTGAAAATGAATAGTGTGGACAAGGTTTTTCAGAAATGAAAAAGGGATTCTAAAGACACATCTAATCACACTATTCTACCAAAAATGTTCGAGATAAACTGCTAAAAAAACACACTTTCCTGCCCGTTTTACGATACCGAATTTTAGCATAATGTAAAAGAAGACCCGCTCTTTCAGAAAATATGAAAAAGTCAAGTTCGGCTAGGTTGACCCATTTCACTTATTTTCAGTCCTCGCGCAAAATCAGTGTGTGCGACTTTATGTTCGTTTTGAGGTGCACGGTCACAATTTGTCTTGAGGGCTAATTTTCCCCACAACAACATTTTGTTTTATTCCAAGTACACACTCCCACTGTCATGCTGACTAGCCGGGCCCTGTGCTGACTGCTGCACAGCATGGCAACTTGCTCAGTGCAGCTAGCTGCAAGCTGTAAGTGTTGTATTGTTTAATGTGCACTCGGTTAGTCTTAATCACACACTGTGTTTTATATTAGGATCACGATCTCATCAAAATATTTACTAATCACTATTGTTTCGGTTAGATATTTTGAACATTATGTCTTATTATTGAGCAAGTATATCTAAAGAAAGTAATTTACGTTCAAATTGCCGAACAACCGGCAAAGTATTCACATAATCAAAATAACAGTGTCTGGTAATTAAGACTAGCTTTGTAGATACTGCGTTTTTCCTTGGGGAAAGTGCAAGTTAAGTGTAGATACTGCGTTTGGCAGTTACAGAAAAGTGCCTTTCTAAAAAATTTTTTCAAAAATCTGAATATGTCATATGAAGAAGGATTGCCCACTGACTATATTTATGCAAAAAAGTGAAAATCGCCAAAAATGTTAGATACTGCGTTTTTCCTTGGGGGGGGGGGGGGAACTACCCCTTCCTCCGATTACTAGACCCCATATAACTTCCACCCGATAACTACCCCCTCCGATAACTTCCCGTGAATGATTACCCCGGATAAGTAGGCCTATAACTCCCCCTCCCCTATAAAACTATCAAAAGGAAAATTACCCCCAGGACAGTGCACCAATCAATTACCCCCTGGATAACTACCTCCAGGGTCATTGCCCCCCCCCCCCCCCCAACTTTTACTTTTAATAAAAAGAATATTATTACTACAGGAAACGAAGTTCTTTGTATCATTTGCCAGGAATCACGGAGATGCCATACTGATACTTCATCTTATGAAAACAACATCTTAAGGATTTACAATATGTATCGTTTGCATTTAGGACGATTTATGTACAAGCTTAATTCCTCCCTTCTGTATTTTGACTCTTTGTTCATCAAAAACGAAACTGTCCCTGCATATCCTACCCGGTACTCCAGTAAATGTCAATGCCTTTAACCAAAACTATTTTCGCTAAATCTGTATTTTCTTTTACTGTTCCAAAATTTCGGATTTCTCTTGATAGTAGTATAAAAGAAGTTTTAAGTTTGAATGCCTTTACCATTGAACTAAAGACATTTTGAAGAAATGTTACACTTCACTTTTAGCATTTTTTTTTTTTTAACCACAATCGTCTATCGTTTACCACAACTCCATGCAACACTTCTTTATTTTGAGGAGCTTATATCTCACGCCTCACGTGCCCTGGTTTTGACCCATCATCTTCCTCTTCCCTCTCGCTTTTCTCTGTCCATGTACCGTGAAGGTAGTCTATTCCTGTCATTCATTACTCACCTTTCCTCTTTCTCTCATTACAAGGGATTTATCTCGTGTGTGTTCATGTGCAGTGCACTCCCGTTAGGACGAAATGCCCAGGACCGACAGTTGTTTGTTTGTTTGTTTGTTTTTTCGTTTTAGCGAAATATCGTTATAATAATATGCAATGTATAACGAAAAGAAGGAAACCACGCCAAAAAAAAAAAAAAAAAATCTGTTTGTTGAATCCTCATCATACGCTGGAAAGCTATGTGAAATGGGAGAGTACCTTTTTAATTTCGTTTAAATATTACATTTTAAAAAGAGCATGAAGTTGTTTGTGTTGTCACACATGTGTAGAAAATGACGGTGTAGGATTTGGTTACAGTTCGATATTCCAAAGATTATTATTCTATTTTTATTTATTTATTATTTTTTTTTTACTTAACTACGTTACTCCGAAGGCTCCCGATGGTTTGTTTATCTGAAGGTTCGCATTTCCTAAGAATCATTATTCCGAAAGTTCATAATTTAAGTTAAAATAATATATTGTTCATTTTCCGAAGGTTCGTTGATCTGAAATGAAATGAGGTTCGTCATTCTGAAGGTTAACTATAAATCCAAAAAAAAAAAAAAAAAAAATGAGAAAGGTTCACTGTTCAGAAAGTTCGTTGTTCCGAAGGCTTTTCCATCCGAAATGAAATAAGGTTCGTTATTCCGAAGAAAGTTTGTTAATGAAAAAAAAAAAAAAAACAAACAAATTAGACAGGTTGGTTATTTCCAAGATTTATTCATCTTAAGACGATTATAAGGATTGCAATTCTTAAGTTTTGTTAGTGTACTCACATTTTTCCACCATGGATTAACGATTCTTTTTGTAATGTTCCGATTAACGAACGTTTTGAATTCCTATCATTTTCGGACTAACGAACCGTATGAGAATAAGAACCATATTTTATCATGGGATTAACGAACCTTTGGAATAACGCCAAAATGTGCTTAATATTTCATTTCCGAACTATTACGGACATTTAGTTGTATCAAAATCTGTGTATTTTGTATCAAAGGACTTCGGAACAATGAAACAAACCTTATCTGAATTCAGATTATTGTATTACAATGACGCAAGTTCCCCTCGGAAACTGTGCGTGATACACGGAGTGAACATACAATGATGTGAAGCGTTCGCTCATGCATGCAGAGACGCTATAAAAATGCTTGTTCCGCTACGCATTTTCGAATGCGATCCGCATTTCGTTGTAAAGGAGCACATTTCTTTTGTTTTTTCTTTGTCAGTGGCGCTCAGAAAAGAATGCGTGGTAACGAAAATTTTGTTATAACCGTCTTCGTTATAAGCGAATTTTGTACCATAGACTTTAATGGCGATAATTTTGGGACCAGAAGTTTTGCTTCGTTATAACGAAATTTCGTTATAACCGTGTTCGTTGTAACGGGAGTTCACTGTAACTTTATTTGTGTACTTCGTCTCTGTCTTAATTTGCTTTCTTTGCATTGTTTCATCAATTTTGTAACTATTTTACTGTTACACCGTTAACACTCATTTCAGAATTGCCCTACTGCATCATTGGGCATTAACAACTATAGTACTTATCAAGGATGTGGGAATAGATTGTCACCTCCTTCGTATGATCACCGCGGAGCATTACCTCCCTTGACAATTACTCCTTATCAAAATTAGGCTCCAACCAATCATCCCTCTTACAGTAACTCTCCCCCAGAAAATTACGTCTCTCATTTTTATTTTCGAACAACGTTTGCTATTTGAATTGGAAAAAAAAAGAAAAAAAAGAAAAGAAAAACATTTTTTCATATCGTCTGGTTTTAGTCGAGACCTAACTTCAGGTTTTAACAATCTTTTGGGTGAGATAATTAGAAACCCCTTACGAAATATTAAAGAGCACGTTATTCCAAGAAGGTTTCAAATTTTTGTGAAAAAAAAATACTCTTGAAATGGCCGGGATAAAACAGAGCAGCCCTATAATGCAAAAAGGATTCTGTCAACTACAACTCTCTATAGATCTATTCAAAAAGAGGGTGCAGGACAAAAGACTTCGTTAACAACTAGGCGTGCTTTGTAAAAAAGAAAAGAAAAGGAATACCGTTAAACTCGTAATATTTTACTCTTTCTAATCAGACTAACTTATACTTGAACTTGATTTCAGTGTCGAGAACATTAATTTGAAAACTAGCACAATTCTACGTGTATGTAAAACAAGCTGTAATTTTACTCTTATGACAGATTAGGGCACCGTTTGATAAAAGTTGCCAGTTATGGCATCTTGTTAGTCTGTAATAATTTCAATAAAACCTTGGGTTCTGCTTGATTGATAAGCTCGAGTCACAGACTTGTTACCATGGACCTGCTTTGATCGACCTACAACGATTGGTAATTGTGTGGAACTGACAGCTGATCAGGACTGATAACTTTTATAAAACCGTGCCCGGATCCTATCAGAAATTATGGCTTTAATCGAAGGTTGTTAAGGGAATATGAATTGCAGTGCAATCAACTCTCCTTTTCTTATGTTTATCGTCTAATGTGTTATAACGGTAGAAAATGACAAGCCAAAAGAGTAAATGATGACACTGTAAAAGAAAGGTGCATCTTCTGATATGGTGTTATGAACTTATGGAAAAATTACAACGGGTGGTAACTTTCGGGGGCGTGGGGGGGGGGGGGGGGTTCGGGGTATGGTTAAGGGGGGGGGGTAGTAATCCGGGTGGTAGTCATGCTGGGGGTAGATATTCGGGAAGTAATTATCCGGGTGGTAGTTATCCAGGGGGTAGTTATCCGGGGGGTAGTTATCCGGGGAGTTGTTATCCGGGTGGTAGTTATCCAGGGGGTAGTTATCCGGGGGGTAGTTATCCAGGGGGTAGCTATCCGGGTGGTAGTTATCTGGGGGGTAGTTATCCGGGGGGGGGGGGGGGGGTAGTCATCCAGGGGGTAGTTACCAAGGGGGTAATTATCTGGGGTTAGATGTCCTAGGGGTAATTGCCATTGGGGGTAGTTGCCCTAGGAGGGTAGATGACCGGGTGGTAGTTGTCCTAGGGGGTAATGGCCCTGGAGGGTGATTGCCCTAGGAGGGTAGTTGTCCGGGGGGTAGTTGCCCTAAGGGGGAAAAGACCTGGTGGGTAATTATCCGGGTGGTAGTTATCCGGAGGGTGGTTGCCCAGGGGGTAAGTGCCCGGATACGTCCTCAAGATAATACGTTAACCTTTTATTCAATATGCTTGTAAAGAGCTTCCCTAAACAACTAAGCAAAGTGATGCCTCGATAGTTATTGGGGTCTTTTGCGTCTCCTTTCTTTTTACACAAAGGTCTAATTAGTCCAATTGTCCAATCAGAAGGAACGACACCACTGTCTAAAACAATATTGAATAGTACGACAATGCAAGATAGCAAACGGCCAGAAGAGTTTTTCAGAAATTCGTTCAGAATTTCATCAACTCCACAAGCTTTACCATTCTTCACACCGTCGCCGGTTACACGAACCGACGAATCCCTCAGGTTTGCGTAAAAATGACAATTCGAGAAAATCGCGTTTGAAGTTAACCCATTTTTGACTTATTGTTGCTACACTTTCATGTCTATAATTTCCAATTATTTTTGTAGTACATCAGACTTCAATTCTTGCTCTAACTTGTGAAGTTTTTATCGAATTGTATTGTTAACAAATAAGCGGGAAATCGTCAAAGAGCTGCATGCATGTATTTTCGGTCTGCAAAGAACGTTGTCATTTTCCATGTGTGTCCATATGTACATGTCATTGTCAACACATGTATTACATAGTACGCGCACTGTGCGCGCGGTCAATGAACTGTTGAATCTCAAAAACCAAAGGTCAAAAACTACACGCAAGTCAATGCGCACTGATTCGTCGGTTCGGTGACCGCGCGTACTAGTACGCGCGGTCACCGAACCGTCCAATCGCCTGATTGTTTAACACACGCGTCTATGGGGAAAACAAATAATTTTCACAAATGGAATTACATACTTCTACAAAAGTGATAACTACGTAAAAATTACACGGAATTACACACTGAGAATTTCAGAATATGTAGTATGGAATGTCTACTATCGAAATGAGTGAACATCTCAAAATCGAAAATTTGACCCAAAATCGAGTGATTCGTCGGTTCGTGTGACCGGCGACGAATTATGTAGTATGGAATATCTACTATCGAAATGATTGAAAATCTCGAAATCGAAAATTTGACCCAAAATTGAGTGATTCGTCGGTTCGTGTGACTGGCGACGAAACGTTTAACTTGCGTGACCAATTCGTCAATATCAATGGGTTTGTTCAAATCTTCATTTATTGGACTAACTGGGATAGGAGTGTACAAAGGAGATTCTTCGGTGCCCTTAGTCTGACTAAGATTTCTAAGATGCTCTTCAAGTACGTTAAGGTCTATATCAATTTCATTTCTTTTATCATTTAACGAGGTGATCATATTCCAGTATTCCCTAGGTTGAGTTACTTTAGAATTGCGCAACTTTGAATGTAGGATGCTATTGTTTTGAGTTTTTGCCTTTCTTAACTCCTTCTTATAAATACATTTTTGCTTTAACAACTCCTCTGAGATATGTTTCCTGTTTAACGTTTTCTCAGATTTAAGCAAAGGTTTCAGGCGAAAATAATTTGAGCGTAAATTTTAAAACTTACTATCAAACCATGGTTTAGAATGATTATTTTGATATACTTTCTTCTCCTTACGTCAATAAGTTTTAACCATACTACAACTTTCCGCTGCGTCTAGATATAGTTGCTGGATAGATGACACTAAACCGTCTAATTGTTCTTGCGAAATTTCACAAGTAGACATGCTGGTCATTTTTATGTACAATCTAAATTATCTAAATTAATGTTGTTCTTAAATTCCTTCGATAAACTTTCAGACCATTTAACTTTAGTCACTGGTTTTGTTTGAAAATCTTTTGTTTCTTTGAATATCGCCCTAGAAGCCGAATTTGTATACAACGATAATGTTAGCATAATAGGACTATGTTTGTCAGACCACAGTGGATCAAATATGTTAACAGCAAAGTCTTCAAATGTGACCGTGCACCACAAAACGAACATAAAATCGCACACACTGATTTTGCGTGAGAACTGAAAATAAGTGAAAAGGGTCAACCTAGCCGATCTTGACCTTTTCATATTTTCTGAAAGAGCAGGTCTTCTTTACATTATGCTAAAATTTGGTATCATAAAACGGGCGGGAAAGTGTGCTTTTTAGCAGTTTATCTCATTTTTTTTTTTTTTTTGGTAGAATAGTGTGATTAGGTGTGTCTTTAGAGTCACTTTTTCATTTCTGAAAAACCTTGTCCACACTCTTCACTTTCAACTCTAATAACTTTTGAAAGGATAGCGCCACTGCTTTGAAAGTTGGCATTAATTATGGACAGAATATGTGTTAATGAGGCATGATGAATTTCAATCTAATCCGATAATCCCTTCACTGTTGTTACTCTGGTGGTTTACTTCCTGTTTTTTGTCCCATTCATCGCACAGCCAGCACGGTTTGGTAAAGATTAAGCGCTTAAATAGACAGTGTACTTCAGAGCGTCTTTTCTCAATTCATACTTTTCCTGACTTTGTGCTTTCTTTCCAATATTTAGATAGGTTAGGAGAGTCCATTTGACTTGAGTTATACATCATTTTAAAGCTTAAAGTCTGTTCTTTCAGAATGTGGTCTTAACTAAAAATTCATATCTGGCGACTTTTCGTTTGTTTTGTGGTGCAGGGTCACCATGTACGCAACAAATCAAATGAAGCCACACAATAATCAATTGTGCTCGAATTCGCACACGTATAATGCCCATGTCTATCAGATTTCGATCTTCCGTTGAGAATTACCATTCTGAAACATTCGCACAATTCAGTAAGTTGTTTTCTATGACTGTTGATTAGTTTGTCCATGTTATTCCTATCTGGACATACAACTGTATGAGAGAGATCAGAATGTACACAACAACTCTTCGCAATTTTGATCATACTGAGGTATGAAACTGTTAAATCCATCTTCATCAGTTAATATTTCACTATAACTTCCAGTTCTCGCGTTAAAGTGTCCGACCAGACAGAAAGGCAAATTGAACTGGTTCGTCAGAAATATCAAATCACTTGATATGTCATCAAATATGGAATCACTGCAGTATTTTGAATTCTCTGGTGGAATGTACACATCACCAAGGAGAAAGGGATATCCAAATGCATTCTCAATTATATTCAACCACAGAATTGATGCAGACGTTACATTTTTGACAACTGAAACATGTCTACAGATATGATCTTTAACTAGAATACCTAAGCCGTGGATGCCTCCGTGAGGTACTCTATATTACTATTATTCTCTCTTTGGAAATGTATGAATAACCATTCGGAATAAGGTCCTCATCAATAAAATCAACCTTTGTCTCGCTTAAACAAATGATATCAAAGTCTTGAATGAAAGTTTCTAGAGATCTCTCCAGGAGTTTTGTACGGATTCCGCACACATTTAAGCTGGTTATGCGTGCTTGCTTCGCTACATGCATACCCTCTGCTGGGCCGGCAAACTCCTATTTTGCCTCAAACAGGCCGGATGCCTTCGTTCGCTCTTCTGTCCACCCTATCTGGAACAGATCATCCGGTGTTTCAACAATTTGTTTTGCGCACTGTCCATTAGCTTCAAAGACAGCGCGCGTTTCAGGTAACGTGCGTAATACCAAAGATAGTAGCAAGCGTCTTTGGTAATACGCTTGAGGACCGCGCGCTGTCCATTTGTTTTGTACAGGATTAGTGCGCACTTTCCTGTCTTATTAATTAAGCGTCTTTGGATGCCGACTGTACGCGTTACAATCTGCACGTAGTACCAAGGTAGCAGGACCGGCGGAGCGTTTTCAAAAGCGTGGGGCCCACTTCCCGGTTTCATGAGCTAACAAGCAAAAAACAAAAACAAAAACAAAAACAAAAAACAAACAAACAAAAAACAAAACAAAACAAGACAAAAGAAAAACAGGTCTTCAGTGGAAAAACATAACCGTACCACGCTCACACTTCAACACTTCAAGATCTCTATTTCTATTTAGTGCCACTCAAAAAAAAAAAAAGTGGGGGGGGGGGGCAAAGTGATGACACCTTATGTATTCCTTTGTACGGTGTACAAAAAAATGTGGGGGCCCGTTTCCCCACGGCCCCCAAGGTTCCGCCGGCCATGTAATGGGTAGTACGCAAAGTTCAGCGGTCCGAGCCGCATATACATGGTCATGATATAGCACAACACTGATCGACAGAATCGGGAAGCTTGAAGTGGAACTGAGCTGTTTTCTTTTGCAATCCATAGATCTGTTTTGTGACATGCAGTTCATTATCTGTTCATCAACATGGTAAAGTCTAGTGCTAAGGTACCTATGGCCTATAGGCCCTCTTAGTCGGGGACTACTAGTCTACTAGACTAGGTGTTAAAAACAACAACAACAACAACAACAACAACAACAACAACAACAACAACAACAACAACAACAACAAAACGAACATATGGCACACATTATCGTCTTTAGGTCTAACAAATAAAACAATCTGAGTATCTCTGTTAAAATCTAAATTAGATCTAAACTTGTCATTACTAATACAAAATATATGTATATTTTTTTTTCCAATTTTTGGTTACAAAATATAAAGTCACGAAAGTATTATCAAAACAAGTATTTATACTTTCACCATTCAGATATTAATTTTTGATTACCAAATCTGGTGTTACAAAAGGCGAATCAAAGATTTTTTTTTTCCGGTGGGGGGGGGGGGGGGGGGGGTACTCAAGGTACATCACCATAGCTTAAAACACGCACGTTACCAACCACTGCAACAACCAACACATGCAATCTACAATCAACGTCATTGTATTAGGACTTTTCATTTGGAGGACCGTCAGACTAATGCCAAAAGTCCCATTTCCTTGTATTTAATCTTCTTCCTCCATTATCATTTTGTGTACATGGTTACAGCAAGTGAGTAAAACAAACAAACAAACAAACAAACAGGCAATTCAATGTTGTGCTTTCCACGCTTGCATCCACATAATATCGTTATATATAGCTGTATAAAGGAAAATGATAACCAAAACGCACACGGACTCCTTTTGTGAATATTTTTTTTTTCACCATATCACTGCAATTTTGACATTTTTTTTTCTTTTTTTTAAAGAAAAGAACATGGGCTTTTGAGTGAGCCGCATGAGATTCATGCATCCTAGCAGGGTATATCCCTGCATTGGTTCCTGACCAGATTTGGGGGTCTTACGATGATCTTTATCGCATGGATGCTCTGCTAGCACAAAAACGAGCACATGAACCCCCCATTCTTACAATTGTTGTTCTGCATTAAATAACCCTTCTTCTACAATTTGATAAAGTTTCGGTAAAAAATGACATGGATTTTGAATGTACAGCATGACATTCGTGAACCTCACCTAATAAGGGCACCCATGCACGATTTGTTTACAACCAGATTTGGGGGTCCTAGGATGATTTCTATCATATGGGGGTGCTGCCAGCACAAAAACGAGCACATGAACCCCCACTTTTTATCGTTTTTCTGGAATAAGTCTTCTTCTACAATTTGGTCAAGTTTCATAAAAATGACACGGGATTTGAATGAATAGCATAAGTTCTATGAACCCACCCTGTCAGGGCATCCCTGCATAGGTTCCTGACCAGATATTGGGGGCTTACAATGATATATGTAGCATGGGGGCGCTGCTAGCACAGAAACGAGTACGTGAACCCCAACTTTTTTATTGTTTTTTCTGGAATTAGTAAGCCTTTTTCTACAATTTGGTCAAGTTTCATGAAAATGACATGGGTTTTGAATGTACAGAGTAAGTTTAATGAACCCACCCTGTCAGGGCATCCGTGCATAGGTTCCTGACCAGACTTTGGGGATTTACGATGATTATGTCGCATGGGGGCGCTGCTAGCACAAAAACGAGCCCGTAAACCCCACTTATTATTGTTTTTTCTTGAATTAGTAAGCCTTCTTCTACAATTTGGTCAAGTTTCGTGAAAATGACATGGGTTTTGAATGTACAGCATAAGTTTAATAAACCTTGTCCTTTAGCTCACCCCTAACAGAAAACGTCCCTGAAAAAGATGTGAGAGATTTCGGTTTTTTTCTGCTGCGTGAGGGCGCTGCTTGCTCAAGAAGAAGAGTGTAAACCCTAACTTTAAAACCTTTTCCTCATTTGGGGTATCTTTCCCTGCAATTCTTGCAAATTTGGAGAAAATAACGTGGATTTTGAAAGAATTATGGGGATTTAAGTTTGTAATTGCAGATTTTTATGCCAATCATGGTCTTGATCCTTTAGCGCTATCATTTTGGTACAGGACGGCAGATTAGTCATATTCTTCAAAGTCCCGTAGAAGAAAAACAAACACATGAACATTTGTTTTCATTTACATATTTGGGCTTTGGATGGGTCAAAGTTACGGTATGGAAAGTTTTAAGAAAATGACATGGACTTCACTTTAACTGAGGAACGTCCTTAAGGGAATTCATCATGCCGTTGCTTCTCTTTTTTTTTTTTTTTTTTTTGCGAGTAGACATGCAATGACTTAGTTACCAAAAGACGTAAACTCATTCCATATCAGCAGTCTTAGCAAATTAATGTACAGCGCATCAGCATGATCAGTATAGCAATTCACCACGATTATATAATCCCGACTGCGATAATATGATACAAATCATTTCTTTTTTGGTTTCCAGCATCTAAGCGGAATACCAAAGAAACGTCGAGGCAAAAATCAGGCAATGTGAAGTTTGTGATAAGACGTCGGCTAGTCTTGATCCTGCGCGCCTCCACCGAAGTCCTTTATTTCTCACTGCCGATACTCCTAAATGATTCGTTCGCAAAAAGAGGAAGCCACATTCTTCCGTGACGAAGATGACAAATACTGTAAAATTTCTCTCCTATGTGCAAGTATGCCAGTCACTGCAAAAAAAAAAAAAAAAAAATGCACGAAAAGAAAGAATATAAAAGTAGTTAAGCCCTGGTTTCATGTCCTTCACGAAATTATAAAGGGATAAATCTCCAGGTCCAGCCTTCTTGAACATAAGTGCTTTCTATACTGTTTGCAAAGACATATCAGTTGGTTTGGATGTTGATGTGGTGTCTTACTTGTCACGTACGCCATGATGTACATGGTGCTTGAATCGAATGTAGAAAGGGACATTACCTCTGCGTGTAGATGATGCAACAAACAGCCCGCATTTTCCACTAAAAGATTTTTGAATTAACTTGCTATAAGTGTTGCCGCGATAGTTAGTATTTTATCATAAATCAAAATACAGATCAAGACAAAATTTCAGGAAGAAAAGGACATGCAAAACAGTCCTGTGATATAACATAGATGTGTAGCATGTTACTTGATAGAGCAGACAGATTCTTATAACCATCTTTTAAACGAAACAAGAAATAATACGACTATGATTCTATGATGCCATCGCATTCCGATTTTACGTGTCATATTTATTTCTAAACAAATATTCCTTGACTAAGCTCCTTCAAGGTCATCGTATTCGAAAGATACCAAAATCTAATATTTTCAAACAATCAAGTGACACATCTCTTTTAACTGAGATCTCAGTTAGATACTTCAGCGGCCTGAAAAAGATCTATAATTTGCCTGACGATTAATATCAAATTGATATATGTGTCCATGCACCACGAAACATACAAAAAGTTGCCAAACATGGATTTTCAGTTAAGGGCAGATTCTGAAAGAGCAGACTCTAAGCTTTAAAATGATGTATAACTCAATTCAAATGGATTCTCCTAACCTATATAAATATTGGAAAGAAAGCGCACACTCTGGAAAATATTGGACTGAGAAAAGATGCTGTGAAGTACATGTTCAGGTACCTAATCTTTATACTAAACCGTGCTGCCTGTGCCATGAATGGGACAAAAAAAAAACATTGATGTCAATCATTGTAGCAACAACAATGAAGGATGTGAAACATAATAGAATTACACACACTCACGTACACACAAACGGATTATATGACTCAGTTAAAACTTTGATCGCATTTAAGGAGAAAAAAATGAGTAAATCGAAAAATACATAAATTAACGACAAATCAGGTATTTTCGCAGAATAAGTCAACACGTTTTTGTTTTGTTTTGTTTTGTTTTTTTCTTTCTAATGTGATATGAGCCTACAGCCGGTTAGATGATATACATGTTTGTCTTACGAGAATATGACTTTGTACAGTCATGGCCTCGCTGATTCAAACTTTAGTACTTCGAGGGACATTGAGATGTTTGTCCTTCGATTCGAAGGAAACTATTTCTACATCAAGTAGCGATATTTAGCAGCAATTATTGCTCTTTATTACGATGACAGCGCACGTGGCGTATTAGTCAAGTCCGTACCTCAATCTCGAATAGAAGGATGACAAATTATGCGGAGTTGGAGTTAGATATCTCAGCCTTTGAAAAACCGAAACCAAACACTGAATTCTTCACAGAATTGTATTTTTCTAGATATTTCATAAGTAGTTTCTAATTATCTCGCAAAAAGTTGAATTATGAATCCCCGGTCTCAACCAAATCTATAGCCACCCTTTTAACAAGTCTGAAAGTGAAAACAATCTATCAATATTATTATCATTATTGTTATTATTATCATTGTTATTATCAAAAAGAGGTTAACAATCCTGCAGAGTGTCATAATTCCGTCAACTTTGGGAGGGAAATTTGGGAGCTGCAAGGTTTTATATCTTGCATAAAAGATCAATGATCATACCATATACAACCAAATATTGCAGAGTGCGGAATTTTAATATCTATCCTTCCAGGTTCCTTCTATTTACTTTGTGGTATACTTCCCTTTAATGCTGCTTCTTATCAGATTAATATTCCTTGTTCGAATCACGTTGTATGTTTGTTACATCGCTGAATTCGTAGAGGGCGTTGACCACCACTTTGTCGTCCTCGGCAAAGAAGTCGTAATCTTACAGGTGAAGATCGATGTCATCCAACTTTTTATCCTCACCTCCAAATGATGTTCGTTTTGATCTATCTGGGATTGTTTCGTAGACCTGAGGGTGCTGCAGAGATGCACCCTTCTCTGCGCCATCTCGGAGTGCAGCTGCTCCGGGTAAATGAGCAGGGATCGTTTGGTAGACGTCGTGAGGATACTGTTCAAGAGATGTCCCCTTCCCTGCGTCATCCCTGAGTGCTGCTCTCGGTGAATGACCGGCGACCATTTCGTAGAGTTGACCTTGCTGAAGAAATCCACTCGTTGCTCCACCAACTGAATCCGATAAATCCCTCTGATTCCTCTCATGTTTCCATTTGCAAGTGTGTTTCACGATCCTATGCCTGCTACTTAGACAAAGAACGATCACGAGAACGAATATCACGCTGCCGATGATGATGCCAGATGCTGACGAAGTAGGGGGGGATGGCATAACATCCGTAAATGAAGAATAAGGTGGGAACGTCGAGGTAGATGGAAACGGCTTTGCTGATGGTGACGGAAGTAGCCCTATATCACACAAGATTGGAGTGACATTCGAAAACGGTTCAAGTGTAATGTTCAACAAAGGATATATGGGCAAGTGTTGTTCCAGTTGGTACGTAAATGAGCCACCAGACATTTTCACTTGAACTTTCGGATGCAGGCTAGACGGCCTAACATCCCAGTCATACTCTTCGTTTCGTAATCCAGTGATGTTACAGCTTACGATGTTGACTTTCAGGTGTTGGTGGCCTGATGGGCGTGCATCAAAGAAACAAGAGCATTCAAACACACGAACATGGAACGTTGTCGTCTTTTTATAACTCGTGCCATGGCCTGCTATTAAACATGTATAGTTGCTCGAGTCGCTGTAGGAAATATTAGTGAAAGACAAGTACAGGGAACCAATTCCGTTCTCATCTTCTACGTATAAGCTGCTGGTATGGTTATTTATAAATTCATGAGTTGAAAACCCTTCATCTAATGTCGAGTAAAAAGCTAAATAGTCGTTGGCATTATTCAATTGATGGCCCCTTCTGGAAAATCGAAAGCTGTGTGTTCCATTATAGCCGTGGCACTCCAACGTCAAGTTATCCCCTGCGCTGACAGGTACATTAACAACGTCCTGTCCATCACACAACATGCAGACCTCAGAGAACACCAGAGATGATAACACAAAAAGAAAAATATTCCAAAGTAACTTGCAGATGACGTTAAGGGACTTCATCATGCCGTTTCATTTCTCTCTGATACAAACGAGACCAATATTGTTCAGTCTTTTGGCAAGTAGAATTATTCATTGATGTCGAATACTCCAGAGACGTAAGCCCTCTGCATAAAAAAGCATTCTTTTCAAATGGATGTACGGAGCATGCAAATGAACAATTCATCACAATGCTATGATTCCGAGTATGACAATTTAAGAGGAATCACTTCCTTCTCCTTTCCATCCGTAGCAATATCGTAAAGAAACGCAATAGCAAAAATCAGTTATGAGGTATGTGATAAGATGCCAGCGTGTCTTGATTGCGAGCACTTTTTCGAATGTCCTTTGCGCTCAGCCTGTTGTTACTTCTGGATTCTTTCGAAGAGAGACATGGGGAAGCGATATCCTAACATTATGATGAAGGTGTCAAAGGCGTTTACTGCACATCTATTGTCTTCAGTGGGTACATCTGCCAGGATCGCCTTTCTCATTATAAATGTTCAACCCCTGGATTACTGGATTAACCCAACTACTTTTAGATCTTTAGGCGACTGAAAAGAAACGTACAGACTCTTTCCCAGGTCGAACATTATCATTTATGAACATAAGTACTTACGAGTGAAGAAACAACAGTTGGTTTTGATATGCTCCTTAATTACTGGTGGTTGTACTCAGTATGCCTTTCAGAAAGTACCCTCTTTAAATCAAGCGTGAAGAGGGATGCTTATCGTGTACAATTTGCAGAGAGCACGTCTTCACAGTAAGATTGTTTAAAGGAGACTTCCGGATAATTGTCAGACTTTTACATAAGCAACTATAAATTGGTTTTACGTGGTACAGAGTTTCCGAATTTATAGTGATTGGGATGAAGAATAAAAACGTTTTCAAAATTTATAAAATATCAAAATGAGCAAGGGTGATGATGTGTCAGCCTCACTATGAGAATGCATGAGTAGGGGCCCAATAAAGCAGAACAAAAGACGAAAGCATGCATAAACTATACACATGTGAACTTGTAAAGCATGTGGTATTGTAATGGAATTACACTGCTACAATTCTGAAATATGTGAGGCTCTTATGTCATCATCGTTGTTCAGAGTAATTTGTTTTGGACTTTTCAGAGTATCAATTTCTCTGCTCAAGGGCCACAATAAATTCTACAAATCTGTACATGGAGCTTCTGATTTATGTAGTCCATGACATCAAAATATGTAAATCATCTGGAATGTCCTTTAAGTGACTTGCTGCCAGAGTCGCTTCAGTAAGTGCATAATACTTTTTGTCGTCTGCTGAATACGCGGTTGAACAAATTCCAGAGGGGGAAAAAGTGAAATGATTTTTCAATATGTTACAGGTGCAGTATGTTGGTATAGTGTGAACAAATTCTTTCAAATTTTGCTTCAAAAAGTGAGAAACTATTAATAAAAGTGATGTAATTACGTTCTATCATGTTACAGTTCAATATCATTCTTCGTTGACTACGTCAGGTTTCCATACTGGAGGAATACAAAAAGGATAATGGCCTACATGGATTATTCTAAACAAAAATGTGAGAGGCCTTTAAAACTTCGATCCGAGTAAAACAATCCAACCGTCTCAAAGAGTTGATGCAAATCTCACCTACTCTCAAAACCAAACTGACATGGACAAACTTTACCCGAGAGCCTGCACGCTATCATCCTCTTAAGTTTTTCTGTGTCAGGGACTTTAGACAATGTGTACAATGCTATGGGGTTTTCTGAGCCAATCGGTACTAAAAGCACGTGCACAAAGGGTTAGTGTCTTAAACGATTTTAAGCTATACATGCTGTGTACAAATAACTGCCAATTGTCGCGAAATATTTTCTCTTCGAACTTCTCTTTTTTAGCCTACAGCTTTCACTTTCACGTCAAGCGGTCATTATAAATTATTTTCAAATGGCCAAGGTATTTTGTAGCGAAGAACATGCGACATCAAATAATATATCCCGATTGTTTATATATATTAGTCCAAGAGCATAAGTCCAAATTGGGCTCAAACCTGGACATTTCTGATATTGCATAACTCGTCTTGCATTACAGTACTTGTGCGCGTCAACATCTCTTAACATGTATTTTACTGAGTTTTCATATTTCAAAACACGTATTTAGTAAGACACTTACATTCTTTATTGGGTTGCCTGGTTGAAGGGTTATAAGAATTTAAAGAAATGGCGGCCGTTTTGGACGCAATCTTGGATTACGGTACTTGTGTGCGTCAATATAATATGTATTTCATTGCGTTCTTCGTGTTTTGAAACATCTAGACACTTGGACAACATCTCTTAACATGCGTCAACATCTCTTAACATGTATTTTACTGAGTTTTTCATATTTCAAAACACGTATTTAGTAAGACACTTACATTCTTTATTGCGTTGCCTAGTTGAAAGGTTATAAGAATTTGGTGAAATGGCGGCCGTTTTGGACGACATCTTGGTTTGCGGTACTTGCGTGCGTAAAATTCTCTTACCATGTATTTTATTGAATTTCAAATGCTTCAAAAACATATTTAAACACGTATATTTTGTATTTGGTTGCCTGGTTCAAAGAGTAATAAGAATTTTAGGAAATGGGGGCCATTTTAGACGCCATTTTGAATTACGGTACTTGTGTGCGTCAACATTTCTTAATAATTATGTACTTTATCGAGAATTAAATTCTTCTAAACATATAAATAGACATTTAAATTTTGTATTTGGGATACCTCGGTGAAAAGGTATAAGAATTTCAGGAAATGGCAGCTATTTTGGACGCCATCTTGCATTACTGAAAACGCTCAAAGAGGATTTATAAGGACTTTCAATTTCAGGAAATGGCAGCCATTTTGGGCGCCATCTTGCATTTAATACTGAAAACGCTCAAAGAGGATTTATAAGGACACATTCCTGGAGCTATCCTGAAAAAAAAAATCAACTTGTTACCAGAAATGTCCAGGTTAAAACTAATAGGCTGTCCTATATGTGGTGAAAACTTTGAGTTTTTTTTTTCATTTGTTTCTGGTCAGTTTTTGCTTTCTTTGTTTCATCTATAGATTTATTTTTCTCCTGTATAGCGCACATCACTAGACGTAAGTTAAACACAGGCTAGTTTGATACATAAGTGACTTGTGAATAATAGCAATAATAATGACAATAACATGAACATTTTGTATAGAGCCTATTACAAAGACATTTTAAGCATGATAGTGGTAGATTGAGAAAATTTCAGAAAACGCCACAGGTGATATCTTTTTCATTATTATCATTACTCTTTATTCACTTCATACAAATAACATATGTACAATCAGATATTTCATAAAAAATATGCAGATGCACAACTATACAAACATAGTTTTTTTTTCAACAAAAAAGCACTCACATGAATAAAAAAAAAAAATGAAAGTAAAATGCATTTACAAAAGGGATGCAAATTGGAAGGTCCCTTAAAGAGGAAAGAGATAGAAAAGAAAACCGTGAAGAATTAGGAACATAAATTCACTTTCAAACACGCACGCAAAAGGCAATATTAAACACACACACGTGTATCGATTACTAAATTACATTTCAATCTCATTGCTTATAAAGGAAGAAGAAACAAGGCGAACCTAATAACATTAATATCACACATCTTGTGTTTCCATACCAGTAAACTCTTTTCTCACATGCCTATACAGCTGTTAGTAGATGATATGCTTATCTGTGTGCATACATACTCATGACTAGTCAAACCTCACCTCACTAATTCCAATAAACCTTCCCGTGATCGGCTTCGGGAACATTCAGGACTTACAAATGGCGGAATGTAGCTCTTTGTGACGTAAGGTTTTGTTTTGTTTTGTTGCTTTTCGTGATTGGTGAATCCATTAGAAGTATTTGAGCGACTACAATGTCATATAATTGGAAAATTGGTGGTGGATATCGTTTTTTCGTCCATCTTCAATTGTTTATTGCTTTTCTGATAGGCCTACAGCTGTCTATGATATGATATACTTACAAGTATTAAATAACAAGTGACTTTAACTGTAATCAAGTTCGACGTGGCTACATCCAATAAACTTTCACGTGAACCCCGTCTGGGATAATGAGTACTTTAGGAGAACATTACTTTTTGGGACATAAGCTTTCGCTTAACTTTTCTTTTTTGCAATTGCTGAAGCATTGAAGTTATAAACGATCTTTGTGTCGTATAATAAGGCCTATAAAAGTAAATATAATCTGATTTTGTACCGTCACCCATCACTGGTATTCCAGCTGATTATCTGCGATTCTAGGGACTTAATGATGCTAAAGATATACCTTAAGTCCCTCTGCAACTAATCCATCTCAAGTCTATCTGCTGTCTGAGTGTATTACCAGTAGTCCAGGATCATGCAGGACCATTCCAATTGACTTTAAGGGACTTCATCATGACATTGCGTCTTTCTCCGCGATTGATACAAACAAGACAATATTGATCAGTCTTTTTGCGAATAGAATTATGCAATGGCTTGGTTACCAAAAGACGTGAGCTCACTCCATATCAGCAGTCTTACCAAATGAATGTGCCGCCCATCCATGATCAGTATAGCAATTCACCACGATGTTATAATCCCGACTGCGATAATATAGGCCTAATACAAATCATTTCCTTTTTTCTTCTCCATCCAAGCGGAATATCAAAGAAACGTAGCAGCGAAAAATCAATTAACGTGAAGTTTGTGATAAGATGTCTGCGAGTCTTGATCCTGATCACCGATTCAGTGAATGAATCGGTGTACGGAAACTTGGAATAATACAATTGTGTGCTGATTTTTTCCGTGTTTTCAAGTATCAACTAATAATATTGAGTGGCAACTGAGAAGACCTTACGTCGACAAACTAAATGAAAGAGACACGAACTATCTGCTGTGGAGTCGGAGGCTGTGGAAAGTCTAAATTCCAGGAACCGCTTTTAGCCCTCTCTTAGTCCCATGTGTTCTTTTACACGTTAGTAGTGGAGTCAGTGATGGATCCAGGAGATGCAGCCGCACAGAATGACGCAGTCAAATGGACAGATCACAAACTTCAAGTGAGTTCTGAAGGTAATCCATTGTCACCCACAGATCTGTTTCGAGAGGTAATTTTGCTCGGAAAGCCTGTCAAATTGTGTGCTCTCATGGTCAGATATTCAAAACTCTTATGATTGTCCACTAGATCATTCCTTAACAATGGGCCTGACCAATCTGACCAAGATTATGGTGGTTGTGGTTGTGCTATTAACTTTAACTCTGAGTGGTCTCTCCTCTGCTTGCTATGTGAATTATCGCTGGAGTTGTGCTAGACATCGTAGTGTGCACTACCTTGGACATAGAACGCCGTACTATGCAAACTGTACAGCCAGTTTTCAAATTCAAGTAACGAAGGACCCACACTTGTCATCCCCATTATTATGTCTCCTGTTACCTTCTGGCGACATTGAGAGCAATCCAGGCCCAGGCACATCTCATGGGAGCCATGATACCACCCACATGCATAACTTTACCCTAACACTGCTGAATGCAAGGAGTATTAAAAAGAAATGTCCAGAGTTACTTTTCTACATTACTGTGTGCCAACCTGACATTGTATGCATAACAGAAACATGGTTGACCGAGGACATCAGAGAC
The DNA here is from genome assembly GCA_033980235.1 of Diadema setosum. Taxonomy (NCBI): domain Eukaryota; kingdom Metazoa; phylum Echinodermata; class Echinoidea; order Diadematoida; family Diadematidae; genus Diadema; species Diadema setosum. Next base: position 28,717,622 of record CM067071.1, on the reverse strand, counting down.
GCTGTTCGTGGTATCCCTGATGACTACACACTTCTCCGTCGCGACAGAGGACATGGCCAAGGAGAAGGTGGAATACTTGTGGCTATTCATGCTTCACTCCCACCGGCAAGATGTACAGTACCACCCATCCAGGACTCGGAGTTGATTTGGTTTACCATCAAGTCTCAGAGGGAAACATAGATGATTGGCCTCGTATACCGTCCACCTTCAAGCCCTGTCTCCTTTTGGGATTCTTTGCACCAAAGATTGGAATCCATTGATACCAGCCGTTACGATGTTGATTGGTGATTTCAATGTGGATATGAATCCCCAAGTCCCAGGCTTTCCTGCCCGTACCAAGCTTCTTGAGATCATCAGTGACTTTGGGTTACAGCAGACGGTGTCTTCAATCACTCGTCCATCACGCGACAACACAGATGGTTCCATCATAGACCTACTGCTCACGAATCGTCCGGATTGGATTCAAACAGTGGAGACTGTGCCCTCTCCAGTAGAATCGGATCATCTTGCTGTAGAAACTCGTCTTCGTTCACACAAATTAGTGCCAAGGAAATCTGTCATGCGAGAATACCTTGACACAATACGCGGTGATTTTGATCATCTTCGTAACCTGATACATTACATTCCACGGAGTGCATTTATGAATCCAACTGATCCAGATGAATATAATGAAATATTCATGAATTGATTTGATGCTTCTATCCACGATTCCATTCCACGAAAAACTAGGTGCCGGAAAAAGAACTCACCATGGATCACCGATAAACTGTTCAAAAAAGCTAAGCGTACAAAATCTGAATTTGACTGGTGTCAGTATAAAGCAGTTCGTAATGAAGTTAAGAAACAAACCGGAAAACTGCATTGGGATTATGTTAACAGTCTTTTTGTTAGTAAAGACAACAAGAGTAGATTTTGGTCGTATGTGGCCAAAAGGAAACAAAGTGCCCCTCCTCCTAAATTTGTTGTGGATGGAGTGTCTGTATACGAACCATCTGATGTGTGTGACGCATTTAACATGTTTTCCACTGTGTTTAACCCTACCACACCACTTTACAGTGACGAGCCACCTCCGTGCTCACTGCCCATTCCAGAGTTATTGATGTTGCAAGTGCATGTCCACCAGGTTTACAATCGTCTTTTGAAGTTGTCTGCATTCAAAGCGCCTTGACCAGACGGTGTCTTTCCTGATTTGTTGAAGAAATTTGCTCTAGAATTAACACCACCATTCGTGCAATTGTTTAATATATCAATCTGTGCAGGCAAGCTTCCCCATACTTGGTGTCTTGCTAACATATCCCCTGTATTCAAAAAATGGGACAGGACTTCCCTTATTAACAATAGGCCTGTTGCTTTAACATCCATAATATGTAAGGTTTTGGAACTGATTATAGCTTCACGCATTGTTGATTATGTCAGTACTTATGGTATGTTAAATTCAAACCATCACGGCTTCACACAAAAGCGAAGTTGTGTGACGTAGCTTTTAAGTGTTCTTAATACTTGGTGCTCGGTGTTTGATGTAAACCGGCCTCCACGCATTGACAGTGTATTCCTAGATATGTCCAAGGCATTCGACAAAATGCCTCACTACATTCTTCTCTCTAAACTCTCTACTCAGTTTAATGTTACTGGCAGTCTTTGGAAATGGGTGAGGTTATTTCTTGTAGGTCGGAAGCAGAGGGTCATTTTTCAGGGCTCATCTTCAACCTTGTCAAATGTTACGTCAGGGGTACCTCAGGGAAGTTGTCTTGGTTCGCTCCTCTTTAATCTTTTTATGGATGATATTTCTGTTTCACTTTCCTCTACATGTGTTTTGTTCGCTGATGATATTTTGTTGACCGTACCATCCGATCCCATGGTGACGAACATATTTTCCAATTAGACTTGCAATCACTCCATGCTTGGGCTGAAAAGAACCTGATGACATTTAATCCATCCAAGTGTAAAGTACTCCACATAATATCCAGAAGTAGGAACCTGGAGGTACCAGATTACAAACTTCACCACACTTGTCTGTCTTCTGTCTCTTCCTATGATTATCTTGTGGTGACAATCAGCTCCATTCTGAAATGGGATGCACACATTGATCAAATTGTTCTGAGGGCCAGTCGGCTCCTTGGGTTTATCAGTATAATTGCTGAACGGGCGTCTACTGCAGCTATATTTGCCTTGTATAAATCTTTGGTCCTTCCTATACTGGAATATGGGTGCCCTGCGTGGCACCCCATACAGGTAAACAGGAACAAAAGCTGGAGAGACTGCAGCGGGCAGCCACTCGTATGGCGCTTAAACAACGCAGAGGTGACATGTCCTATAGGGAGAGGCTCGCTGCACTCAAGTGCATGGTAAACTCTGGCTACGAGAAGGGAGGTCTTGCTCTGTTCCTTTACTTAGTGTTTGTGTGGCATCACTTAATGTGAGACACTCAGTGATAGCACCCAAATTAACACTAGGCAGCAAGAATTGCTAACATTTCGACACCTCCCCTCTCGAACCCAGGCTCTATACTTTTCCCCTTCACGGCGGTTTCCGAGAGTATGGAATAATCTTCCAGCTGAAGTAAGGGATGCCGCCATCCTATTTTCCCTGTCTTCCTTAATTCATTGAAGCAATCACTGTTGTGTGCTTAATGACGATAATTAATAGGTGACTTGGTAATATATACATATATTGTATTTCCATTCTTACGGATTTCATATAGAATAAGACTATATTTGCAGTGTTTGGATGATTAAAGGGGATGGCTAGTAACTGATCAGTGGGAACCAGTGGGAATGCTGGGGAATGATTGTTCCAATCCTTGTGGGATTCATTTAAGAGTACATTATATATCTATTGTTGTGTGAAATTGTTATTGTTTGCTTCGGAATGGTCTCATGTTCAAGTAATGTGCAGTTTAATGTGTTCAGGTTATCATGCCTGTACAGTGACGGGGCATTAAACTGCACATTACTTGAATATGAGACCGCTCTGAAGCAAATAATTTTCACACAACAATAGATATATAATGCACTCATAAATGAATCCAACAAGAATTGGAACAATCATCCCCCAACATTCCAACTGATTCCCACTGATTGATTACTAGCCATCCCCTTTAATTTGATACAAATTTTGTTTGTTTGTTTGTGTATAGCTCAACATTACACTGTAATTATTCCCTTTTTCTTTTCTTTTTTCTTTTTTTCCTTTTGTTTTGATTACATAGAGTGATGGCATAAGTTGATTTAGATATTGAAGTGAAGATAAGATAATTTGGGGTATTGTTCATATATTTATTGTTTTGTATTTTAGTAACGTGATATTTGTATTATTGGTCTGTTCTGATAATGTGTATTTGTATTTTTTACAGGTTATTGCATATGTGTACGGGAATGCATTACACGAGGGCTCACATGCCTAAGGGCAATAGTAAAATAATTACTTTTGTGAGCCCTACCACATGTATTGCCTCCCAGTTTATACTTTGTCAGACGTAAACAGTGTAATTGTGTTATTGTAATAATTGTGTTATTTTCATGTGATTATATGTTATGTTATTGTTTATTGTCATTCTCATTTGGCTGAATAAATAAATAAATAATAATAATAATGATGATGATAATAATAATAATAATACTAATAATAATGATAATCACAGAAGTTCTTTATTTCTCACTGCCGGTATTCTAAATGATTCGTTCGCAGAAAGAGGAAGCGACATTCTATCTACTGTGACGAGTTGACAAATACTGTACAATTTCTCTCCTATGTGTAAGCCTGCGAGTCACCGGCCACTATATGCATGCAAAGAAAGACAATAAAAATCGCTAAGACCTAGTTTCATGTCCTTCACCAATTTCGGTTGTATACTTCTGTGATAAAAAGACGGCTGAAGAGAATATAAAGAGAAATATCTCCAGGTCAAGCCTCCTTGAACACAAGTGTCTTCCATAATGTTTGCGAGGATATATCAGTTGGTTTGGATATTGATGTGGTGTCTTACTTGTCACGTACACCATGATATACATGGTGCTTGAATCGAACGTAAGAAGGGATATTACCTCTGCATGTAGAGGATGCAACACACAACCCGCATTTCCCACGACAAGATTGTTGAAGTGACTTGCTATCAGTGTTGCCGCGATACTTCTAAGTACTTTATCGTCAATCAAAATACAGATCAAGACCGAATTCCAGGAAGAAAAAAAAAAAACAAAAACAAGCAAAACAGTCGTGCGATTCTTCGATGATAACATATATACATATCTTTCAAAAGGGGAAAATAATGATAACGCATCAAGATTCTACGTTTCATATTTATTTCTAAACCAATCTTCCTTCACTCAGCTCCTTCAAGGTTATCATATTTGAAAGATACCAAAATCAAACATTTTGTAACAAACAAGTGACATATCTATTGTAACTTAGACCTGAGTTCGATATTACAGCGGGCTCAAAGAGATGTATAATTTGCCTGACGAAATAGCAACTACTTTCGATATCAAATTGAGATTGTGCTGTTGTATGTTAAACTTTGCCCGAAATCTTACGCCATCAATCATTCTCATTATTCAAAACACTCTTTATAACTTGACAGTATGTATCAATCGCCTCTGCTGCACTTACAACGATTATTTTTCTTCATGTTTCTCTTCTATATACAGCCTACATCTTTCACTTTCATATCAAAGGGTCATGACACATTAGTTGAATTACCAAGACACATTATCTTCCAATGTGGCACCGCGATATGAAATGAAATGTTCTTACATTTACCCTTGATATTTTTTCTTTGTAACAATTCCTCTTGTCACTTACATAAAAAAAAAAAAAAAAACGTGACGAAAACTAAGCACATGCTGGTTTGAATACAACAGCGTGTTATGAATTGTAAATACGATCACATGTTGCAAACAGGACCAGTTTAGCAAGTGTTAATATAGTACAGACATGAAATTTGATATTATTTACGTTTTGGATTGAGATTCTAAGGTATCCAAAGATAAAAGAACATGATAGACAGAAAGAGAGAGAGAGAGAGAGAGAGAGAGAGAGAGGCAAAAATGCACAATGTAAAACATGATAGATTTGCATACACTCACGTACACACATGTGATATTGAATTGCATATAATATATCTCTCAGTTAAAACTTTGGTTGAAATCGAGGAGATGAAACGAGTAAAACGAATAATGTATATATTTATGACAAATCAGATTTTTTCACAGATATTAACACGTTTTTCTGATGCAATATGGGCCAACAGCTGGTTGGTTGATATACATGCTTATTTTCCGAAAATATGACTGTGTACGATCATGGCCTCTCTGACTGAATTGAATGTAATCATTCAAGGGACATTGAGTTGTTTGTCCTTCGATTCGAACAAAACTATTTCTTCATTAAGATAGCGAAATTTAGCAGCAATTATTTTTCTTCATTACGATGAACGTATATGTGGCTTATTAGTCAAGTCTGTACCTTAATCTCGAATACAAGATGACAAATTATGCGGAGTAAGAGTTAGATATTTCAGCTATTTAAAAACAGAAACCGAACTTTGAATTCCCCACACATTTGTATGTTTCTAGATATTTCATAAGTGGTCATTTCGCAAAAAAAAGTTAAAAATATGAATCCCCTGTCTAACCAAATCTATATCCATCTCTTTGAAGAACATGGTTGTGATGTAATGAATCAAACAAGAGATATCCAGAAGCATTATAGTACATACACGCTGCAGACTGTAGTGATCTACAGTTTGTAACTGGAAGAAAGGAAGTTGTGCGGGACTCCGGTTTGGTTCCTCCATTTCCAGGCAAAGAAGGAAAGCTTCACACCGTTTTTGTAGAGCTCCTGACCGGCTGCTGACCACTTCCTCTTCTCATCCAGATCGTCAGCTGTGAGATCATCTGTCATGAAGTACGCTTCCTTCGCGAGCTTAGGAGCTGATTCTTTATGATGTCGACTTTTTCGCGGTATGACAGGGTTTTGAAGTGGATGTGCCTTGGCCGTCAATGACCGTTTCGTTAACGTAAGTATCAGTTAGTGGACTAAATGTTTATTTAGTTAAAAAATGTTCATTCAAATAATCATTTCATGGACGAAATGACCTTTTGTTGGTTTTGTGATGCATGGTCATAATTTTATGACAGTATGTGGATATATACCCGTACTATGTTGGCATGTGTGTGTTGTCACAAGGTTTTTGTATCTATAGGTCCTGATTTATTTTCTTTTTTTTTTTAGTGTAAGATTTTATGCAATGATACTGTTTGGTGAACAGCATTTAAGCTTCTTTGCTGCTATATTCTACTGTGCATTCAAGTTATACAATGAACCACTTCAATTGAGTATAATGAAAAAAAAATAATAATGGAAATAATAATAGTAGATTTATGCTGATTATTATTATCATTATTACATATCATTATTTATTCGTATTATTATAATTGTTATTATTATTATTATTATTATTATTATTATTATTGTTATTATCATCATCATCATCGTCATAATTTTCACTAATATGGTTGAAAATGATCGTGCTTAATAAATTGCAACAAAAAAAAAAGTAAGGTGCATAAATCGGACTCTTTCGAAGTGGTCCACCCAAAGCATTCGTTTGGATCCCATTGAAGACCTCATATGTGCAGCTGGTCATCTGCCAATCTTGTACATGTGGAAAATTAAACAAGCGAACAACAGACAAAGACAAGTTTGAAAATATAGCATAATTTATGTACAACCTTGTCGTTACGTGTGTAAGGGCAAGGTTTTCTTTTTGGCCCGTTTCACGCTTAGGCGCCACTTTTAATTTTTTTTCCAGCTTTCAGTCTACTAGACAGAATAAGAGCAGATTCATAAAATGTTTTGATATGCATATATAGGCCCTCATGGGGTCTACCTCCTACAGCATAACAAACCAAAATGCAACTCCAAAGCATTTGCTCACGGTGAGGCAAGATGTGCCCAAATCGGACCCACTGGGTGTCAACCTAGCAAACATCCATTTTTTTCCCAAACTTTGCCATTCTGTATCATATCTAGCTATGAGTAAACTGAACATATATACGTTCAATAAATGAGTAGCCATAATAAATCATATCACAGTTAAAAAGTTTCAACTCTTTTTTGTTACATTTTTCCACTCTAAATTCTCTTGGTGGCTGTGACATTGTTCGTTCACATTTACGCATCTGCTTATATGGAATGTGTAAGTAAAAAAAAAAAGACAAAGGCAAGTCTCAGGAAAACAATGTAAAAGTAATGTATAGCTTTGTATGAGTTACTGTAGAAAGTTTGTTTGTGCTTCAGTTCCATCTGATGAAATTACAGTAATTTGCAATTCATGTATTATATTTGAGGACTGGTCCTTTTACTATAGGTTTTTCACTTCTAGGTTTGTCAAAGGCAGAAACTATAGGTGTGACAGGTTAAGGTAAGATTTAGACTCACATTACTTGTACAAATTTACCTTTTCTTTTCGGTACCCTGGGAAAACACTGCACTGCACATCTCGGATTCTGATCACAGTAAAAATATCACATTCACCATGTTGGATATTACTTACTGTGAGAAAAATTGAGTGCATAATTGCTCTATCAGGCACATTTATGACTTGATTGGTTAGTGAATAAGGATTCCACTACTGCGTTGATGAATTTGTTGCTTTATTCATATGCAGATCACATAAATTGAAGGTTAAAAAAATGTTTGTTCACATTTGATTTTGTCAAATGCTCACCAAGGGGTTTCAGGCATTCATACATTGAAACTTGAGAATATGTGGACCCTTGTGTGCAGTTATTCGCTTTCTAAAAATATGGCTACTCTATGTGGTTCTTGCAAACAGGATTACTGTCACCAGTTTATGATAACGAAAGATGAAAATTTGGAATTCTATTCGCAATTTCGGCATCACATCCCGCGTTGGATCCAATTTACTCTGAAATAAAAAAGTGCAAAGTTAACAGTGTACATGTATGTCAGCAAAAAGACCTAATACTCTGGTCGTTCAGTGTTCATGTATGTGAGCTTATGGAAATTTCAATAATGGTTTCAATGACTATATGTTAAGAACAATATTACCCCCCCAAAAAAAAAAAAATAAAAAAATAAAAAAATAACACTAATAATAATAATAATGTGCTTCTAGGGCGGGCGACAATTTGTGCCGTCAGCCCTCAGGACAAATTTTCGCCAGACGACAATTTGTGATGGGGCGGCAATTTGCGTCGGCAGCTCCATGCACAGTTTGTCGCCTATTTCAAAGGGCGACGATTTGTGCCGGGACGACAATTTGTGTCGCAAGATCCATACTGCCACTACCTGGTATGGCATGGCAAGGAGGCGAAACAGTGTATACTCCAACAGAGAAAACTTTTTTTTTCCCCTGAAATGGCGCCATCATATTGATTGCCGGATCTCATACAAATATATTACATATACATAACAAATACTTACATCTTTTTTTTTTTCACCTGTTCCACTACTTCAAAACGATTCTGGGGCTGAAATTATTGTTTCATGACCCAAAAAATAAAAAAAATAAAAAAATAAAACTCTTTGAGTGTCTACATCTTTCTCACGATGTGTTTTCTATCATGTTGGATTATTAAGTGTTCTATCGGTTGAGCATTTTATTTCATGTAGGCCCGAAGTTAAATTTGACAAGGATTGAAGTAGATAACTCTTTAGTTCTTTCTTATGCTCTGTGATCACGTAACCACTTACACGACTCTGGGATCTCCCTAGGGAATAGATGTTACGATGTACACGCTGTTGAAAACGTGTTGCTTGATTCGATTCAAAATATGTGATGTTATTCAAAACTGTGACAACCGCTGGGTACAAAGTCCATGCAGTGTATAATACACCGTTGTATTCTTTATCATCGTGTCATTAAATGCAAAAGGATATTCAGAAACATTTTTATGTTACTTTATTACCATGTCACACATAGGTTACTGGACTCTTCTACATTGTATAGATACGGGACACTTATACATACAGGCAGGGGGGTGTTGCCTTTACCCACGCATGCTCAAAATTGATGCAAACAACTTTTCATAATAATTGTTTTATGTCAATGCCAGCCCTTGGAGCAAGCTTGAAGTAACCATTGCGTTCCTATCCATTTTCTCGTTTTGAAGATCTCGTCCATTTCCTCACTGATCATGCCCTTCTCGAGTGTGTGAGGAAAACAACGAAGGAGACGAGTGAAAGTTTTCCCCGAAAGACACTAATCGCAAAATGTGCGTATAAAAGTGATAATGACACTGAAAATGGCACGAGCGATTAGTTATCATACCTGTGGAGATTCAGGAGTATTCATATTACTTGTGGACAACATAACAACAATAGCAACAACAACGACAACAAATCAAATGACATACAAGTGTACCAGGCTCCTTATTTCATGACATGACATATTTTTCGATTTCGTTAAGGTCTTCTCCGAGGACTACTAGTAATCCTAATACACGTGTTATATAAGGTAACATTTGTGAAGTGTGTTTGTAATGCCCCTAGCAATATCATATCAAGTGACAAATTGAAGCCATTTGATTTGTTTCAATAACATCATGCCGGCCTAAACATTACTTCTACTTCTTTGAAAAAGTTTAGGTTTAATCATTTGTATGAATGATGAAGTGTGTGTTAGAGTTACTGTCGTACACGTAACATGTGAATATGATTTGCTATCAGATGAGCCATGGTTATGTCAGTGTTCTGCTCGGGTATATCTGGTTCAGAAAAAAATGAGTAACTGTGTATGCATGCTATTTCTGTTGTAAGCCACTGAACTTCTACCACTTGATGGGTGCTGAGGTGCCCTGCGCTAAATTGAAGACTCCATACAACTCAGTTGTACAGATAGCGCTTCTGTATACTGAACATTCAGATTGGAGGCCTGCCTTTGGAATTGGGAAAAGAATGTGAGTATTGTACGATGTCATTCATGCATGATATGAGCAAACAGTCATGTCTCCTACGAACTCAAATGTGCCACATGTATCAGCTGTAAAGGACATAATATACGAGACATACTAGTATAAAGAATTCACGAACATGTCCGCGAGCAAACGGCTTCCGTCAAGGGTAGGAGCATTGCACTATTTAACTCCCACGCACTCACTCAACAAAAGAGTTCGGTCCGTCTCGCATTAAGTCGGGTGTGTGTGCAATCGTCGTCATTTTTATTAGTATGAGTGTGATTACCTGACATTCTGCTGAGAAAGTACGGTATTAAGGTGCATTCAATTAATTATCTTAATTTCATCTCAATCTTTGACTACCTGTGATGGATAGAAGATACTGCCTCGTTCTCCTGTCATTATTGACTACTGCTGTGTTCTATGGCCACTCTGGAGAAGGTAAGCGCTTGGACCTGCTATATAATTATACACTGCATATAAACACTAATCGCTCGTACATTAATTCGTGCACATGTCCTGTTTCTATAGTAGTACAATGATATGATTTTCCTACTATAAACTCATTATGTACACCGATGTCCAGTCTTGATAAAAAACAAGTCGGCTCTTCGAGAACTGTCATTTTTTCTACATTTGGGCAATTCCACGGTATGTAGGACACAGATGCCAAAAATTCAAAATGATATTTGTTGCAAACACCATACATTTTCAGGCAATACTTGAGTTGAAGTTTTGAGAATCATAATGTTTTTCAACAAAAGCGGCCATTTTGATTTTCAAAATGGCTGCCAAAATAAGCCTATAACTCAATGGTAAGAAAGAGTGTATTGTCACATAACTTACTCTCTGTATACCCACTTTACTAGTACTCTAAACAACAATCTTTTACATGTATGCAGTTACCAGACAAGTCTTTTAGAGAATTTTATAAAAACTTTTAATTAGTTTGACAATGATGGATGTAACGTCAGTTACCAAAAACACGGAATTTTTAACTTTATTCATCAAAGAAAGTGAGCTGTATGATGTAACTTAGGATTTCTAATGTATGCCCATATGCCTTCCTTTCAATACCAGAAATAAGGATACTTGGCATACTGGAGAGTCAAAATGAACACATCAAAATGTGTAACGTCAGTTACCGAAACATCATATACCAGTATGTTATGACAGTAATTATTAATGGGGCAAATTTTTTGACTTTAGGCCATTTCAATACATCTGGGAAGTCAAAGGTTATCAAAAAAAGAAAAAAAAAAAAAGAGCAGCAATCCCTTTGATAGGGAATGATGTCATCACCATGATATGTCCATGGAAACATTTTTTTTTTTCGTTCATTTCATTTCATTTTATTTTATTTTATTTATCAATTTATTTATCATAATATTTTTTTTTTTTTTTTGGGGGGGGGGGGCTTGAGCTTTTGATTTTCGGTTCAGCACAAGTTTAAGGTTAAATCATCTGGAAGTTTAGGTTTACCACATGCAATATATATGCACTCAAATTACCATACAATACATTCACAGGCCTACAGGATGATAAAGCTACCAAAGTTTGTAGGCCTAATCAGTGATGTGGTTGCATGGTAACCACCTTTTTTCTATTAAAAAGCTTGTGTACAGCTGTATACCAACAGTTTTATAATTTTTAATAATGATTACTTTTGCTAGCATTTTTCTTTTTTTCTGGTAGCTTAGTGAAGTTTCTACCTCAAGGCAAATGCAGGAACAGATATATTTCTTCGCTTGCACTTAAATGTGTGGTTTTATAGTTAATATGGCACATCTTGTATGGTACATTAGCAGGCCTGACATAAGGCATGTACTGTCATTACTGTTTGAAACTAACACGGACTTTGCTCAACGTTTAACACTGATGTTGCTCAAAGTGAGAGGTGAGGTAAAATAAAAAAAAAAATCATATTTGTTGATTACTTTATTTCATTCATGCAGGGACATTTTTGTAATACATAATAATTATGAACAGGAAGATTCGTTTATATTGATCTTAAAATTCTTCCGTTCCAAAGTCCTATTTCTTGATATTTGGGATGTTTTTGCAAGCCTTGATATACCAGTGAAAAGGAAAAGAAAAGCAATCATATTACTTCAAGCAAGGAATAAACAAATAATGCCCTTTTGACCCAATACGCAGGTTTCTTCTTCACAGGAAAAATATCAAAAGTGTACACTATTCATTTAAATCATTATTGATGATGGAGATCATTTTTTTTTTTATTTGTGGCCCTAACAATGCCTTGAAGGAGAAGGAGTAAATAAAGAAAAGAAGAAGAAATATATCACAGTTAGCTTTCACACATATTTATGAATATTTATATTAGTATGTGTTTTTTCCCCATGACCTGAAAGACATATTTTTTTTTCACACACAAAAATATCTGTGTTTTGTGTAGTACTGCAGGGCATTATGGGTGGGACACTCTAGATAGAAACTTTCCGGTTCATGGAAAAAACAACAACAAAATCCCTTAGTTATGTCAATATAACTTGGAACTGCTGAATCTAAATGGCTCTGTGTAATCATAACTGTTGAATAACCATTCAATCTTTAGACAAATGTCAAGAAATATCCCCAGGTGCATTTACATTATTTTTGCTGAATTGTGTTATGGCATGGGGGGGGGGGGGAGCTTGCCCTCTAAGGGCCCCACCCCATTTGTGTCTTTAGATTTTGTTTTAATTTGTTGCTAAGAAAATACCTGGGATTGTTACTGGTATGCTGCAGCAGTATAATAACCTGTTAAATAAATTAGTTCTCTGTAAACCCCATAGCAAAAGTATGTGTGACGTCAGTTATGTAACGTCAGTTATGTAACGTCAGTTACTGACATGTTTACCTTTAAGTTTTCATAAGATACAAAGAAAATGGACTAATGTTTCATTTCATGTGGATAATTGTAATTGATGAACCAAGGTGTGATTCCATATCAAACAAATCACTCTGAAAGGTCAGAATTATAGAATATCACAAAACTATTCCCAATCATGATTTTCCATGTGTAAACCCTATGCCAAATATAAGCGTAACGTCAGTTACGTAACGTCAGTTACGTAACGTCAGTTACCGTCATGCCTTCACTAAAACTGGCATGGTGCTAAAATTAAATATCTAAAGTGCACATTATTTTGCACACCTGTTCCTAAGAACCTAGGTATGTTGCCATATTAAACACATAAAGTTTAGAAGTCAGGGACATGAGATATTTCCATTTAAATCGACACCATAATTTCCCATGTCCTTTTTCCGTAACGTCAGTTACCGACACATTTTCACTTGCTATGTGATAGGAAATGCAGTCTGACAGGAAAACAAAAATCCACCTATTTCTTCATTCTCATGAACTCATTCATCAATGCTAATTACAAGCCCATGGTGCTTTCATTCACAAAACTACAACATAAACAATTTCATGAAAATCCTTACGCGTAACGTCAGTTACCGTGGAATTGCCCATTTGCAGAAGATCATTACTCACCAGCATAAACCATAAAAACCTTTTGGGCAGCTATACTTTGGGTATTGAGAAATAACCTTTCGGCAATTTCATTTGTGAAATGTAGGTATTTTACAAGAGAATACATATAATTAAGCAGATCAAAGATTGTGAGATGTAATCTTTTTGTTATCACTTTTCGTTCATTGTTTCAAAAGCCCCGTGCCTTTAAAAAAGGCTATATTGGGGATTCGATACTTTTCTTTCTTTTTTTTTTTGGCGGGGGGGGGGGTACAGTTATGACAAAAAATGCCTGATTTTTTTTTTTTTTGCACTTCATATGCCATCATAACCTGACACATCATAAACATCCAGTAAAACCGGCACTACTCCAATAGCATTTGCTAAGAAGCGTACTAGTTCAGCAGACATCTATCCATACAGGTCCAAGTTTCTGCAACTTCTTTGTTATGGACATCAAAAATGCGCCTTCATTGAATTCGTTTAAAACAAGATCGAAACTGTTTCTTTGGAAAAAAATGATGTAATAGAAAGAAATAAATTGTCATTAGCGGGTCGTTAACGATCTCCCCGTCACTGTACAGGCATGCTTACCTGGAAACATTAATCTGCACATTACTTGAATATGAGACCATTCTGAAGCAAATAATTTTCACATAACAATACATATAAAATATACTCTTAATTGAATCATACAAGGATTGGAACAATCACCCCGAAGCATTCCCACTGATTGTCACTGCTCAGTTACTAGCCATCCCCTTTCAACCATTTGAAATTCAGCCAAAGAAAGACACAACCCTCGTGTTGTAGACTTAAATAATAAAGTTCCTTCAGTTCAACGTATCAAATTTAACTTGAACAATGAGTGTGTTCGCTTCAATTCTTTACCAGGTATCAGTCCTAGATATAGGCGAACAGCAACCTATTCAAAGTTACATTTTTATCACGTTTGAGGCCCAAGAATTTTGGAAAAAGGGACAGTCCTCAACCCTCTACTTGCCACATCATAATTAGCACAGAAAGGGTTAAATGGTTAATATAACATCATAATCTGCTGATAATTATAAGGGAAAGGATTAGTTTAGAATATGATTTAATGATTTTTATAACAGGTAAACATGCATGGTGTTTCAACGGAGAATTATGACATTATTGACCTTAATTAGGATTTACCTGTTACAATCTCAATAACGCCGCGACTTTTCATTGAGGACACTGTTGGTTGATTTCAAAATAATAGTGGAAGAGTATAGTGGTAACATGACTATGTGCTTATGATGTCATTTTTGTCGTATTATTCTTAAATCTTATTTTTATGATCATTATTGACTCTGATTAGGATATACCTGTTACCATTTCAAATGAAGAGGAGAAAGCAATTTTATATAGGTTCATTAGGACAGCATTGATTATTTTGATTCAAGCTAAGAGTACCTATTATTTGTCATTCTTTCTGACAGAAATGTTTTAACTTTACCTTAAAAATGAGACTCAACTCATCCAAAGTTTTAAACCTTAACCTACGTATCGGGAAGATTTTTTTTTTCATCTGTATAGTCTTCACATTTCAATGATTGACAGCGTAAGGAGGACACTGAGTGAACAACTTTTTTTGCTAGTTATACCTGACAAACTGGAAGTGGGGGGGGGTGCAAGAAGACATGCATCATGCATACAAGAAGTTTAGAGTAGAAAGCCATATGTATGAAGTTCAATGCTTGCATACAATCACGCAAACTCAAATTCCTGCCGTCCAACCTCAGTGGTAGGCACTGCCCCTAACGTTCAAGGATGGAAAGGAGAAGACATCCTATTGCGGTGTGACATCAAGGAGGAGCCTCTCGTTGTGCAGTGGGTCAAAGAGAAAATCTCAGATCAGCAGCAGAAGACGGTGAAGGCTAAGTTCGTCGATGGAGAATTTTTTAGCAGGGAGGAACGGTTCGACATCGACAAGAACTTCAGCCTCGTCATCAGCAACTTGGAGGTGCTAGATGAGGGTCGTTACTATTGTGAGGTGCTGCTGAAGAATTCCCAAAGTTTGGGAAATTCCACCGTCATGACGATAAGCTGTAAGTAACATCTGTCTCCATTCATATAGTAATCAGTGAGATGGAAAAATATTGTTTTGAATTAGGTTACCGGGAAACAAAAACAAGAAGAGACTTTAGACACTCAAGCTTGAAAGAACATGTCAGTGACAGTTCAACACAATATCGTAGTGTCACATTGACTTATAAAATAATGCTAGCAGTTGAGCCTATTTCAAGAGTAAACGTGGTGATCAAAAACTGAGACTATTTGCAAGCAAACTTTTTGCTTGAAAGATATGCAACATGGCATATAAAGTATATAAATGTTGTTAATCAGAGCATGTTAACATGTTGTTCATTTTCAGACAAGCACACTTAACCTTCCGTTTAGTTTCTTTTTGATAAAGCATTACATTATTTATTTGATTTGCTACAATGACATATCTGAGACTGTTTTTATTTAATAAGTTTCACACAGCAAACAAATAAATCAAGATAGTACAGACAACTTTGTATATATATATATATATATATATATATGTTATATGTGTATATATGTATACATATATACTTGCTTTTGTATTAGAGAGGAAGATTTTACATTTAAAACCATTTTTTATGCAAATGAACCTTGTCTTCTTTTGCGTGTGTGGTAAGGGGGGGGGGGAGGCACTTTTTAACAAAGAGCTGTCATAGCAACTGTCCTATTTGACATTACCGTTTATGCCTTAACCCTATCAAGCATGGGGGGGGGGCACATTGTGCCCTCCCTACCATATTTTCGTTTACCACTCCTACACCCTTTACCCAATTTCAACCAAATTTGGTGACTTTTAATGAAATCTTATTGCAAACATTTTGATATATAATTTAGCTATGTCAGATATTGCTGGTTGCCACGGCAACCGTAAACTGACAACCATGTTCGTCAGATTTTGCATGATTTTCTGTTCCAATTTCAGATAACAATATAAAAATGGATGAAATGGGGGTTTTCTTGGCTGTAATTTGCTGAAGGACCGATATGTGAAGTAATTATGGTTGTGAATTACCCTGAAATTGTATTCTTATTATTTCCTTTATTTTTGTGTGACATAGGCATCAAACAATAGATATAGAAGAAATAATCGTAAATACAGCATTTTTCAAAGACTACCCTTTTTTATCTTCACACAAGCTTTGCCTGTAATGTTATTTGTTAATCATAGTATCAATCTGTAAACTAAAAATTCAATATTTTGGAAATTTGAAATATGTACCTATTCCAAGCAATACGTAATAGGTTTCATATATTTCTTAATATTGTAATGAATAGCGCCCCCACATTGTTGACCATGAGAAATTTCTACCATAACTAACAGTGGAGGTTGACTTGCTTTCCCTTTGTGGTGAATATGAAAATGATTGATACAAAATAAAACATATATACTGGGGTTAAAGAAATAAAAGAAAACATGATTTTAGCCCATTTCCTATGTATTTCTTTATATTTTGGTTAATAGTGCCCTCAGTGGATGGCCTTGAGAAATTTTATATATTGGGTCATGTAGAGTATGACTTGCTCTACCCATGTGACGAATATGGCGGTCATACATCATATAATAAACAAGTGATATAGGGGCACAATGTGCCCCCCCCCCCCCCGGGCCTGGAAGGGGTCGAAATAGCTTGGGCTTTATATGGTTAAAACAAAATAGATGTGGACTGCGGACAGTTAGTGTATGAAATTTCTGTATAAATCATTCAGGAATAATGTTTTGATACAAATTATACTGAGGTCTTTTACCCCTAAAACAGCACTTTCTATAAAGGCATTACCATAGGAGTTTTCTATGACAAACACAATTTGCACTTGTAGAAGACATACTCAGTCAGGTGCAGTCACTTGTCTCACATTTGCATTTCGCATTGTTGGAAACATGTTTATTTTTTACCAGATTTATAACAACACAATGATTACTGACCTTTCTTTCCGTTTCATTCTGTTACGCTGTTCCTTTTTTTTCGTTCATCATAATTATTACTTATGAATTTCTAGGTATATTAACAGTGATTTTCGTATTAAGTCATAAAGCTATACACCGTATTAATCATCCTGAATTTCGAATTCAAATGTAAACAGATGAGTTTTGTTTATTTTGTGTTATTATCTCATTGTCATAATTGTTTCTTCATCAGAACATTGTTCAGATTGTAGTCTCCTTTGTAAAATAGCAAATCCAAAGAAAAAACACAAAAAACAAAACAAAAGCGAAAACAACTCTTCGTTACATCTACGTTTAGTATCATGTCATGTCAGTTATTTGCCGAGTAAAGATTAGGATACGTGTATAACATAAACGTCATTTCAAAATAATTTTCTTATTTTCCTAGCGATGGCATCAGGACATACGATTGAGGAGTGTGCTGATGGAAGTCAATCTCGTCAAAGCCGGTGTACATATCAGTCTCCCTCCAACACCCCGTCTATAAATCTTACGTGTACAGTGAGTGGATTCAAACCTAACATTTCCATGCTATGGACCGAGAAATCGGGAAAGAGAATGACTTCCGTGGTTTCACAACAGAACACACTTTCTGACGGCACATACGAGAGGTCCGAGACAATGACTGTTTCAGCTACACATGGGACAGAGCAAACCTTCACGTGCGTGGCTACCGGTGACTCGCTGAATGGAACGTCGACCCGAGAAATCACAGTTTCTCGATCCGAGAAATCGCAGCCTTCATCAGGTTTCGTGAAATGTTGCCAATTCTATTTTTCTGAATAATAACTGGCAAACAACTGATATTACTTAAACCAATGTTCTTACTGAGATTTGTAAACGGGGATGTCTAATTCGCTCATTCATATTTTGAGCAAAGTAACCTTTCCGCATAGAAAGTGTCCAATTTACTGATCTCCAATTTAATAAAAAAAAGAGATGCATTCAAGAGAAATGTTAACCAATTTCAATGAATAAAAAGTAGGAGAAGAAGATGAAGAGAAGGAAGAAGAAGACGAAGAAGAAGAAAAGAGGAAGAAAATTATGGCAAATGACAGGGGTACGCGTCACAAATCTGACACCAACGAGCTATGATACAGCACTGACAGTCCGTCTCATCGACACTTCTAGACATGTATATGAAAGCCCATGAGTTTAGGTATTTAAAAAAGTCCATCGAGTCTGATACCTATTTATATCATATGCAGTGTTGGTCTCATGAACTCCTTTTTTGATTTTGCTTTGTTTGTTTATTTGTTTGTTTGTTTTTGTTTATGGAGTTCGGACTCACAGGCTTCGTTTGCCTAGTGTTGGACTCATGACCTTTTTACCTATTGTCAAGCTGACAGGCTGTATAACTCGTGATCTTTACGACTCATGGACCTGAACTTGTTTTTCTTTTTTTTTTTACGTGGAGCTCGTTGGCCGTATGACTCGTGGGTGTCGGTCTCGTAGGATTACTCAATTAGAAGTGTATCCTTTGAATAATTGGTTAGTCATCATAAATATGATAATGTAACCATGCATCATGAATCAAAAAAAAAAAATGTCGCACCCCTTGATTTTACATGAGAATTCAAAAAGGTGAAACACGTCAACCAACTCGATTTATAGTTTTTTTTTTTATTCTTTCTGTAATAGGAGCTAGTCTTCGTCTAATTCTTAAGTTTGGGATCATATTATGAATGGGAAAGTATTTTCCAGCAGTTTTTCTACAACCATTTCTTGTAGAGTTGTGTGATCAGGTACGTTTTACAGGTCCCTTTAATTTCGTGAAAATCCTGTGCACATTCTTCACTTTTAACTCTAATAACTTTTGAAAGGAACTCTAATAACTTCTGAAAGGAGAGCGCTACTACTTTGAAAGTTGGCATTAATCATAAACAGAATGTGTTAATAGAACAGTTTAATCTGATAATCCCTTCATTGTTGTTGCTATGTTGGTTTACATCCTTTTTTTTTTGTCCCATTCATCGCACAGCTAGTAGCACGGCTTGATAAAGATTAAGCGCTTGAATAGACCCCGTACTTCCGAGCCTCCTTTCTCAGGTCACACTTTTCAAGAGTGTGTGCTTTCTTTCCAATATTGAGATAGATTAAGGGAGGCCATTTGAATTGAGTTATACAACATTTTAAAGCTTCAAATCTGATCCTTCAAAATCTGCCCTTAACTAAAAATCCATGTCTGGCAACTTTTTGTTGGTTTTGTGGTGCAAGGTCACATGTATTCAGGTAATCAACTACTTCGTTTTCACTATCAAACATAAACTCTCTCGCTCTCTCTCTCTCTCTCTCTTTTACACACACACACACACATATACACATTCAAACACATTTACTAAAATACATCGCATTGTATACTAAGTATTCATATGTATTTATTTTACTAAATGGAGCAATGAATGAAAGCGTGTTTCTTTTGTGTCGTTACCAAGTTTCAGAAAAACGTGTTAATTCGGGTTTCATCATTGGACTCACCATTGGTGTGGCTGTTGCCATAGTTATCCTAGTTCTCTCTGTTGGGAAATATCTGCAAAGAAAACATCCGGACTACCTACCGCGAAAAGGTATTGGTTTATTTTCTTTATGGTTAGATTATGGTTAGATACTTGCATTCGTTGCGTAAATGATTACGCGAGTGTGTGTCTCTGTGTGTGTGTGCGTATAGGTGTATATTTCTTTGGTGTTATATATGCATTTTTTAAAACAATTTTGATATAAAAAATAAATGTATTACTAATATTTTTTTCAACATTACGCAGATTACGGAGACCGAAAAATTGTTCCATGTAAGCAGAAGTTGTATTATTCATGAAGAGTAAATACATCAGACCACACATCAAAAGCGTATTTGCTAGAAATAATGTTGGCCTGATAATCTGGTAGTGAAAAGAGGGGAAACGAGAAAGGTGTTGAAAATAAGTTGTGCCCCTGATATACTGTATACGAAAATTAACATTTATAGTGATGCACTTGTTGTTATTGATGATGATATATTTCAGGATGTGGCTGGAACCCCTGCTGGCGAAGACTAAACATACATACAGAGAGATTTCAAGAGGAAGAAGAATTAATGCTGGGTAAGAAAAATATGTAGATAATCCACAATGTTGTTATTGTCATAAAGAAGTGTATTAGTCCCGAATGCATATTAACTTTATGCACAGTAACTTGTATACTTTCAACATAATAAAATCTCATCTTTTGTAATTACATTGTTTGTACAATGATACAGCTACTGCTGTATTATGTAACACAGTTAGAAAGAACGATTAATCATATTCAAGGTCCTCTCTCTCTCTCTTCCCCCTCTCTCCCCCTCTCTCTGTGTAGAAATGCTATTCCTTCGTGTCGCTGGCATTTATGGACACATTCATATATTCATAACATTGATTTATGTTTTTTTTTTCTGTCATTTTGGTTTCTCTTCTAAGAACAATCATCGCTTACAAAGGAACAAGTACAACGATGCAAGGAAGACCTGAAGGCATATTACCGTGTGTCACGACGCAAGGTCACGGTGGATCCACTCAACTTTATGGAACGTGTCGAATTGGATGATATTTATACGAATTTAAGTATAATAGACCGAAAAAGCAAAGATAAGACACCGATAACATACAACGATCTTCTGACAAACAATGAACATGAACATCTTTCAAAGCGACTTCTGATACAGGGTGAGGGAGGGGTCGGTAAAACAACGCTTTGCGCTAAGATTGCCTGGGACTGGTGCCAAGGAAGGATTCTCCAGGATCTTGACATGGTGCTCCTAATACCTCTTCGAGATATCAAGAACGCAAAGAGTATTGGTGGTATTGTTAAAACGTACCTTTCTCATTCAAATACGGTAACAAAGAATAAAATAGATGACTACATTTCAACAAATCTGAATAAGATTCTCATTATATTTGACGGTTTCGACGAGTTTGACGAAAAATTGAGTAAAACGAGCAGCAGTGAGGTCATTCGAATTCTAAGAACAGAGCAATACAATACATGCAAAGTAATTGTGACCACACGCCCTTGGAGGACAAATGAATTCATGATGGACAAGAGTCTTGCCCAAACTTACACTTTTCTAAATGTCGAAGGATTTAGCAAGGAGAATTCATCAACTTATATTAGGAGGTACTTTCGGATTAGAGAGAAGGACAATCTTGCAAAAACCTTGATCAACTTTATTCAGGAAAATGATGTCATCCGGTCGAATGTGGCCCCGTTTCCTATTTACTGTGCAATGCTTTGCCTCCTGTGGAACGACGTCAGTGAAGAAAGACGAAGAGAAATGCAACAATTGCGCACTTTCTCCCAGATTTTTGGAGAAATGATCTCTTTCCTGAAAGAACACTACGCATCAAAAATTTGTGAAAATCTACAGAATCAGAACATTATTGAACATTTAAATGAAGCTGGTGGAGCAATTCAAGAAATAAGTGAGATAGCGTTAGAGGGTTTATTTGACAGGAATCTCTCATTTCCTGAAGAACAATTCAGAGAGTGTCATGATGCCATGGTCACATGCTGCAGAGTGGGTGCTTTGACCATAGAAAAAGATGTCATCACAAGGGAACGTCGACGAGATGACAACATTTCATCCTTGGTTACATCAACTGTTTCTTTTCCCCACATACTGTTTCAAGAATACATTGCAATGGTATATATTGAGTATTTATTCCACAATGATCGTGCTAAGTACGACGAGGTGAAAAACAAACTTCTTAGTCGGCTTGAGGAGTTCCGCTACGTACTCTACTTCACCACAGCTTCAGTGAATGAACTCGGCTTTGATATCATAAACGGCTTGATAAACTGTGCTAGCGATAACTTTTCTTATAGAGATAGTGCAAAACGTGATTTCTGCGTTGACGTTGCGTTTGAATGCCACACTGAGGAGGCAGCAAGGGCAGTGGGAGAACAATGGCATGAATACACACTATCGTCCGATTCACCGGAACACTTAGTGTCAGGAGTGGTGTTCATGGTGCGCTATAACCAAGTGGTGAGTGACACAACTTCAATTTTGATATGAAATATTTCAGAAAATATTATGCTGAACGAAAATAAGATTCCTTGTGTGTGCGTGAGTGTATGTGTGTGTGTATGTGTGTGTGTGTGTATGTGTGTGTGTGTATTTTCCCTGTGTGAGATTGAGTGCATAATCTACAACCTCAACAGCTGTACACAAAGTTGAATTTCAGACCTGGAACATGTCCTATTAATCAGGGAAATTGTTTTGAAATACACAATCCTGTACAATAATTGTATTAACGTTTTAAGTATAATGTTGTTATGTAAAATAATTGCCTTTCTCGCATGATGCAGTTGTATGATAGGTTGTTGTGTGAGTTTAACCTGAATCGCAATGTCACTTATTTCATGTCTTGTTATTAATCAGAACGCTTGGTGGTAAATTGTATAAAAACGTGTTTCATCGTGGCTTTTAGAAAAAAAAAAAGTTATGAGGACATGAGCAATATGTTCTTATGGCAAAATAATTGGACTCCACGAAGAATTTAATGCAGTTTTATTGTCGACTGAAATCAGACCCATATGCGACAGTTGCAGTAGTTGTCAATCTGCCCTTTGTAGTAATCATCAAAATTTGGTTATACTAAAGACGCCGTGTATCTAAGGGAGATGTCAAACTGGGTATCGTGCATAGAACATACATATAATGTGTTTTGGACATGCATCTACTTAGGGCACATAACACGAGTATTGATGCAGTCATATTCATCGCCCCTCTGCCTTTCTTATGATATATTAAATTGAAATGCATTCCTTCCTTCCCGAGTTGTAATGACGATATGAATAGAACGTGTATCAAATGATCCTCTTTGCTCCGTCAGTTTCAAACCTCCACTCAACTGCGATTACTTTATCAACCTTATTCTTCAGTGTATAATTACTTTTATCTACTGTCAACCCATGTTCGTTTTATCAGCAATCGCTAAATTTGCTCGAGGTGAAGTGCGGACGAACTGTGTCACATGACTTGGCGGAGGGCATGTGTTCCAGCAGTGTACTCCGTAAAGTACAACTATCGTACTCACAATTTCACGTGGAATTCTACAAGATCCTCCGGGCAGAGGCTTCAAACTGTCAGGTAAGAACTTATTACATTACACTGATCTACAACACATTCGCTTTTATGTACAGAATACAGATGAAATGTTACTAAGGTATTTCATAGAGGCAATTCATTAACTGGATGATAATAAGAAATGTAAAGAGAAAACTCTTAGGTGCAAACAATATTTCCTTGAAGAAATATCTTCTCAAACAAAGAATCCAAGCTACATCTGAAAATATAAATGACTATGTTTACTATCGTAGGTGTTTAAAATATATGCGCTTCAGCATGATCTCTCATTTGAAATGATCACTGCAGATATCTTTTGTCCAATCGTAATTCATTAGTAAAACAATTATTATGGAAAAATAAAAACATTATTTTGATCGTGAACATGACGAAAGTCACCTGTAGGGATCTGGGCGGGGACCCACAAGGGCTACAGAGGAATACATTTTGAATAGCCGTATAAACAATTAGTCCCTACCGCATTGTGAAAAAAAGCCTTGTGAAATTAAGCGGGACTGCCCACATCCCTTGCTGCATACGCCCAGGCAGCGGAGAGATCACAACACCGTGTTTCCATCCAAAGAGACATTATTTTACGTTTGGAGCTGGAAAGTTCTAATTTATGAGACAGGAGTTAGGAAAGATGATTTCCCTGGTATGTATGTATATGTAACCATAACTTTATGGTTGTTGGGAATTGAATGTGCAAGTTCTCATGTGCATGTTCCAAATATTAATTTATTATAGAAATTAAATTGCAACAACGAAATGCGCTGCAATAAAGCGAATAAAGAAGACACATGGCAAAAGTTTTCTCTCATACGTTTATAGCATTTGCGAGAAATTGTCTATGAAAAAAAAAAAACGATCGGTATTTGGGATTTGCAGCAGTTCAAAAAAAGTATATTAGATAAAATTATATCCCATATTACGTTCATAGTGACAATGGTGATTTCGACTGTTTAGTCTATATTTCTATTTTTTTTGTATGAATTCTTTATAATATGCTTATTTTCGGATGCAGTCGCTATATAAATTATTTAAACGTTTAGAAATCTGGGGTTTTACTCCATTTCTTTCGTAAGTTCATAAGTCAAAATGATTTTGCTATCATTGAGTTGCAAGGATTTCAGCCAAACGCCACTGGTTGTAAAATCCATTTTCAGTCATTCGGATATGACAACTCATGCCCCCCCCCCCCCAAAAAAAAAAAAAAAATATATATATTTTTTTTTTTTCATTCAAATTACACTGTAGTAGAAAACGCTACAAATTTGCGAAGCGGTCATACAATTCTGCGAAAGACGGAGATGTGATTATGGAGCGCTTCAATTGTAGCACTCGACTTTTTGGGAGTAAGATATTTCGAGCAATAAAAGTACGAAATGCTCTTCTCTTTATTTGATGTAATTAATGTTTTAATGCTATCACCAAAGTGGTTTAAGCTCTTATTGTGCATGTGTCTTCTCTCTATCTACCTCTGCATTTAGGTACATACTTTCAGTCGAATTAAAGACTTTATGAGATCGCGTTGCAGCATTTTCATATTCATAAACGATTGCAGCAAATGCTCGTTTGCTTTATGCATTATGCACATTGAATGAGAAAAGTACTTTATTTTCCGTCTTTTATCGGGGGATGATTGGTATACACAATGAAATAAATATTAATTTACACTCTTGACAGAAGAGAAGATCATTTCAGGGGAATTAGCCCTCTGCTATGAGAGATCGAAGAATGTCGGGAGAAATAGTGTAATTTCAACAAACATGTTGTCTTTTCCTTATTTTCTGAAGTGATGTAATGATGTTAGGCCTTCAAGCCTTTGTGGCATGTGCTCGCCATTCTTCCATGGTCATGACGACTTCTTCAGCTTCCAGGTGGCCAACCTTTTGTTGCTAAATTGAATGAACTTTTCCGACGAACTCGGAAATGCTACCTGCGACTCTGTTAAAAAAAAAAAAAAAAAAAAAAAAAAAAAAAAAAAAACTCTCTCACATAGAGACGAATGTGAGTTCTCGATTGGCATTCTAAATTGAAGTGTGTTCATGCTACATTTTTGAAGTGATAGGATATAGCGAAAGGAAAACAAAGCTGAATGATCATCTTCATGGAACTATATTTTTTGTTACCGATTATGAATTACCTACCAAAACTGTAACTATGAATTGAAAGACAAACACACGCAAAAAACGACTGCAAAATCTTCGCATAACGCACCATTTTGTAAACTCAAGTTTGCCATTTTGCTTTTCCTTTATGATACATTATTTGCTTCGATTAGTGCTCCTTCATTCTATCTCATTACATTTCATCACTTTCCTTTCCAGCTATCCACTACATTCCCGTCTACAAACGTATAGATTGGTTATTATATCATTGATGGTGGCGGTCACTTCTCCAATATATTTTGCCCGTTATATATATGTATATATATGTATTTATATATATATATATATATATATATATATATATATATATAATCTTAAAAGATATTACCATAACACAGACAGGCAAACCTAGCCGTGTGTAACATTACATTTCGATTACAAAAGTGTGATCGGATTACCATCCACCAAACAAAATTTAGAAGACCACCATATTTCTCCCCCCCTTCCATCTCTCTCCCTCTCTTTCCCGTAATCCAATTCTTCATTATCATCTACAAATATGTGGATTGAATATTATCATTGATGGTGACGATCACTTCTCGAAGATATTCTGCCTGTATTATGAATATATATACATATATATATATATATATATATATATATATATATATAAGAAGTATTGGAACAAGTTCACTCGGTTGACAGCAGGTTCATCCGTATTTTATTGCTACTCGGAGTTTCATGCCACCTTCATTTAGGGGCAATCATCAGGCAATATAAATGAAGGTGGCATGAAACTCCGAGTAGCAATAAAATACGGATGAACCTGCTGTCAACCGAGTGAACTTGTTCCAATACTTCTGTCTAAAGATCTTCCTTTGAGGATATCGAGCACTCTTCATAGAAGGATAGAATCACCAAGTGTATATATATATATATGTATATACAATCTAAAAAGATGTTACCATAACACATATTTTATAGGCAAACCAAGCTGTGTATAATATTACATTTCGTTTGCAAAAGAGTGTTCGGATTACATCCATCAAACATAATTTAGAAGACCAGCCTATTTTTTTCTCTCTATCTCTCAGTCTTTCTTCTTATCGCATAGACTCCAATGTTTCGCCTGAAGACCGGAAGACCTCATAAATGTTATATCAAATATACATATTCATCAAAACAATCAGCTTTCCTGTTAGTGATTACTTTTTATCATATGATGAATAACTTATGTCTTATCACTTTGTGAAATCTTATTTCTTGTGATTCGTAATGAGCAATATCTTCCCCGCAGTACGATAGAGTTATAAGTCAATCGTAAGATTGCACTAGTGAAATTGGCAGCATTTAAACCCCAACAGTAAAATCACAAATGCGCTCATTGATATCTTTTATTTATCCCAGATAAACCTAAGTTATATCTGTAGGCAGTCATGATGGATAATTTCAGAAAGCAAACTTCTTTATACACACAAACTTCAGTGTGGATGGCAGGTACCGCAAGAGCATGGATTTTTCAGATTTAGTCATCATTAGTTGTCAAAAACAGCCAGAAATATGCAGAGATTTATTTGAATATTTAAGATCCCATCAGGCTCTTGTCAATATTATGAAAAAAAATAATTGCTGAAACAAAACCAAGAAACAAACTCAAATGAAAAATTGGTCTGCAAAACTCAACTTTGATGATGCTTGAAGGTTTTTTTTCTGTCATACTTATGAATGACAGCCTGATTATGCTATAAGATCGTTCAAAAAATCTACTTGGCCAACGAACCAAACAGAGGATTTACTGCATAATATTCATACAACGCAAGAGCCGATATTGTCACTATGGGGTCCTATATATTCATCATGGTAAAACACAGCCTAACATATGTGCGTGTTTTAGGCAAGAATACTTTGAATAGACCAGGTGGCCAGAGTATCAGGTTACATTGTACCTCCTTGAATAGACAGGATGTTGATACAAAAACATTCCTAAGACGCACTCGTAGACGCCATCTGAAAAGTCGGGGATTATGAGCATAATAGAGAAGTTCAAAGGCCGATTACAGACAGTCTCTTTTTTCTGCACCGGTCCATAGAATGCATTATAATGATGTGCTTCGTATGTATTACGTAACCACTTTTACGGACCCCAATGATTCTATGGTTGTTGGGAAGCGAATGTGCAAGTTCTCATGTGGTTGTAACCAACATATATGTATAGAATTTAAACTTCGACAACGAAATACGCTGCAATAAAGCGAGTAAACAAGACATATGGCATTTTTTTCTCTCATACGCTTAGCATTCGCCAAAAAATTGTAGATATAATTATGATGTTCGGTATTTGATGTTTGCAGCATTTCAAAGAAGCAGTCAAAATAAAATAATATCCCATATTTCGATGATACCGACGATGGTGATGTCGACTGTTTAGTCTTTTTTGTTCTACTTCTGTATGAATTCCACATAATATGCTAATATTCGGCTATACGAATATAGTCGCTCTGTCAATTACTTATACATTTAGAAATCTGAGGTGTTTTCAGTCCACTTCTTTCGTAAGTTCACGAGTCATTTTTTTTTTTCGATCATTGAGTTCAATCCATTTATAATCAATCAAATATGACAACTTATAAGGAAAAAACACGATTTTTCTTCTTTTTTTTTTCTTTGTAGAAAGCGCTCCAAATTTGCGAAGTGGTGATTAAATTTTGCGAGAGACGGAGATGTGATAACCACATCGCTTCAATTGAACACTTTGTTTAGGAGCAAGGTATTTCGGGCAATAAAAACATGAAATTAATGTTCTTGTCTTATCTCATGTTTATCGATGTAATCAATTTTTTTTTTCATGTTGCTATTGAAGTAATTTATGCACTTATCGTGCCTGTGTATTTTTTTTTATGTCTACGTATATCTCTGCATTTAGGTATGCCTACATTCATTCATTCCATTAGACTTCGTGAAATCGCATTGGAGCATTTTCATATTCATAAACGATCGCAGCAAATGCTCGTTTCCTTTATACATTATGCTTATTGAATGAGATTGTTAGTACTTCATTTTTGTTTTTGTCTTTTATCGGGGGATGACTGGTATACACAATAAAAAAATATTGATTTACACTCATGACATAAGAGAAGATCATTTCAGCAAAATTAGCCGTCTGTTATGAGATATCAAAGAATGCCGGGAGAAATGTCGTTTATTTCAACAAAAATATCGTCTTTTCCTTATTTTCTGAAGTGATGTAATAATTTTAGGCCTTCAAGCCTGTGTGGCTTGTGCTTGCCATACTTCCATGATCATGTCGGCTTCTTCTACAGCTGCCGGATGGCCAACCCTTTTTGTTGCTAAATTGAATGAATTTCTCTGTCGAACTCGGGAATGCTCACCTGCGACCCTGTTTGAGAAGACGCTCTCTCATATTGAGACGAATTTGAATTCTCAATGGACATTCTAATTTGAATTGTGTTAAGGCTACGTAATTTGAAGTGATAGGATATAGTGAAAGGAAACTGAGATTGAATGAACATCTTCATTGCGCGATCTTTTTTTTTTTTTAGGCGATTTTGAATTACCTAACTGTGAAATTAGAAGACAAACGTACACACACACTCACACACACACACAAATGGCTGCAAAATCTTTGGATAATGTTGAACCATTTTGAACACTCGAATATGCCGTTTTGCTCTTCCTTTGTAATACATTTGCTTCGATTAGTGCTGCTTCGATTTATCTTATTGCATCTCATTACTTTCCTTTCCAGCTATCCACTTCTTCATTCCCATCATCTACAATTAATCGTTTAGATTGAATATCCCCATTGATGGTGGCGATCACCTTTCCAAGATACTTTGCCCGTATTATTAATCCCATTTTCTTTGCTCACTTTTCCACTAATATATTATATAATCTCATAAGATATCACCATAACACAGATTATAGGCAAACCTAGCCGTGTGTAATATTTCATTTCGTTTGCAAAAGTGTGTTCAGATTACCGTCCATGGAACTAAATTTATCTCTTTATATCTTTATCTCTCAATCTTTCTTCTTATCGCATAGACTCCGATGTTTCGTTTGCAGACAGGAAGAGCTCATAAATGCTCCATCAACTGACTTGAATAGGTGTTATATATATATATATATATATATATATATATATATATATATATATATATATAACAATAATCTATCCCGTTTGCTGATGATTATCATATCACTGTGTGACATTAATTTCAAGTGATGTGCAGTGAACAATACCTTCCCGCCATTACGGTAGAGTTGTAAGGGAATCATGATTGCACATAAAATTTGCAAGATAAAACCCGACAGTAACCTTTTTAATGCGCTCGTTGATCTCCTTTATTCATTTTATGGAAAACTAAGTCATATAATTATGGTCGAAATCTGGAGGCAGTCATGATGGATAATTTCACAAAGCAAACGTCTTTATACAAAAATGCATGGAGTTCGCAGGTTTAGTCACCATTAGCTGTCAAAGATTGCAAGAAAGATGCAACGATTTATCTGAATTTTGAACATCCCATCAGGCTCTTGTCAACATTATGAAAATTGTTGAAACAAAACCAAGAAACAAACTCAAATGGAAGATTGGTTTAAGAAACTCAACTTCGATGTTGCTTGAAGCTTTTTTTCTCTCTCTCTCTCTCTCATACGTATGAATGACAGCGTGATTATGTTATAAGATCGTTCAAAAAATCTACTCGGCCAAAGAACCAAATAGAGGATACTGTATAAGTCATCATTTTCATACAATGCAAGAGCCGATATTGCCACTATGGGGTCTTACAATTATATTCATCATGGTGAAACACAGCGTAACATGTGCACGTGTTATAGGCAAGAACACTTTGAATAGACCAGGTGGCCAGAGTATCAGGTTACATTGTACCTCCTTGAATAGACAGGATGTTGATGCAAAAACATTCCTAAGACGCACTCGTAGACGCCATCTGAAAAGTCGGGGATTATGAGCATAATAGAGAAGTTCAAAGACCGATTACAGACAGTCTCTTTATTCTGTACCGGTCCATAGAATGCATTATAATGATGTGCTTCGTATGTATTACGTAACAGCTTTTACTGACCCCAATGATTTTATGGTTGTTGGGAATCCAATGCGCAAGTTCTCATGTACTTGTTACGAACATGTATTAC
This sequence comes from Diadema setosum, assembly GCA_033980235.1. NCBI lineage: Eukaryota > Metazoa > Echinodermata > Echinoidea > Diadematoida > Diadematidae > Diadema > Diadema setosum. Next base: position 28,686,829 of record CM067071.1, on the reverse strand, counting down.
AGAATTTAAACTTCGACAATGACATACGCTGCAATAAAGCGAGAAACAAGACATACGGCAGAAGTTGTCTTTTTTTTTTCTCTCTCTCTCATACCCTTAGAATTCACAAATAAAAATTATGATGTTCAGTATTTGATGTTTGCAGCATTTCAAAGAGGCAGTCAAAATAAAATTACATCCCATATTACGACGATACCGACAATGGTGATGTCGACTGTTTAGTCTTTTTTGGTTCTAGTTTTGTATGAATTCTTCATAATATGCTAATTTTCGGCTATAGTCGCTCTGTCAATTATTTATACGTTTAGAAGTCTGGGTTTTTCAGTCCATCTCTTTCGGAAGTTCACAAGTCAAATGATTTCGCGATCATTGAGTTATAATGGTTTTAGCAACACACTCCCGTTTTGTAGCTCAATCGATTTATAATCAGTAGAATATGGTAACTCATGCCTAAAAAAAGAATAAACTTTTTTTATGTAAATTTGTAGAAAGCACTCCAAATTTGCGAAGTGATGATTCAGTTTTGCGAGAGACGGAGATGTGATAACCCGTCGCTTCAATTCAATACTCTACTTTGTTTAGGAGCAAGGAATTTCGAGCATGAAATGTTCTTGTCCATCTCATATATTGATGTGATCAAATGTTTTCGTGCTGCTATTGAAGTGGTTTATGCACTTATCGTGGCTGCGTATTTTTTTATAATAATTGCATTATACATCTCTGTATTTAGGTAGACCTACTTGCATTCATTCCTTTGGACTTCGTGAAATCGCATTGAAACATTTTCATATTCATAAACGATTGCAGCAAATGCTCGTTTCCTTTATACATTATGCTTATTGAATGAGAATAGTACTTCATTTTCTGTCTTTTATTGGGCGATTACTGGTATACACAATAAAACAAAATAATATTGATTTACACTCATGACATAAGAGAAGATCATTTCAGCAAAATTAACCGTCTGTTATGAGAGATCGAAGAATGTCGGGAGAAATGTCGTTTATTTCAACAAACATATCACCTTTTCGTTATTTTTTGAAGTGATGTAATGATTTTAGACCTTCAAGCTTGTGTGACATGTGCTCGCCGTTCTCCCATGGTCATGTCGTCTTCTTCTATCAGCTGCCGGGTGGTCAACCTTTTTGTTTCTAATATGAATGAACTTCTCCGACGAACTCGGAAATGCTCACCTGCGACCCTGTCTGAAAAGACACTCTTTCACATTGATGCGAATCTGAATTCTCGATGGGAATTGTAATTTGAATTGTGCTAATGCTACATTTTTTGAAGTGATAGGATATAGTGAAAGGCAAACGAGGTTGAATGAACATCTTCATGGCGCTATCTTTTTTTTTTGTTGGCTATTTTGAATTACGTAACTACGAAATTGGAAGGCAAACGTACACAAAAAATGACTGCAAAATCTGTGCATAATGTTGTACCCTTTTGCCCTTTTTTGCCGTTTTGCTCTTCCTTTGTAATACATTTGTCTCAATTAGTGCTCCTTCATTTTATCTCATTACATCTCATCACTTTCCTTTCCAGCTATCCCCTTCTTCATTCCCATATACAAACGTGTAGATTGAATAATTAGATATTATTATCATTGATGGTGATGATCTCTTCTCCGAGATACTCTGCCCATAAAATTTATATATGTATATATATATATATATATATATATATATATATATATATATATATATATATATATATACATATATAAATTATATATATATATATATATATATATATATTATATAAAACGTAGAAAGATATTACCAAAACACAGGTTGTAGGCAAACCTCATCTTATATAATTATACAGTACGTTTGAAAATTTTTTTCAGATTATCTACCGTGAATCGAACAAAATTAAGATAACCAGCTTATTTTTCTTCCTTTTTTTCTTCTCATCGTATAGACTCCCCTGATTCATCTGAAGAGCTCATACATGTTCTGCCAACTGGCTTAAACAGGACCGGTGTTTTATTCTTAGTTTTTTTTTTTCTATGTAAGAAATAACGATACTCATTTAGGTTGGTGATTACTTTTTATAATAATTAAATATATGTCTTGTATCACTGTGTGAAATCTCATTTCACTTGATACATAGTGAATAACCATTATCTTCCCGACATTACGTCGAAGTTGTAAAGGAATTGTAAGATCGCACAGAAAAATAGCACCATCAAACCCCGATAATAAACTCACAAATCCACTCGGTGATATCTTGTATGCATCCAATGAAAACCTATTATAAGTCGCATGATCGAAATTTGTAGGTAGTCACGATTGATAATTTCAGGAAGCAAACTTCTTTATACAGACTTCTTCAGGGGATGGCAGGTATCGGGCAAGCGTGGATTATGCATTTTTATTCGTCTCAAAGAAATGTAGCGTAGCCGGGGAGCGGTCCAAGAGCCTTAATTCTTGTGTCTACGTACAGGTATAATGTGTACTATGTGTAGCAGCACATCAGCACCTTATTCATATAGCTCTCATATGCAGCCTACATGTATCTCATACACCACGTCTCTATACGTGCATTCGGACTCACTAGGCGCATTAGAAACCCAGGCATATCATTCTCCCAATCAACCATACAGCAACCCATTCACAGGGTCTAGTATTACAGACTACCAGTTGCAAGAAGGAGGCTGGTGTGGAAACGACAGTCCGAAATACGGTTCAGTGCAGCATTGCTATATTCTGTTTTCTGCTGTTACAATGGTTTTTCTCTGCTAAGCTCTGTGTGGTTCCCCATTAATTCTATAGTTTATTACCACAAAGGAGAGAGTGCTGTGGACCCGCACTTACCCCCCAACCCAACTTAAAAGTTGTGCAGTGAGCTCGCGGTATTTATACCCTCTCGAGCCAGGGTCACGTGACCAATCCTGCCTTATTAACCCATCATGTATCAAAATGTATTGGAGTACTATGCAACCCTACTTCTATGGCTTAATAGTTTCTGAACCCTTTTCCCTAGGGCTTCTGGCCTTTTTCCCTACTTTGGACATCATTAACCTTGGTTTCTGTACAGGGTGTATCACAAAACTATAGGGTGTTCCAAAACCTTCTATACAATTTCTCCATTGGAAATGCACGGGGGCAAACTCTATGGGATTTTTACACATGTTCAGAAATTAAGGGCATGAGCCGCATATTTTAAAGGTGTTCTATCGCATTTTCGCCACACTACCCCCTCCTTAAAATGAAACCTACTCCTGGAGGTTGGTGTGGAATGTTTTGTCATTACTCTCTTCACTATCAACTGTATCAAAAATCAAACATATCAAGTTATCTTATTCCCACTATGAGCTTTTGGGTGTCTACAGAGCTTGCAGATTACAAACGTGAAAATGTATTTACAAAGTGTACATATATACATCCTGAATCATGGAGTTTGAATTTTGGTGGGGCATTTCTCCCCATTCCCAGGCCGAAATGTTAGGACATAGTTGGGTTTTCCTGTAATTTGCTTCTTCTACCAATTTCTCATTTATGTAAACCGGGAACAAAATCAAACTTTTCCAAACAATATAATTTGGGACCTCCATGATTCGGGCTTACAGGTTCAAAAGCAATCCAATTCAACAGTTAGACTTATGTCTATACTATCTTCGTCTTCTCCTCTTCTTCATCTTCTTCATCTTCTTCGAGAACTTCAATTTCTTCTATGTCTCATTACATGCATTATTTAACATCTTAGATTTTCTTCATCAATTCTTCTTCTCAAACGGGCACGGCAGTCACCGGGGTTTGTGTGGTCGGTCATCCTCTGCTGCAAAACCAGTGTGTGTGTCGTTGATCATCCTCTGCTGCATTTCCCAGGTTTGTGTCGTTGGTTCTCAGCAGCTAGCCAGGACGTGGGGCTAGCTTCGTTTTTATAAAACAGTCCAAAATGTCTTTTTATTTTTACTCGTTCCTATTCAAACCAAAATTTGCAAAAATAAATCAGGATACAATTTGGGTTGGATGAGTGTGGACCAGTGTCTGTATGTTAAACCGCATACAGTGAAAGGTGCTACCACTACTCATCCGAATTTGGATAAAACGCGCTATGTATTAACGACGGAGGACGATCACTGCCACTCGCACATTAGTCTAGCCCATCAGACCCGTCTCTTGTGGTCCCAGTATGTCTTCATATTTTGTGATCGTGAAGCTGTTCAACGCTTCTGCCTTTAAATTTTCAGGTACGTTGAGCTGCCAGATGATTTCACTGCCACCTTCACTTTCCAATCTATGGTAGAGCAGACCATTCCTCAGATACAACCTGTCCCATTGCATCCAATACGCTTTGAGTTCCGGTCCTTCCAGTGACACTTCTTCCCACGGTGGTCGATAATCTGCCTGTTTCCAAGCCATAACCTTCCGAAGACACCTGTCTTCTTGTTGAGCATCGGCCACATGCCCAACTCTCCAGCTCCCTATACCAGAGCAATTATCCGGTCTGTCCCGAGCGTCCTCAGGCTGACCCGACTGTATCCCTACACTGTGAACCCGGACATTAGTCCCATGAGCTTCCTGCTCATCATCCGAAGCAAAGCCCTTTGCCTCTTTCTGCTCACAATGCTTACAGTCCACGCATGGTCTACGTGAAAGTCCATCAGCGTTCCCATGCGAATTTCCTGCTCTATGCTGGATCCGAAAGTTATAAGTACCGAGGAGTTCAAGCCATCGTGCTACTTGCCCCTCCGGGTTTTTAAACCCCATCAACCACCGCAGTGCCCCATGATCAGTACGGATCAGGAGTTCTGCTCCATAGATGTAAGGGTGAAAGTGTTTCACTCCCTGAATGAGTGCCAACAACTCCTTCCTAGTCACACAATACTGCCTCTCTGCTTTATTCAAGGCACGGCTGAAGTAAGCTACAACACGTTCCTGGCCATCTTGTACCTGTGAGAGTACTGCGCCGATTCCGTCATTGCTTGCGTCTGTTGTCTTTGCTTGTTCTGATAGACTCTTCTGTAGTCTCGTCATTGGCTAGCACCTCATCTACTTCCTGACATGTTGCTACCTTAGTGTTCTTGTATATCGTCTGTGTCTCTTCAGCGACGTTTGCTATCCTTATTGGGACTGTGTCTCTGCCTGTGCCTATTAGTACTCTAGCTACTAATAGTGGGTATTTCTCCACGAACTTCTCATTCGGCTCCATAATCATACCATTCGGTAATGTGGTTGGTACCCCATCTAATCTCCCTGGGACAACGATCGCTTCTCCTGCCTTAATGCATATTGTCTCTGTTAAACGCACTGTGTAGACGGTTGGGTAGTCATGCTGCTCTGCATTAATAATTTCATCTCCAACCCGAACCATATTCTGACTTGGTTCAATCGTACATTTGAAAAGCTTTAACAGATCCATCCCGATTATTGCTTGTGGCTCTATGTCAGCTATCCAAATGTCATGACGCAGGGTGACATTTCCAATTTTGATGCTCATTTTGCCCTTCCCTTGTATTGGTTTGGTTTCCCCATCTGCCATGGTCATGTCTACATCAGTCCACTGTAATTCAGGCTTTTGATTTGGTTCAAATTTCTCAAACTTCTTTGTACTAAGTATTGTTGCATTTGCTCCTGTATCTACCAAAGAGTGGATTTCTTGCCCATTGAATTCTACAGGTATAATGATGCCGTCTGTTTCTCCACTGCAGAAGCGCGTAAACACTGTATGGGGCCGTGAGCTATCTACTGCCGGTCCCCGACCCCTGGACTCGGCTGGGCTGAGTTTCCCTGCCTACTTTCTGCAGTTCCACCGTGTTGTGTATGCATTCTACCTCCGGGGCTCTGGTTCTTACAGTCTTTCTGCAAATGCCCAAGTCTTCCACATTTCCAGCATCTCGGCGGACCAGATGAATGCCCGCCCATTTGTGTGGGCTCAGAATCTCTGTGGAAGCCAGTCTTTTTCGCCACCCCTGCCTTTGACAGCTCTGCCATAACTGCAGCTACAATTTTCTCCACTGCATCTGAAGAAATGACTGCTCCATCATCTTTTACACTGCCCATCTTATTCCCAACGTTAACGTTACGGACCTGTTTCCTTTGTGGGAAATTTCGCCTACGCTCTGCTATTTGGAAAGCCTCAACTTCTACAGCAGCCCCAATAGCCTCCGTAAGTGAAGTAGGATGAGCGTTATACACTCCAAATCGGATATCGGGGTCCTGAATCGCATCTATGAAATGGTCTTTAGCTAGAACATCTTGCAGCTCCGCCTTTGCTGTAGGATACGCCCTCCTAGTAAGGCGCCGCACCGCTTGCCCTAGCTCTGGTAAGGATTCATCCTTCCCCCTCCTCCTGTTTCTTAATTCTACGCGATGCATCTCGGTTTGGTTTTCGGGTTGAAACCTAGCCTTTAGGGCAGCCTCCAATGACTTGAAATCGTGCCTCTTCTCTGATTCGAGATCGCTCAAGACGGCTCGAGCATCTCCCCTCAAACTGGCTGCTAGCTGCATTGATTTTGTCTTGTAACCCCATCCATTCAGTTCTGCAATAACATCAAACTGGACTGCAAAATCATCCCAAGCTGACGATCCATCATAAGTGGGAGCCTTAGCGGTGTTGCTGCGTTTGTTTTTTGGAGCTTTGTTCTGCTTTAAAAGCCTGCCAAGCATTGTAGCCAAATCCTCATTTTCCTCCCTGTCAGATACATCTGTTTCCGATGAATCTCTGGCTTCATTACCCTCATCTTGTCTGCCTTGTGGTTGAAAAATAATTTCATCGCTTTCCATGCCTGGACTGCCAACTAGATTCTCCATTGTGATAGTATGGGCTCGTATCACTGGATCTTGGGATTTTAAAACGCTTTTCTCAACGTATATCCCTGTATACTACAATTGCCTGTTTCAAAATCTTCCCAAAATCCCACCGCTGCCACCAATTTTTGTAGCGTAGCCGGGGAGCGGTCCAAGAGCCTTAATTCTTGTGTCTACGTACAGGTATAATGTGTACTATGTGTAGCAGCACATCAGCACCTTATTCATATAGCTCTCATATGCAGCCTACATGTATCTCATACACCACGTCTCTATACGTGCATTCGGACTCACTAGGCGCATTAGAAACCCAGGCATATCATTCTCCCAATCAACCATACAGCAACCCATTCACAGGGTCTAGTATTACAGACTACCAGTTGCAAGAAGGAGGCTGGTGTGGAAACGACAGTCCGAAATACGGTTCAGTGCAGCATTGCTATATTCTGTTTTCTGCTGTTACAATGGTTTTTCTCTGCTAAGCTCTGTGTGGTTCCCCATTAATTCTATAGTTTATTACCACAAAGGAGAGAGTGCTGTGGACCCGCACTTACCCCCCAACCCAACTTAAAAGTTGTGCAGTGAGCTCGCGGTATTTATACCCTCTCGAGCCAGGGTCACGTGACCAATCCTGCCTTATTAACCCATCATGTATCAAAATGTATTGGAGTACTATGCAACCCTACTTCTATGGCTTAATAGTTTCTGAACCCTTTTCCCTAGGGCTTCTGGCCTTTTTCCCTACTTTGGACATCATTAACCTTGGTTTCTGTACAGGGTGTATCACAAAACTATAGGGTGTTCCAAAACCTTCTATACAATTTCTCCATTGGAAATGCACGGGGGCAAACTCTATGGGATTTTTACACATGTTCAGAAATTAAGGGCATGAGCCGCATATTTTAAAGGTGTTCTATCGCATTTTCGCCACAGAAAGTTAGAAAGATGCAAAGATTTGTTTGAATATTGAACATATTCCAGGCTCTTGTCAATCTTATGGGAATTACTGAAACAGAACCAAGAAATAAACTCAAGTGGACGTTATTCTATTACGAAAGTCGACTTTGATAAATCAGTATCACCAATTCTACTTGTAATATTACATCGTTGATGGTTTGCCTAGTGTTGAAATAAAGCCACGTGTTTCTGTTACAGACACGCGAGCTTTGTATTTGGATACAAGTAGCGGGGACAAACAAGGTGTAACAAATTTTCAAATGTTGTATACAATGAATAAACTTCCTTCTGTTTCCAAAATTCATTGACTAGCTATGGTAAGGAATTTTGTGAACAACGGGAAGTCAAGAGTGGGTTCGTGTGCCTTTGATATCGCCACAATACGAGATTTACTTGGCGTGTCTTACAGTCGTGTAAATGGAAATACGCAAGCCTGTACACAATCCTCCGATCGATCGCTTTTCATTGAAAGACTTTGAAGGCTTGTGATCAACGGATTACAGTTTCCATAAAAGATTGCCTCCATGAATCAGTAAATTCAAGACAATTATGTAGTAGAAATTTGCGACACCCTCGACATAGCCTGGTGCCCAATAATAAAAGACGCTATTCATTTGAGTTGACGAGGGAACGTAAATTGACGATCGTACAATACGTGAAGTTCAAACCGCGCGCGCGAACCCAGATAGCGAAGGGAAGCGACATTATTATTCATGAGCGGTCGTTATTCATCCAATCAGAAAGCGGATTCCTACACCGCATACACGGCAATTTGATGATTGGGTAAAGCGGGACCGTAAGTCACACCCCCTTAGTAACCCTCGGTTCGGGCTCGATTTTGGAAAACCTGTCCGTCTGTGGGGGTGTTCGCTCGCTAAAGCAAACCGTCCTAAACGGGTTAAGGTCCTGATTTGGAAAAATAAGTTGCGCCCCTCCAAAGCCATTTCATACTTTTCTGCATAATTCCATCTCTGAATCGCTATTTTTGACCCCACGAAGAATGAACAGGAAGTGTTGAATATAATGAAACAATTAGAAAATACAAATAGTTTTGGTTTTAGATAGTATTTCGAGCATATATTAAAAGATGCTACTATGCAAATATTTCATTGTATGTTATATATTCTGAGTTTCTCAATAGATAGTAGTATCGTACCCTCAGAAATGAAGAAAAAACCCAAGGTTATACAGATTTTTTAAAAGGGGATCCTTTAATTTACTCAAATTATAGGCCAATATCTTTACTTGAATCATTTTCCAAAATACTTTTAAAAATGTTTATAACAGAACTGATTTCATTAAAAAAAGTACAGAATATATTTCTCAATATATATACATATATATATTCATATTTCATATTTTCATAAAATGCAATTTGGTTTTACTGAAAAACACTCAAATTCAAATGCAATGCGATATTTCATTGAAAAAAAATGCTTCTGCAATGGATAGTCATGAACATACAGTGGGTGTGCTTCTCGACTTCTCCAAGGCCTTCGACACGATTGACCACGGAATTCTTCACTTTGATATAAACTGAATCATTATGGTATACGTGGGAAGGCCTTGGAGTGGTTCAGAAGTTGCCTGTCTTGCAGGCAGCAATATTTATGTTTATTTAAATTATATATATGTGACCCAGCATCACAAAACAAACAAAAATGTTGCCAGACATGGATTTTAGTTGAGGGCAGATTCTGAAAGAGTGGACTCTAACCTTTAAGATGATGTATAACTCAAGTCAAATGGACTCCCATAACCTACCCAAATACTGGAAAGAAAGCACACACTGTGGAAAAGTGTGAACTGAGAAAAGAGGCTCTGAAGTGCAGGGTCTATTCAAGCGCTTAATCTTTACCAAGCTGTGCTAGCTGCGCGATGAAAGGAACAAAGCACAGGATGTAAACCATCGGAGCAACAACAATGAAGAGATTATCAAATTAAGCTGAAATTAAGCATGTTCTATTGAAACATTCTGTCCATGCTTGATGCCAACTTTCAAAGCAGTAGTGTTATCCTTTCAAAAGTTATTAGACTTGAAAATGAAGAGTGTGCAACGGATTTCAAGAAATAAAAACGGGCCTCTAAGACATATCTGATCATTCTACTCTCCTCCAAAAGAGGGTTGTAGAAATACTGCTGAAAACACACCTTAACATTGTGATCCAAAATTACAAAATAATGTAGAAGAAGGATAGCTCTTTCAGAAAATATGAACAACTCAAGATTGACTCGGCTGACCAATTTCACCTTTTTGAGTCCTCACGTGAAATCAAGGAGTGCGACTTTTTGTTCGTTTTTGTGATGCACAGGCATATATATATATATTTGTATATATATATATATATATATATATATATATACATGAAGAGTTTGTTTGCAAAAACCGATAAGTCCATTTTTGAAGATTTTGAAGTACGGTCTCTGTCATAAAGTACAAAATAATACCTTTTAAATGATATATTGGTCACTACATATAAAGGTACATTTTTGAAGTTATGGTCAAAAGCAGCAAAAATGTTCTTATTATTCTCTTTATTTTTCTTGACCTTTAATCGCAAATTTCTCCATTTGACATATATGGACTTATCGTTTTTTGCAAACAAACTCTTCATATATATATATATATATATATATATTTAATGCCATGATCCTCAAGGATCTTTATTAGGCCCCTTCTTTTCCTTTGTTATTTTAATGATATAACATATTCTTCTAAACTTTTGACATTTATTTTATTTGCTGATGATTCGTCTGTTTTGTTTTTTCCTAACTTAGACCCCAAAATACTTTTTGAAACTATTAATAAAGAATAATTGTATATATATATATATATATATATATATATATATGTGTATATAGATATATATATGAAGAGTTTGTTTGCAAAAACCGATAAGTCCATATTTGCCAAATGGAGATATTTGCGATTAAAGGTCAAGAAAAACAAAGAGAATAATAAGAACATTTTTGCTTCTTTTGATCAAAACTTCAAAAATGTACCTTTATATGTAGTGACCAATATATCATTTAAAAGGTAATATTTTGTACTTTATGACAGAGACCGTACTCTAAAATCTTCAAAAATGGACATATCGGTTTTTGCAAACAAACTCTTCATATATATATATATACATATACATATATATATATATATATATATGAAGAGTTTGTTTGCAAAAACCGATAAGTCCATATTTGTCAAATGGAGATATTTGCGATTAAAGGTCAAGAAAAACAAAGAGAATAATAAGAAAAATTTTGCTTCTTTTCACCATATCTTCAAAAATATACCTTTATATGTAGTGATCAATATATTATTTTAAAGGTATTATTTTGTACTTTATGACAGATGTCGTATTTCAAAATCTTCAAAAATGGACTTATCGGTTTTTGCAAACAAACTCTTCATATATATATATATATATATATATATATATATTTAATGCCATGATCCTCAAGGATCTTTATTTGGCCCCTTCTTTTCCTTTGTTATTTTAATGATATAACATATTCTTCTAAACTTTTGACATTTATTTTATTTGCTGATGATTCGTCTGTTTTGTTTTTTCCTAACTTAGACCCCCAAATACTTTTTGAAACTATTACTAAAGAATAATTGTTTGTGTTTTTTTTTAAACAGTTGGATTCAAGCGAATGTATTATCGTTGAATATACAAAAAAAAAAACAACGTCATTACATGTTATTCGGTAATTCTTCAGAAACTTTTTCTGGACAAGTTGTTTTCAATCAAACACTTGTAAGTAGTTTATATTCGACAAAATTCTTAGGGCTTTTTATTGACGATCATTTGCATCGGAACACTCATTTTGGCTATTTGAATAACCTGATTTCAAGAAATGCAGGTGTTATTTTTAGATAAAAGCGGGTTTTCTCCAATTCAAATACTTTTGATGTTGTATCCAAGTAAAATTTTGCCATATTTAATATATGGAATATTAGAGCGAGGAAGCTCAGCTAAGATGAATATCGATTAGTTATTTGTTATTCAAAAAAGAGTTTTAAGATGTATTTATGGATGTAAATTACACACACATACTGATACAGTTTCCTTAGATAGTAGAATTTTAAAAATAGATTATTTGTATTCAATGCATTTTGGAATTATGATGTATAATTTGAATAATTGTGTTTTGCATGAAGTTTTGAAGTTTTTTATTTAAGAAAAATAAAAAAAAATACATAGACATCCAACACGACAGAGAGATATGTTTCTAGCCCTAAATCTAGATTACAAATATTACGGAATACTTTTATTTACAATTGCCCAAATTTTGGAATTCTGTAGATCGTGAAATACGTGAAACTCCCGGTTGGTATTCATTCAGACGTAAGCTTAATAATAAACTTCGTTTTGCAATACTTTGGTGATAATACGAATTGATTTAGAAGATGATTTGAAATTATTAATACTTATAAAGAATATCGACGTGATTGTAGAACAGGTCTACATAGTTTATTTTTAATTCTTTTCTTTCATAAAATATTTCTTTCCTCTTGCAGCTGCAGGTACTGTCATTCATACTGTCTCTATGACGGTACTGTCATTCATACTGTCTATATGACGGTCTTGTTAGTGATTTCTCTTCTTCTTCTTTTTCATTCTCTTCTCCTTGTTGGGTGAGTGTGTGTGTGTGTGTGTGTGTGTGTGCACGCATGCTTGTCCAGGTGCACTTGCGTGCGTGCAGAGCATGTGTGTGTGAGCGTAACAGCCTGTGTTTGATTTTCTTTCGGGGAACCTACTGCCACAAGCATCTGCTTCTATGCAGGTTCCCTCCACACACAATTTTATTCATCTGTTATGAATGTACCGTTGAGAATGATTTCAAATGGTTTTTTGTGTTCTGTTAATGCTTTTTGTATATACTGAACTTATAACTTATAATGTATATGTTACTCATCATTGTCATTTGTGTGGAAACTTAATACATGAAATGAAGCGAAGTTGTCTCGTATAATTGTATAAATACCTATAAAAACCTGGATATCAAATGCATTTATTTTGATTATACGCGGTTTATTTACATGGATGTAGCCATACGAGATGTAAAGTAACTCATTTGCAAAATATTATATTGCGTTCCTTAGTTCAGACTTGCCTAATGATAAAGTTGGTGTAAATAGGGGAAGCTTCTAGCCTTACAAGCTTCTAGCCTGGCAGGCTCCCTACGGGGATGACAACCCTAGCTTCCATTTGTACGGACTGTGAAGGGGGAAACCCTGTTTCAATCCCAGGAGCAAGAGGCTCCTGCCCCTGGTTACATTTGATTTGGGTTGACTGCCCATTCCATTCACTTCCTATTGTCACGTTAGCAAATGATAAAGCCTCGAAACGGATTGATTACATGATGATGAATACTGGAAAGAATAAACAAGATTATGGAATTGTTAGTTTATTTATGTTATCTCGTATGATTTTACCACGGATTGATTACATGATGATGAATACTGGAAAGAATGAACAAGATTATGGAATTGTTAGTTTATTTATGTTATCTCGTATGATTTTACCACTCGTCTGTGGAGATATCCATCCAAACCAAGGTCCTCACCAGAACAGATTTACTGTATGCTTCACAAATATACGTGGTATTCGCTCAAACTGGGAATCTTTGAGCTTTCTCTCCTTAAAGATCCCGACCTCATATCTGTTGTGTATCAGAAACCTTCTTGAATAGCAAGATCGATGGTTATTTACTGTGCCTGGCTACTCCTTTCTCAGACGCGACCACCAGACAACTCTAGTTAGGATGGGATTATGGTGTACTACAGTGATGCCTTCACTGCCACAAGAATGCCTCAATAAGAAAGCCTGTAATATTTATATTATATTGGATGGCTATGAATGGGATACCAGGGAATATTGCACGAGTTAGGGCCAATATTGCACGAATCGAAGATGAGTGCAATATTGACTCTAACGAGTGCAATATTCCCTGGTATTCCATGAATCAAGGCAATCCAATATTATTATTGTCATCTAGACAATCAAGTAGAGCAACCATGAACTGCACAAAATTACCCGGCTTCTACTCGTCTTTGAAGTTGACTCGGCAGTCACATCCCAGCGCTGACAATGACAATGACAATTGACAATGACAATGACAATGACAATGACAATTTTATTTATCTCATGTCACCCAATCAGGGTATTGGAGATAACCATGTGAATTATACATTTGAGATTACATATCGACAAAAACAAAACAAAACAAAAACAAACAAACAAACAAACAAACAAACAAACAAAAATAAAAAATAATAATAAATAAATAAAGAAAAAAATAAAAATAAAAATAAATAATTATGAAAAAGTACAATGAAGGTACATAAATTTACTGGGGAAAAAAGAAAGAAAAAAAAAGTTGTATAATGCTATGCAATTAACCAAATAACCAAATAACTAAATCTGTAACGTAACTGTACAAGAAAAAAAAAAATAAAACAATGCAAAAACAGGGATGGTCCTGGTTGGCACCAGTAAATGATGATTCAATGCGGAAAATTGATATTCAAAAATGACAAATCAGACAGGAAATTAGCATTATAGTAACAATGTTTACCATAAGTTTTCTATGAGTTCTTGAAAAAAATCATTATTTTATGACAAAACTTAACTAAATAAGAACGTGTTCTAGGATTGCAGGAGTTAAACATTTGTTCCATTTTCAACGTATTGGGTCTAGTAACAAAATATTTTTTAAGATATAATTGCCTATCGTTGTCGAAAACAGGGCATTCAAAAAGGTAATGAAATTCGTCACCTAGTGTATTCATATCACAAAGACTACAGATCCTCATGTTCCTGGGAGTATCTATGTATCTCCCAGAAACAATTGGTAAGTGATGGTTTGAACACCTAAACCTACAAAGAATAATTCTATCCCTCTTCGGGAGTTTAATCAAATAATTCTCAATATCAGAATTTAGATATTGTTTGAATATACGATAAGTCTTGGTTTGTGAATTGTCAAAGATAGTAGACGACAAATTTTGTTTGTGTATATCAACGAGTCGGCGCTCTACCGATGCTTTGATCCATTCACGACTTGTAGTTTCACACGCGTTCCACAGGTTGTTCATACCTATATTATTAAGCGTCGTGTGTATTTTCATGAGCCATGGTGAGCGATAGATATTTCGTTCAAAAAGTAATTTCAGTATCAAGTAGATTTTACCAGATAGTTTACTTTGTCCACTATGTACAAGATTGCTCCAAAAGTTTATCATTCTACTTTCAATGTATTTTTCTAATTTCAGCCTTCCTAGCTCGCCTAGAATCATACAATTTACAGTATTTTTTCGAACATGTAATATTTGTGGTCTAGGGATATGTGGTCTAGGGTAGAATGACCATCACGGAATCCAGCCTGTTCATCACCTAATAATTCATTATCTTCAAGATAAGAGGTCAATCTCTCATTCAAAATAGCGGAAAATAATTTTCCAAAACAGCTTAGTAGAGTAATACCTCTGTAATTATTCGGATCATTGGGATTTCCCTTTTTCTTATAAAGTGGACGAATAAGGCCTATTGTCCATGCTGTTGGGACAATACCACTTTCTAATACAATATTAAATAGTTTGACAATAATTTCCAATAAAGAAGTTGTACTCAGTTTTAAAAATTCATTTAAAATCATATCTTCACCGTGCGCTTTTCCATTTTTAAGACGTTTAAGTTGCTTGATAACTTCTTCACTGGCAATGGGACAATTCAAGGCATGGTTGGTTGAGGAAATATTCTCATATTCAGCGTTGATATATCCAGTTAAATTAGTATTCTTAGATTGACTTAAGTCACGAAAATGTTTTTCGAGCGTCTCAGTATCGATTGGAATTGTCTGAGCTTTCGTTCCGCTTGAGGAATTTATAACATCCCAATACGCTTGAGGCTGTTTCTTTTTAAGTCCCCTAAGATCATTCAAGAATTTCGTATCAAATTGTTTTTGGGCAGAACGAAGAGTTTTTTTGTAAATTTTCTTGGCTTTTGCGAGTGCATTGCGAATACTGATTGAATTTTCCGATTTAACTTGGTTTTTCAAGCGAAAATATTGAGCACGTTGTTTTGCACACATTTCATCAAACCATGGTTTTGAATTCCTTTTATTTTTGTAGCTATTCTGTTTGGAATAACGGATTTTTGAGTAAGATTTTATCATACCACTTTTATGGGCTGCATCAAGATAAATATCTTTGATGGAATGAGCAATATTATCAACAGAATTTTGGTTAACATTTTGACCCTCTAATCTGTTTACTTCTGAGAGCAATAAGTCAACTGCATTGCTCTCAATATTATTAACAAATTCATTCCCTGCATCTTTCTTCCATTTCACTTTCAACGTTTTCAACGTCTGAACAAATTTTTCATGAGTTACCTTTTTCTGATTGCTCAGGTCCACAAACTTTAAAATAATTGGATTATGTTTGTCAGAGAGCAGAGGGTCAAAAGTATCAACCTCAAAATTATCAAGGAACTGGACTAAATCTGATGATGCAGCACAATAGTCAATCGTACTTGCATTTGCACAGGTAAAATCTCCACGTTGTCTATCGGTACCAATACGACCATTAGTTATTACGAGATTGAAATTTCTACATAGGTCCAGAAATTTATGGCCATGGTTGTTAACTACTGTATCGCATTTTTTTCTTATCAAGCTAATCCCGTGTGACGGGAACGGTTGATTCAACCAGTTTTCAGATTTATCTATAAAATGGTTGTTGGAAAAGTCGATTAAATCTTCATATTCTAATAGTTCACTTTCGGCCCCAGTTCTAGCATTAAAATCACCAAGAAGACAAATAGGTAAGTTGTAAACATTCTTGAGCATGATCAAATCAGTAGCAATGTCATCAAACATAGATATATCGTAATATTTAGAATTTTCTGGAGGAATGTAGACGACACCCAAAATAAACGAAAATCCAAAAGTCTTTTTACTAATCTGTACCCATAATACTGTCTCAGATTTCCCATTCTTCAAAACTGAAATACAATCATATATTCTATCTCTCACCAAGACTCCTATACCATGTATTCCACCAAAAGGAAATTTATCTTTATCAGATTTTTCTTTGCTTATATACTCGAAACAACTGGGTAGCATGTTTTCATTTAAAGAATCAGTTTTTGTTTCAACAAGGCAAACTATATCGAAATTCGTAATGTATTGCTCTAAAATGCCATCTGATAATTTTTTTCTAAGTCCGCATACATTTAAACATGACATATGTACAAATTTTGGCTGATTTACCGGGCCGGCCACATCCTATTTGGTTATGAAGAGCCCCGACTCCTTCATGCGTTGTTCGGACCAACCGATTTTGTACAGGTCGTCAGGACTGTCAACTGCGTGTTTCACTTCTTTCCCGCCATCCTTCAGGATACAGAAGACCTTGCCATCAATAGTCCATACTTTCGTCACCGCCGGGTCACTGCGCAGCTCGCGAACCATTTTCACCCTGAGTTGCGTGAGGTCCTCCACGATGAAGACGCCTCCTCTGTCCTTCAGCTCCCGCAGCCGCTTCTTCGCCTTCATTACCTCCACTTTCTTCTCTCGGCGCACCATCTTCGCGATGATCGGTCGTGGCTTCGAGGACCTGCGAGAAACCACACGGTGGCTCACTGAGATGTCCTCCCTCTTCATGTCGACTCCTATTTCTTTCGCCAGATCGATGACTAGTTGACTGGTGTCTTCCTCTGGTCCGGATTCCGCCACACCGAAGACCTTGAAGCTGTCACGTCGCGAGTACTGCTCGAGACGATCCACTTCAAACCGGTTCGTTTGGACTTCTGGATGAACAGGTGACGAACCGGAGACGGAGGGAGTGTTCAGCTGCTCCATAACGACTTTCATGGCAGCCGTTACAGCCGTCGTCACACTTTGGATGATGATTGGTTGAATGGTGGCTAGTACTTGAGTTATGATACGAGTGATCATCTCCCCATCACTCTTGGAGACGTCGTTCTTGGACACAGCAGCCTTTCCAGTGGCCGCCACAACCGCGTATGTGACAGCCTCCTCAAGGTTGGGGTTCAGTGACTTATTAGATTTCACCGCTACTTCGTCATCGAGAACATGAAATTTGTTGGAGGCCATGACGTCACAAAGCGTTCTCACAGTATCAGATGCGCGTACACCACAACCTGCGCGGGTGATACCTAGGAGTTTATTATTATGAGATGTACGCGGAAGAAAAATATTATACTGCCTGCTGCGCTAAGGCGGTCCTCGCTATGCAGGATTGTTTTGGTTGCTATGTTACTGGGGAAACTCGGCAAAACTATACCTGGATAAATTATTATTACTCCAAAAACGGGCAGTTAGAATTATTTCTGGTGCAACATCACGTTCTCACACTAACGAACTCTTCTATGAAAATAAATTACTAAAAGTACAGGATATATATTTTATGAATCTAGGATCCATTATGTACAGCTCGAAGGATTCTGAATTTCCACAAGTCATTTCGTCACTTTTTGTTATGAATCAACAAGTGCACAATTACTACACTCGGCAGTCTTCTTCTTACCACCTGCCATCCATTAGAACCAATTTTAAACACAATACACTTGCTTTCGCTGGACCAAAATATTGGAATTTTTTAGACTATTCTCTTCAACAAACCATAAGCCTCAAAACATTCAAATACAAATTAAAACTAAGTCTTTTGAGTAAATATGTTACGATGTAACCAGTTTTTTATAATCCTTTACCAAATATCTGGACACTTTTACCCAATAAGGTAATCTTATATCATTTTTATATGGTATATCATTCATGTGGTATTCCTATTCATTCTAATTCCATTGTTTATTTTCTCTTTCTTTTTTTTTTCTTTTTTCTTCCTCCTCTCTCCCCCTTTGGTTCTCACTTTATTTCCTCTATTTCTTTCGTTCTCTCCCTCTCTTTCTCTTTCATTTCTACTATCTTTAAGATGTATATATGTATAAGTTATGTAAATATGTTTCAGGAGTCTGTATATATGTTATATTCTCAATCACTCTGTACATAATTCTGAAGATTACTCGTTGAATGGTGACCTACAAATTTTACAAGCTATGCTTTTAGTTGGGTCACCCCATTTCCGTTTTGTATAGTAACTCTATATTCTGTTAATTCATGTTGTTATATTAATTACTGTAATATTATGTGTCAACATGTAATCATCAATGCAATGCAATGTAAATGAAAAATGCAAATGCAATGTAAATGCAAATGCAATGTAAATGGAAATGAAATGAATAAATTCAAATTCAAATTCAAATTCAAATTCAAGATGAAGATGAAGTTCAAGAGTAACTTACAAGAGGAAACACCATACACGAACGCTGAAAATCCTTGAATATATCCAAAACGGTGATGATGAGGCACAAAGGAGTATCACAAACAGGTCCAGCGCTGAACGAGCGATCCACCAATGTGACAAATATCTAATAAAAACAACAATTGATGATTCTAGAGAGAGAAACATACGAGCAACCGAGAGACACGTCTTATCTCACCAACCTCTTTTCTAGCAGTCTAGCTGAAAAGGGGAAGCCCCTAAAACTGCGTATTGAAACAAACAACTAGCAAGATGTTTGCGCGCTTGTGAAAAATGTAACAAAATGACGCGCACTAGTAGCAAGTATTTGCGCATTCAGCAAGCGCTCACGCAATAAACGAGACAGAATTGAATATCGTGTGATCTTGAACGGCAAGTAACAACGGTAGCCTATGGGGAATTAATACGTTGGTCTATGCGATTCGTTCAATATGCTCCGTTATAAAATGGGTTCAAGAATGTAGCCAATTGGAAGCGCTGAAATGAGTCACGTGTGCGTGCATTAATTTCTTCAGGTATGCACTAAGAAGAGTCTCTCTTCCACCTCCCTGGCCTGACGTACGTCACAATGTTTACACTAGCAGTGCGCACTCAATCAGTTGTTACAAGTGCGTCACGCGCTACTATACGCGCTGTCAATCCTGTATACAACTTCTAGTTCGGGCCGCGGGCTGCCACAACAGCCGGCGGCCTTTCTTGTGCATAACAGTACGTGGCGTACGTATACTCTTATACGTACGTACAGTACTTATGTGCGGGATTTCCGAGTGCGACGTGCGTAAATGTTTGGGACGAACATCTTCGGACATCTTGACTTTTGAGCGAGTGCTACATGTAGCTGACTGGTATTGACCCACAAAGGTACGTGAATAATGCTGTTAGTTTTCGACCCATTTTATAAAACAAATGATGCACAGGATTCTTTCGTGGCGTTAGTGAAGGTGCGGCGCACTCTCGAGTATTGACAACGGTTGCAAACATGCACTCGGCTGCGCCTCGTGCATGTCGCACCATTGTCAATACTCTCGAGCGCGCCGCACCTTCACTAACACACTCTATCCTGTGCATCATTTGTATAATATTGAACGGTACAAATTGAGTTGACTACAATACGCGTTTTTAATGCGCCGCTAAAACGTCCTATTTAGATGATAGTATTAATTATTATCTATATAGGACTTTTTAGCCGCGCAGTAAAAAATGCGTATTGGGTCCACTCAAATTTTACCGTTCAATATCAGAGCATATTGAACGAGTTGCATAGGCCTACGTATTAATTCTCCATAGGCTACCGTTGTTCCCGGTCTTTCGGGAATTCACCGTATTCCGCGTCCCGTCTATTGCGTACGCGCCGCGCGCGATACCCATTGTTCTTCTATGCATCACAAGCTAACGTTAGAGCGTTACACTAGCTGTAGCGAGTATCCCATTGGTTTGTATGTAAAACTTGCAGACGATGGATCGCGAAGGCGTCGCTCGACGTAGGCCTACGTATAACGTACACGAGTACAGTACTGTACATACGTGTTGTGTTGATATTGCGCGAGATTTGAAACACTTTGCGAAGGTTTTGCGAACAAAATGGCAGCCTCCGAGTCCAGGTCCAGATTTGCTTCGTTAACCGAGGACGATTTCAGTTTTATTTTGCGAGACAAAGACGCCGAAAACACAAGAAAGGCTACGAACAAAGCGGTCACGTTGTTCCGATCGTATCTGCAGGAAAAGGGTCAAAAGGAGGACTTTGAAAAGCTTGACAAAATCACTCTGGCATCGTTGTTGGGAAGGTTTTACTTGGAAGCAAGGAAAGCTGATGGGGACTTCTACAAGACGACTTCACTTTCTGGCATCCGTGCTGGTCTCGATCGCTACTTGAAAGACGCGTATCATCATGGAATCATAGATATCATCAAAGACAACGAATTTGCCAATTCAAATGTATCCTATCGAGCAGCGACTGTGCAGCTAAAGAAACTAGGCAAGGGGGATGTTGTGCACCACTCCTCGATTGATGACAATGACATTGCAACCCTGTACCAATCAGGAACCTTTGACCAGTCCACTCCAGCTGGTTTGCAGAGAAAGGTATGGTTTGAACTTATGATCTACATCTGTAGGAGAGGCCGTGAAAACCTAAGGGACTTGAAACAGGATCATTTCCATGTTTACGTTGACTCAGATGGCCGTGAATACGTAGCTCAGGCTAGAGATGAGCTGACAAAAAAAGTTCGAGAGGATTGTAAATCTACACGAATTGATGGGGGTAGAATGTACGAAACACGGGATGACATGTGCCCTGTTGTGTCATTCAAAAAGTACATTTCCAAGCTCAACCCTGATTGTGAAGCATTCTTTCAAACCCCTAAGTCGGTCACACCATCCACAGGACCGTGGTACAAGAAGTGTCCACTGGGTGTCAACACACTAGGTACTATGATGGTGCAGATTTCTAAAGTTGCAAACTTGTCAAGAGCGTACACAAATCACTGCCTTAGGGCTACATGTATTACGATATTGGACAAGACTGGCTTTCAATCGAGGGAGATCTGTCAGGTTTCCGGTCAAAGAAACGAAGGAAGCCTTGCTTCATATGTAGGCCGAGTTGGTGACGACAAGAAATATGACATCTCCAATGCCTTGTCAAGAGCCCTAGGTAAGGAACCAGACCCAAAACGCTCAAAACCTGAAAAGCCATCAACCTCAAGAAGATCAACGATGCCAGCAACTGTGAGTAAAGCTCCAACACTTCCACTGACACTGGAAATTGGAGAAACTGAGGCTGCATGTGTTGCATCTGGGGCTCAAATTGATGAAGAGGTGAACTTTGATTTATCGTACTCTCTGACCAGCTCCCAAGACGTCGAGGAAACACATCACACCTAGTCTCAAGTTTTGTGTGAGGAGATAAATAAGGACTGTGCTGATTCAACAGCAGAAGTAAACAACACAAGAGCTTGCAGTTCCGTTGCTAACGTAAGCAGATCTACTCTCACTCATACAACAACTTCGAAAACTCAGAGTAGATCTATGCGATTTCAACAGAGCCCTTTTGTGCTCAACAATTGCAATGTGACAATTATCTACTACTCAAAGTGACTTTCTGGAACACTTATGACCTGTAAATACGTTGGCGTTACTACGTTGGACATGTTCTGCAAGTTTGGAATTTCGCGCATTCACCTTTGCATTTGGATTCGACCTGGCTGGAGTTGCAGCCATCTTTTTTACAGTATATAATGAAGTCAATGTGTACATGTAGACGCCTGTGTGTCTCAAGACTTTCACCCTTGGATACCGGTAAGTCAATTTCTGCTGTACGTAGATAATGTTTATAGATAATAATAATTATATTGGATGGCTTAAATTCATGGGAAACCAGGGAATATTGCACTCGTTAGGACCAATATTGCACTCATCTTCGATTCGTGCAATATTGGTCCTAACTCGTGCAATATTCCCTGGTATCCCATTCATAGCCATCCAATATAATATAATTATCCCCTGCTTGTTCACGAAATACGGGCAAATATCTACGGTCTGGTGCCATATTCCATGAGGCCTTCGGCCTCATGGAATATGGCACCAGACCGTAGATATTTCCCGTATTTCGTAAGAACAAGCAGGGGGTAACGATTTTATCTTTTAGTGTAAAGTGCTAACCTTCTTCTCGCTGATTTCCCCTCGTGAATGATGTTGAAATCGCCGGCTGTCAGCCATGAACATGTTGACTAAGGCCTACGTCTACGTCTCGCGAGCTAGCTGATTTACTGTATGCGCGCATACAAATACAGGTACGTACACGTACACGCTATATACTGCTGTGCCGCAGTAGCCACATAGATATAGTTGCGGTTGTTTATCAAGCGTCTTCTAGTGGTCTCAGGTTATGTGCGTACGCTTGAGGACCGCGCGCTGTCCATTTGTTTTGTACAGGATTAACGCGCACTTTCCTATTGACCGATTCTGTGACGCGCTATGTGTATTTTTGGCATGGGCAGCGCCATTACTGCGGTGTCTCAGCCGACCCCCCTCCTCTCTCCCCACCCTTCTCACGCGCGCAGAATGAAAAACTGATGCATGGTTGCTTTAGCCAATGGGCGTCTCGCACTGAGTGCGCGTATGCTTGCTTAGTGCGCGAACCTTTGTTACAAGTGCGCGATAAACATGTTGCCCGTGGGGTGGGGGAGAGCAGGGGGGGGGGGGGTCGGCTGAGACACCGCAATTTGAGCTCATGGCTGCGCCCAGTGCCATAAAATGTCTGCTGCCCTCAACGAACCCGAATCGGTCAATAAGCGTCTTTGATACACGCGCAGCAGCTGGCTGTGTAATACAGTATCATGACGTCATACCACGGAATACGGGATATATTCAGTGGTTGATTGACCAATGAGATTACAGAATTAACCACCACTAAAAGATAAGAATTAATCTGCCTGAAGATTAAAGGGGAATACTGAATACTTTTTGAAGTGGAGTTAGAGGATATTGAAGATTTACACCTGTCATCCCCCTGAAATCTAGGTCACAGCGTAAATTTCGAGGCTTTGCCGATGACGTCATGGGGTGAAAGGAATCGCGCAAGGTCTCGAGCGCCGCAGGCCCCCGCGCGCATAATGCATGCATTGTATTATACAAATTGTTGTACGATACCCGGTATTTGCATATAAAAAGAAAGTTTTGAAAGTTTGTTTTTTCGATAATGACATCATACGTTAAGGTCAGCGATGATCAAGATGATTTCTTGGTGGAATTTGAATGTGGGAGCGATGATGAACTGAGTGATATACACCAGTGATGATGACCCTGGTGAAGTTGGAGAGATAGATGTTGTGATGACGAGCCGCACGGCGGAGCGCAGGTGGGAGACGCTGCGGGTGAGCTAGGGGGGAAGGCCCAGGGCAGTCCGCATGAAGCGGACAGACTTCCTGGAGATTGGCAGTACGAGCCCTTGCCACACGGCAGGCCAGGGTACAATGCTGGTGACGCAGGACCAATGCCAGATAGACTTCAAAATTTAGACTGGTGAGAGTTGTTTTCATTCTGAATTGAAAATGAACCGAGCTTAGTGCTGACTTGAACTCGTACTTCAGAGCAGCAGTAGGACTAACAATATTAAATCGGGCTGGTCGCTGTACTAACTTGGGCCTAGGGGCCTACTGTAATTTAGCTACGTTTAGAAAATAGAAGTCCTTGTCAAAATTTCGGCTGTGTGATGAGCTTTGATGTAAATGTGAGACACATTATTAACTTCGTAATATCGCTCTTGACTCGGGTCTCAATGTCATCTCAGTACAGTAGGCCTAGGTCTTTCTATCATTAGGTGATCCGAGAATCCTCTCGGATCACCTTCTGTATCTGTACGGATTCTTTCTTCTTCTTTATTTCTGGACAAAAGTTGTGCAGAGGTTAGCTCAGAAAGTCCACTTCCTGTCAATGTCAAAATTATACCATATATGTATCATGTCCCAAAGACGACGGGTCAAGTAAAATCGTAGTGATCAGTCGACCGTGACGTCACTATGACGTCATTATATGAAAACACATTTTCAATCATATCTCATTAATGGAATGGAATTTTTCAATGAAATTTACGTCACGTGAATTTCAATTAAAGGGAATTCTACTCATGTTTTCAGAATTCATCGCATCGTTAGAACGTGCGCGTACGCGCGCGTTGAAATATTTGTATGCTCCAATCGAGCTCAAAATTTTTTTGCACACGTTTCAGACAATTTGGAGCATTTTTTGAAAAATTGAAAAAATTGGACGGACGCGTACGCGCGCGCACATATACGCACGTACAGCTCATATGCAGCAGAAATTTCCCGATTTTTTACATTTATCGGATGTCTGAAAAGTCAAGAAACATTTCTAGCAAGTTTCAAGTCAATCCGACTCAATATGACGTCATACGGGACTGTCAAAGTTGAAATTCCGCGCGCGCGTCAATGGCGATATACAGTACAACAATGCCCCAAAACCGCCAATTTTAAATCCGATTTTACTCGCCAGGATGGACGGTGACCCCCCATTTTCTTTACATATTCTGAAAGCTGATGAGTTGTACATGTCAGTTTATGGGTTGGCGATACTGAAAAAGTGATTAAAAGATATCAAATTTCTTAATGAAGTAAAAAAAGTAAATTTTCAAAATGACGTCATCAATTTTCAAGTTTACTTGGGCGTATCTCACTTATCCTCTGCCAATTTTCACTCAGATTTCAGTATGTTGTAGCTTATTAAATGTTCTTTCATTAATGTAATTACAACATTTTGATTGGATGGCGGCATCACCTCGTAAAAATGAATTACAAGTAATTTTGTCAAATTTGACCAGTTTACGTGTTATCTCTATGGGAGAGCAGTTTTTCTGGCAGTGAAAATTGACATGACTATCTTTTTTCGAGCATTAGCTCACTTATGCTTCGGTGAATTTTTCCCAGATTTTAGTATGTTGTAGCTGAGACTTTGGGCTATCGGTAATGTGCCCTCCATTTTTTCATACGAGGCCGGCATCACGTCGAAAAACTTGGTTGAAAATGGCACGTGGCTTCGATGCAGCGTCATTTTGCTTAATACACAGGGCCTATGGAGCATGAAATAGGTCATTGCATAGCGCATTCGACTCGCAATCCTAAGGTCCCTGGTTCGAGCCTCACCCTTGCCAATATTTTTTATTTTTTTTCAAACTCTTTTTTCTTCTTTTTCTTTATTTAGTCTTAATCTCCCTTCCTAATTTTATCTTTTTCTGATTTTTTAATGCTTCTCCTTCAAATTTCTATAAAATAACATAATTTTTTCTTTATTTTTCTTTCTTTCTACTACATTCTGTGCAATAGATGAAGAACAACAATGGTTATCAATCCCATATTTTGCACATGTTTAGTTCATGTCACGTACATTATTTCATAAAATAACAACTTCTTGATCGGACACCATCTTGGGTATGTAAAGTAGGGTCAAAGGTCATAAATGTTTCATCCTGTATCTTGGTGAATACATGTCCTATCTTTCCAATATTTTGCACACACAAAGATCACGTTACCAGAATCATTTCACAAAATAACCATTTCTTTCTCAGATGCCATCTTGGCTGTGCAAAGTGGGGTCAATGGTCAAATATACTTTATTCTGTATCTTCGTTATAGTGTATACGGAATATGGTACCAAAGATGGCAAACCCGACTCCCTTTTTTTTAAATGAGAATCCAAACATCACACGGCCAATGTCCATAACCACAGATGAACCTTTACGGTCATGCCTATTGGGATCAGGACTCAAATCATTGATTTTCGAAGAGATCGGATCACCTAATTTGTCAGTGTTGACAAATTCCGAGTCTAGTTAATTTTATATCCTTATCTAGGGCCTAGGCCTAGGTAGCCCGACCAGACGCAGCTGTGCAGCGACTGGGCTGTGTATAGCCTAACGGGTTAGGCCCTCGTTATGGCCTTCACGCAATTTCAACTTCGCGGCTCGGCCGTAAGTTAAGAAGAGTGGATTCCGGAATTGTCTATAGTAACAAAGGTCGGTGTACGATTTTTGATAGTCAGTCTACTACAGCTGTAGACTTACTGTCAAAGATCGTACACTGAACTTTGTTACTATCCATAATAGGCCCTACTCATCGAAGATCGACCATCCTCCTCCCTCAATGGCTTTCTCGCGTATAAGATCAAAAATACGCGTGGGCCGGGCCGGGGCGCTATACGCTGGAACATTCGCACAGAATACAAATCAAGAAAAAAAAATAGGGGGATAGGCCGTACATGTAAATAACTTGAGGACACAGAAGGAAAAAGAATTGAAGAATATCCGCATTAAAATACACGTAATTATTGTTAACACCGGTCTATTTGCCCATTCACTGGATTTACGTGCTTTTCAATGGGAAAACGGGCGGTCGGCTTAAAAAATGTAGGTGCCTATAGGTACCTACCTAGAGTTTCTATACTACAGCTACCACGGGCGCACGAAAAAAAAAAAATGACCTAATCATTCACTCTGATTATTGGAATAATAGACTGCAAATCAACCCTTCTACGTAAATTTATGTTTTTACTGTAGAGCTATGTAAACATCGCATTATAATTCAGGACGATTTTCGTCACGGAATAATCGACGTCTTTCACGATACACCACAGCAACTTTACCCATTGCGGCATTAATTCTACCGAGCGAACTAAAGAGAAAATCGGCAAAGGGAGGCACAAATTTGGTATTGTACTGTGCAGTAGAAGATCTAACATGAGCATTTCGAATAAGTTTCGCGATAAAGTCTTGTGATATATCGACATCTTCTAAATCGGAGGTGAATTAAGGTGAATTTCTTAGCGTTTCTACATTTTTGTGTCGCATTTTTGGCGATTTCGGCCCGTAACAACGCTCTGTAGATCATGATATACTAGTACTTAGTACTATAGGCCTACCTTAGTATCTAATTCTAACTATACACAGCCCACATGATAGCGCAGCGTCTGGTCGGGCTACGTTTTAGAAATTATCATATCTTATCACATCTCACTCACTCCGTACTCCCGGGCACAGCTCACCGGCATTCTATCTAGCTAGGAACCCTCACGAATTCACTGCACGATCCATTCATTACTTCACCGAGTCCATCAAAGTTTTATCACTATCGTTGAAAACCGCAGTGTTCTGTATCGTCAATTTTATCACCAGATAGGCCGGCCGGCCTAGTCAAGACTTCAACTTAGCCGATGCCCGCGCATTGCGTAGTATCTAGTATTAGCGATCCACTTGACATACGCCGAATGTTTTGCGAGGTTTTTTATTTTCGCCAATTTCGCGAGCCCGGTGCTTTTTGCGAATTTCAAAACACGAGAAAACATTAACTCTCTTTCCGTATATATTTCCCCCTTCCGTAGTGTACTCCACAACCACGAATTTAAGCACTCGCGAAATTATTGGCAAGTCCCGATTCGCGAAAAAAAAAAAGACTCGCTATTATGGCGTACACAGCTGTAGTAGTATTTTGTACTAAGGAGCTGATAGTACGTACCAAAGAGGTACGAAGCCCACAGGCTTCTCCGCTTTTTGATACACGAAGGCTACTGCACTGCGACATACGCGCCCGGTGATGGGCGCATGCATGTGACTGGTCGACTACGAAGCACCCACTACAGGCACTAGGCCTGACAACTTCTGTATTCGTGGCCTAAATAACACGTAAAAGACTTTATTTAAACGATGAAAGGTATGATTTAACAGGAGACTTGAAGTAGAAAACAATTTCATTTCATTTTTTGGTGACATTCTGATAAAAAATGTCTTGGGATTTCGGGGTACGAGCCTCGACATGTCGCTCTCATCGGGAGCATACATAGGTAAGCTCAGGCTGTTGTATGATACTTCCGGGTTTGCCCTACACCCCATGACGTCATGGACACGCCCCCAAAATAACCACGGATTTTTCCGATTGAACATGATTCAGGATACAATTTTTCTAAGCAGCCGTTCTCCAAAACGCAATTTTGTAAGTGGATGAATTAAAGGCCGCTGTGTTTAACATGCTCTAAGCTTGAAATGGGGGAATAATCCAACAAAATATGCGTTTCCTTTAGTATTCTGCTTTAATCTACCTGGCCGCATGGTATTCATGTTCTGTGTGTATAGACCACCCTCTGCCGACGATAGCATCTATGATGTCATCTCAGACCACATCGTCACTATCCAAGAGCTCCACCCTAGATCTGAAATCATTGTTCTGGGTGACCTCAATGCCCACCATGAAGAGTGGCTTGGAAGTATAAAGACGGATGCCCACGGGGAATCTGCATTCGACTTTGCCACACTCAACAATCTCCATCAATTTGTAGATGACCCCATCAGAATTGGAGAGGATGGAAGTTGTTTCAAACTAGGCTTCTTCTCAACTACTTCCCCTGACAACCAAGTGGTATTAATTGATGCCCCCCCCCCCCCCCCCCCATTGGATCTTCTGACCACTGTGTGGTTATGGACGTAGCTAAATACAGACTTCAAACTACAAGCAAACCTGCTAAGCGCAGAATCTGGCTGTACGACAAAGCTGGCTGCACTCTTTTCTATATGAAGCTGACTGGTCCTCCCTTTAAAGGCACATAGTGCTGATGCTGCCTGGAACAGTGTGAAAGACAACATTGGTGATGCCATGGACCTTGTCTTTTTTTATACCATCCAGAACTACCAAACACAAGTACTCGGATAAACCATGGTTCAATGGTAGATGTCATGATGCTGTCAAAACCAAACAGAAAGCATACAAACGGTGGCCAAAAATAAAAACAAAAACAAAAACAAAACGCACAAGTGGACAATGGATCTTATACATGAAATCCAAATCTGAATGCCAGCGCATCATACGCAGAGCTCTTTTTCAGTTCTCGCACCACCTGGAGCAGGAACTCGAGTATGCCAAGAGCAAACAATGGTGGAAACTGGTGAAGTCTGTAACTGATAGCAAAACAAACATCCGCTGTTCCTCCATTGAATTAATAGCAAGATAAATTATGTCACCATGATAATCATTCTCTTTCAGGGAGCAGACTTGGAAGATAATTTGTATGTCTTCATGACAGCATGAGTTTTGGGAAGTCGACTTAGCAAAATACGTCAAGCAGCCATATCGACATTATATACTTTTTTACCGATCCTTTGAACTGCTTGAATAAAAATTGACAGTTTATAAGATTACGAGGAACCTACATCGAAGCTTGCCAGAGAGCAGCGCACTATTCGAGTTTGACTACAATCACAGACGGACAGAAATGATCAATGTACACCGTGAGGGTGCATTATGTTGGGGTTACTTCATGTGGAGGCAAACATTGTAGATGTGGTAGAAGGAAGGAAATTAGAAGTGCTACTTCATTGTTCTCTTCCTTTGATGCACTTGTTATTTGCTTATGTTTTTTTTTTCTTGAAAAACAATCATGATGTACTAGTTCTATTCTATGCATCACACTTGTTTTCAGTTCGGTCGGGGAGCCTGTTTAATTCGGTATATAATACTTCGAATAACGATATGTAATAAATCAGACAGTACATTATACGCTTCTTGCATTTTATAGGTACACTATAATGATTTCCCACTTAAAACATATTCCTCTTGATTAGGCAACAATGAACTTTGGTCTTTAATTTGGAGAATGTCGAGCGACTTTACTCCTCTTGCATGTCTTGATAGTGTTCAAGGAGACTTTGCGACTATTTCGTCCAGCTTTGTCCCGCCTCTTTCAGTCCACAGGGGTCATCTTATTCTTTTAACAACTTCACTCATTATGCATTATGTTTTATGATATCAGTTTTACTTTGATTCATTCTGTGTACATGTGGATCGTTGTGATTGACAATACATGCAATGATCCGAACCTGACCAAGGATGGGAGAAAAGCAAGTGATGTTAACTGCCATTAAGTATGAGGATCACGGACTGTAGGGAATGGCGAAGCCATCTTTCATCCACAAACTCAGCTGGTCGGGTCTGTACAATCCTATGTATAAAAGAAGAGTACATTATACTGCAGCTGCCAAGAACATCGTTAAGGGTGTTATCGCAACATAATCATGTTAGTGTGTTGATTAAGCAAAAACATATATAGCTTGATCTTACGTCTATAGCTTTAAAATATCCACACATTACATCATATTATGTGACCCTGCACCACAAAACAAACAAAAAATCGCCTGACATGGATTTCTAGTTAAGAGCATATCAAGTTAAAACAGACTTTAAGCTTCGATGTATAACTCAAATCTAATGGACTTTCCTAACTTATCTAAATATTGGAAACAAAGCACACTCTCCAAAAAGGTGTGAACTGAGAAAAGAGGCTCTAAAGCACAGTGTGTATTTAAGCGTTTAACCATCACTAAACCGTGCTATCTGTGCAATGAATGGGACAAAAAACAGGATGAAAAACACCGGTTTAACCTCAATGAAGAGATTATCAGATTAAGCTGAATCTGAGCATGTTTTATTTACACATTGTGCCCATGATAAATGCCAATTTTCAAAGCAGTAGCATCATCCTGTATTAAGTTATTAGAGTTTAAAGTGAAGAGTGTGTACACGGTTTTATAAGAAATGAAAGGGGGACTCTAAAGACAGACCTACAAAGTGTAATCACACCACTCAATTTTCTATAAAAAAAAAAAAAAAAAAAAAAAAAAATCAAAAAAAAAGTTTTTGAGATAGACGTTAAAAACATACACTTTCCTGTTTACTTTATAATACCAAATTTTAGCACAATGTAGAAGAACACTTGCTCTTTTAGAAAATACAAATAAGTGAAGATTGACCTAATTGACCATTTTCACCTATTGCCAGTCACACAAAATCAGTGTGTGCCACTTTTTGTTTGTTTTGTGATGCACGGTCACATATGGTAGTCTTCGATCCACTTCTACAATGGTTTCTTTTCTGCGTGTTCAATTATTCCTTCTTCCCATTTTCACTCCATTTTATTAATCTCTCTTTATTAGTTTCATATTTCGATTCCGTTATTTCATTCAGATCGTAAATCTGAGTTTATATCTTAGCAACCGTGATGATGATATCCTAAAGCACACCTCGATGGGAGCAGACTTCGCCCAATGGGTGTGTGGTATGCCATGTCTTTCGACTTTTACCCTGTGGTGCCCCTACTTACCCGATAGTTTCCTCTCTACAGCCGCCGCCTTAGCATTACAATGCCAGGTATGTAGTATTTGACTATTAGTCAATGAAATGAGTCATGTAGCGATGGGAGAGGACTGTATTTTTTTTTCGAGAAATGAAAAAGAGCCTGTATTGAAGGGTAGTGTAGTGACTCCTTTAGCAAATCAGTCCTATTTTACTTGATATTGACAAAACATTCTGTGTAGCTCCAGTCCTCCTCAGCATTATGACATTCAATGTATGAACGAAAGTAAAAGTACATGTATGAACACTTTTCATGCAGTGATAGTGATAGATATATGGAATCAAGTGTGTTATCGTGGACCCGTTGCATAAAAGTTACTATTATGGTAACTTTGCCATCCAATGGTAACTTCCATGGAATTCTTGATTTTGATTGCCTGTTGAGTATTTTGCCATAGTAGTTACCATTGGATGGCAAAGTTTGTACAATAATATTAACTTTTATGCAACGGGCCCCATGTGTAGAAATAGAGTGCGATGCGTTTCTTCCGTCATCCAGTTGGGATTTACACAGTCTTTTCTTTTGTGACGATACAATGTTTCTCTCCGATAAGTTTGATTATGCAATTTTGCCATGAAAGAAACATTGCATAAGCATAGACAGAGAAGGGGGGGGGAGAAAGATGGAAATATATATATATATATATATATATATATATATATATATATATATATATTAAATATATATATATAGAGAGAGAGAGAGACAGAGAGAGAGAGAGAGAGAGAGAGGTCAGTGGGGGTATCCCTAAATGTGGTAACGTTGTGCAGGTGGCGCTGTACTATTCGCAGGAAGTAAACATTGAACATAATATATATTTAAATAGGAAGGGAGAAGAAAAAGAATATCGTCACTGAAAGACAGACACACAGACACACATACATGTGTTGGGTTAACAAACAAAGACTTTGGCAAATTCAATTCAATTCAATCCAATTCAATTCAATTCAATCCAATTAATTTATAATGAAAGAAATATAACAAAATATAATGAAAATGTATTAATCTTCGCTTGAAATAAACACATTAAAGGTACTAGCCCACATTTGCAAACCCATGAAAATCAAAACTGCATAAAACAGGTCCAATATGACTTCAAGTACAAGTTATAACAGTAACATACCTCACCTGTTGCTCTTTGTCTTTACCATTCGATAAAACAGAGAAAATCATCGTTTTAAAATCAATTTTCAAACCGGGTCAACCCGACCCAAAATCGAATTACGAGCGCGGGCTAGCTACGTACTAACTGCGACCAGCCCCAACGTGCAGCGTTGGGGCTGTGCCGTTTTCGCATTCAGATCGAGGAGTTGTACAAAACGGGTGCCGTTTCGGCGCTATATTTCCTTAATTTTTCAACAAAAACTATTAGGAATACTTACATGGGTCGATTAAACCTAAATGATCAATTCGGCGACTGTTTGATGCATTCCATTGCTTATGATGCAGAAAATGTCTTATAACGCGAATATCTTCAGCTCACCGATGCTCACTGAAACTCACAATCACTTGCACAGGCGCACAGCATGTATGCAGTGCAGTGTATTGAGAGCATGCGTAATGCGTACTAATGGATATAGCAGCAAGTCTCTCCACTGTTGCACTAGGGCATTCCGTTTATTACTCCTAAAAAAAAAAAATGTCGAAAATTTTGCAGTTTCTAGATAAATGTGTGAGAAAAACAAAGTCGAAAAGGTGTTGTATTATTTTGTCACTGTGTTTATGATAGAAATTTAGCCGTGCTTTATTTGTGAAGTCGCCGTGAATGTGGCAGTGATTTTTGCTCCCGCTCAGCTGCGAGGTAGCCGCCAGGACCGCGCCTTGCGGCGCGGTCTCCGGGGCTAGCTACTAGTAACTTACACATGTATCGCATGCAAGTAGTACGTACGTGGACCGGAGCTAGCGAGCGTTATACGCATGCATACGGTGCATTTTCATTTATTTCTATGAAAATAATGGACTTATTGGAACGAAATTTTGCACAGGTGTTACTGCAATCATACCCAAACTCCATGCTAACTATGAGACCAATTGCTGCAGGTTTACAAATGTGGGCTAGTACCTTTAAGTTGAAATAAATCACATATATGAATGATACAGATATTATTTTCATTGTATTATGATCATTATTAGTAGTAGTGTTATTATTAACAATTTATTATTATTTTTATCATTATTACTATTATTATTAGTAGTAGTATTAGTAGTAGTGGTATTTTTATTTATGTATTCATTTATTTATATTGAGTGATTTGAATATTTGCCTTCGGTGCGATGACGCATGCAGTGGAGGTACGAGAGTGCGCGGACCTCGGTTTCAATATACCATTCGTTCAAAAAGTGTGTTTACGTGTGTGTGTAAGCGCGTTGTGCCCATAATTGTGATGTAAATATGTAGATTATGTCAGGAGCTTTGATCTTTACAACTAATTAGTTTTTAAAACAACCAACGCCGTCACTGCTTGTAGTTATTTTACGTCTTAAAGGAGCGTATTAGGCCTAAATAATAATCATATAAACCGGGAAAACACGTTTTGATAAGATGGTCGGGATCATGATTTTTTTTTTTCCCGTACAGCATATTGAAATCTTGGAATCCAAAACACTGCAAGTTACGTGTGCAACTATACAACGTTTTTGCGGCACAATAAATCCGACTTTTCGGATACAATGGAATAGAGTAAAGATACTTAAAGACTTTCTGAACTAGCATAACGATGGAAAACATTGTGTGCGAAAATGTGATAGGTATTTGTGCTCACTTCCTCAATAGCAAAGGCGGCAAAAAGTAAGGCGGTGGAGCAGTAATTTGCATTTGTTTAAGTCACAACTCATTATCTGAATCTAGATGGAAACAATATACCGTAACGCGAAGGCTACTCAGGTGTCTATAACTCTACGAGGACGTCGAGTCATACAGTAACAATGATATACGCTTTCCTATACTCAAACGGTTTAATCTCTCCAAGCTTTACACCATGTTCATGCTGTTGTCATTGACGGTTAGTCATAGAAAATGTTATCATTGCTACAAGAATTTCATGTTGCATAGCATTGCTCAATAATGTAACTCCTCAATACTATAGACGTTTTGAATTTTGTTTGTTTGCTTGTTTGTTTGTTTTTTTTTTTTGTAAGTAATGAATCCTTCTCATTCACATGTACGCTAGAAACGCTGATTACTATTTTTGCGATGTGTTTCACCGCGAAGATCGTAACAAATAAACAACTTAGTGGATTCTATTTCGTTGTCTACTTCCACAGATTATAACTTAACTAATTTGTAGCATAGTAACGTTTATGATACGTTACCTATGCTCAGATAATTCCGAAAAAAAAAGAAAAAGACAGAATCAGAAACGGACTAAGGAGAATGGGTGGGTAGGGTTTTAAAAATTATGACTGATATTGATTTTCTCTTTCTGTTACAGATTAGCGAATTAGAAATACTTTGTGTAATGTCAGAGGAGGAATTCGTCTTAGAGTCAGCAGCAGTAAATTTGGCTGAATTTTTGTGTCGTCTGCCTCATCTTATATGCGCCGATCTCGATGAGCTAAACCTGCCAAGGACATTCTTCAGGACAATTGTTTCTCAGGCTTCACGCTTTAGAGTAAGAATCAGTCATTGTCATCTGTCCAACACTGTCGTGTTCAAAAGGGGGTGGGGGGGGACATCAGTTACCTTGAGCGCGATTTTCCGATTTATTTCACCATGCAGTTATGTCTTTTCGGTGGCATTGATTTACGAAATCCGCCAATCCTATAGATGAAATACAATCGCATACTTCCCCAATTCCAATGTTAGATGTTGTAAGGTTTGAAAAAAAAGGAAATGTCTCAATGGCATTTTAGTCATGTGTAATCTAGATCCGTACCGACGCTCGACAATCAATGAAACGTTTGTGAAAGAAAATGTATCAAAATAAACACATTTTTTTTTTTTTTTTTTTGCAATCAAGGTGGATGTTGAAATTCACGAAATTCATCTGTTGAGGTGTTTTTAAAGGACAAGTTCACCTACATAGACATGTGGGTTGAGTGAATGAAGCAATATTAGTAGAACACATCAGTGAGAGTTTGAGCAAAATCGGACAATCCGTTAAAAAGTTATTAATTTTTGAAGTTTCTGCTCAGTCACGGCTGGATGGAAAGACTGCTATAGATTGTGATGTCACATGAGTACAACGATATAAAGAAAGAATAAAGAAAATTCAACATATTTCCATTTTTCTCGCACAACGAAAGAACACTAAACTTCTCTCTTTCAGAAGGCAGGGGGAATAATATTACCCTTAACATACATCAGTAGCAATTCGAAGAAATGTGCACTTTATTCAAAAAGTAAAGTTTTGTGAAATTCTCTTTTTATTTTCCTTACATAGTTGTACGCATGTGACATCATACACTGTAGTAGTCTTCTCTTCCAGCAGTTACTGCGCAGATACTTAAAATATTCGTAACTTTTGAACGGGTTGTCCAATTTTCCTCAAACTTTCACTGATGTGTTCTAATCATTGCTGCATTCTCTCAATCCTTATGTATATGAAGGTGGACTTGTCCTTTAATGCAACTGATTGACAACTTGCCCTGTAAATTACGCTACGTAAATAAGCACTGAGTTGGTCAGTGTTTTAGTATGATACTAAACAAAGTCACGGGCGTACGTACTCGAGCAGGATTCGAGCCTTCGAATCTTGAAGAATTCCGCAGTACCGGCTGCATGCTATAAGGATTCGAACCAACACTAACCTATTGTTGTCGAGCGAAAGCTCGGTGGTCTAGCGGAGATGACGCTCGAGTACATACGCCCATGACTTTTTTTTTTTTATCATGGCTACTACTAAAACACTGTCCAATTCAGTGCTTATTTACGTCGATGTAGGGCAATTTATCAATCGGTTGCCTTAAAGGTGGATGTGTCATTCCTCATTGGCAAGAACAAGACTAGTGATTAAATATTCAGTATACTGTTATGAAACGATTTCCTTTAGAGAATATATCTGTATGAAGAGCTTGCTGCCAAAAGACGCTAAATCCATTGAAAAACGCTAGATCCATTGAAAAACGATGGATTTAGCTCCTCTTGGAAGCAAGCTCTCCCCGCTCTCTCTTCCCCCTCTCCCCCTCTCTCTTGATATGTATATATGAAGAGTTTGTTTGCAAAAACCGATAAGTCCATATTTGCCAAATGGAGATATTTTCGATTAAAGGTCAAGAAAAATAAAGAGAATAATAAGAAATTTTTTGCTTCTTTTGACCATAACTTCAAAAATATACCTCTACATAATGACTAATATATCACTTAAAAGGTATTATTTTGTACTTTATGACAGTGATCGTACTTCAAAATCTTCATAAATGGACTTATCGGTTTTTGCAAACAAACCCTTCATAATTATATATATATGTAAAAGTTATATATTGATATAGAGTATGTGCCTTTTTCATATTGGTCATCATGCTATAGATGAAGTCCATCAATATCCACGGCGAGCCGTTAAGCGAGCTGCTGGGTGACTATCAAGGAAGCACAGAGGTATACATTAAATATTGGGTTTAAAACTCACCAATTACTATACCTTATTAATGATGAACTAGCATTGCCTAGCCGGACAAAAAAAAAGCAAATCAAATTCTCTGTTCAAAAGTGCACACAATAATTGACAACATTTCATCTACCAACCTCTTTATGAGACAGTTTCGTGCGTTTTGTCTTTGATAGCCATATTTTTTTCTCAGTGAAGACTTTGTGCTGTGTCATGTTGCGATGACGACATCATGTTTGGAACTAGTATACGTCTTAAAGATCCCGTCCAATGAATTGATCTACATTGTATTACAATAGATGTCGATCATAAATGCGGTCCGTCCAATTTTATTCACAACTTAATTTTCGACATCATTTGTCTGGCAAATTGCACATATCAAGATTTGGCCCGTGGCTTTTAATGCACCTTTGAGATTTTCATGTCAGGGCACATCTTTAGTGGCAATTTAGAAAATGTTTCAAACTTAAGTCACAATGGGTACGAACATGATGTTAGGAAGTACGGGCGATTTCGAAAGTGAATTATTTCAAATCGATACCAAACACGGTACGTGCTGAATCGATAGTCGACCAAACAAGAATATTTTATATTCAATTGCATAATAGTAGTACGTTTCCCAAAAGATTCAGACAGTTTATTCTCAGTTGCGTATCCTTTCCATTTTTTTTAGGATAATTCAAGAAATCCCATTTCGATTTTCAGTCTTAACGACGTAATGGTGATCAGTTAAGTGAAACAAGAGAAAGTAAAAATGAGAAAAATGGAGAAAATTGTAGGAATACATAAAGGTTGCATTATATACTTGTACATTAGATATATCCGTCTCATAAAAAAAAAACAACAAGCATGATACACAGGCCTACATTTTCTTTTAACAACGAAATATCAGTAACTTCAGAAGAAAAACTAGAAATGTCGCTATGGCGACTGATGTCTCCGCCATAATGCATGATTCTCCAGATAGGTGTATAGTACATGTCTTCACAATGTGTGATGACAGTTTCTCATAACTGGCAAAATATTGATATGACCGGTTTGTCAGAAATATCTTGAATGTTCACTTTCCTCAAACTGGGTTTGCTATAATTGTCTAATAGTGCAGGTACACATATTTGGGGAATTTAGGATTTTACTTGACTGCTAACCGGCCCTGTTATAAGTTTATGCATTGAGTAATTTTCAAGGTATGAAGAAAGAGTGTAATTACAGTACAAAATAGATTTTTTTTTTCATTTAAACCTGACCTTTGACCATTTACCTTTGACCTTCTGGCTAGAGATTTCCCAGAGAATCTTCATTAGGTGTTACATGTATATATTAAGCTCTAAAACTAATAATGCAAGCATTGCATATACTAGAATATGAGGGAAACAGTAAAATTTTGAGGAGTTGACCTTGGCCTTTGACCTCCTGACTATTGACCCATGACCCCTAAATTCCCTAGATAATCCCTGCCAGTCAGTACATGCGTATGTACCAAGTTCCATGAAGATACATTGAACCATTTGCGAGAAAAGGGAAATTGCAACATTTTCACCTAACCTTTGACCTTTTGACCTTTGACGTTATGACATGAAACTCTCTCTGGAGAATCTTTACGCAGTAGTACATTTCTACACTAAGTTTCAATAAAATAACATCGGGCATTGCATAGATATGGGGAAATAGCAACATTTTTATCATTTGACCTTGACCTTTTGACCTCTGACCTCTTGCCAATGTCACTAAAATCTCCTCAACTAATTGCTCCGTCATACATCATCCTTGGACCAAGTTTGGTGAAAGCTGCTTCATCCAGTTTTGAGTTATCACGTAAACAGATGAATTTTAGGATTTGACCTTGATCTTTGATCTTTGACCTCTGTCCGATTTAACTAAAAAAAAACTAATTATGTAATTGCCCATCATACATCATCCTCGGACAGAGTTTGGTGAAATTCGCTCGATCCAATCTTGAGTTATCGCGTAAACGGATTTCATGATTTGACCTTGACGTTTTACCTTTGACCTTGGATCGATTTCACCCAAAATCTAAACAAGTAATTTGCGTCATCATAAGTTATTTTTGGACCAAGTTTGATAAAATGCCAGTCAATATTTCTCAAGTTATCGCGTAAACAAATGCGGACGTACTGTACGTACGTACGGACGGACGGACAACCCGAAAACATAATGCCTCCGGCACCACTTCGTGGCGGAGGCATAAAAAATACTAAACATAAGGACATAATACACTTCAGTTAAAGAAATTTGTTTCATTCTAACAATACCGAATACTTGTATATTCTCAGAATGAATTGGAAGAGATGTATTAAACGGTTACAGCTCGTTATTCCTAAGGTTCGTTATTCCGAAGGCTCTTTACACCGAAGATTCCTTATTCCGAAGGTTCATTGTTCCGAATTTCATTTTCGGATTAACGAGTCTTCGGAATTTCGAACCTTCGGAATAACGCCACAAATTTTCGGATTAACGAACCTTTTTTTTTTTTCGGATTTACTAACCTCTAGGTATAGGGAATTTGCGTGTTTCGGATCAACGAACCTTCGGAATAGCGAACCTTCGGAATATCGAATCTTCGGAATAACGAACAGCATCCTATTAAACAACATAGAACGGGTTGGGGGCGATAAAACATTTCAATCAGTTGTGTATCATGATGGTTTAGAAACATTCATCTCGAGCAATGTCTAGTTTCGGAAATAACGTGGGTTACCCAAAAGCGATGATATCGACATCAACTCGCATGTCGTTGCTGAAAACATTCACTTTTCGAGATCTTCGTGACGTGCGCTGCTGCCTGCGCAAAATGTAATGTTATTTTGGTGCTTTCAGATTTCCGAAAAAGTAGGTTGCTAAATTCAGTTTCAGATATCGTAGGCAGTGTAAACTGTGAGGAGTAAGTTATTTTGAGCGACGACATCCAACACCGCAGATATGCGTAAAATGTGCAGTGCGACGTTCCATAGACTGGAAATTGGCTGAACTTGAAAGATAATATCACATAAGTTGCGAATTAACTCTATAGCAATGCTGACGATAAGAGTTCAAGTAAACAAGATACCCTATTTGGATAAGAAGAGACTTTTCCAGTCATCTATAACGATCTGACAAACCGTAGTAATTCTATTCAATCTCATCTTACTCTCCAATAGGAACCCAGTGACGGAAACGGCTCAGAAGGCGACAGCAGCCGCAAAACTGGCCAGGGTTCTTGGCAAGAAAACGTACACTCTCCGGATGAATCTGAAACAAACATCTAAGGAGGCAAGTTACTATTTGCGGAGTTGTTTTCTTGAGGACCAGAAAAGCGAAGGACACATGCAAGAGAAAGAAAAGAAAAAGAATAGAGAGCAAAGTCATTGTTAGAGGGATGTATAAACTAATCACGGCTAAACATCACAAAGAACAGTCACAACGTTCTTTTAGACATCGATAAACATGCCACCGAAGGGGGTGGGGGGCAAAGAACCGAAGAAAGGAAGTGAGGTAAGGAGGAGGATGAGAATACGGACCAGAACGAAATGACGCTAGCAAAAAGACATTGAGGCAACATTCGAATCGGGAAAGAAAAGCAAGAAGGGACAATAATCAGTACGATGGGAGAACGGGACCTATAGCACTGTATAATGAAACATCGGGGGAAAAATCATTCTAGCACATTGAGGAATCCACGTGCTGGACGACGCCACAACCAAGATTCAGAAATCTTCCTTCTCTAAAGACCGTTGGCCGCGGTAGCAGTTGGAATGTTTTATTTTCACTGCACTACAACTGGTTGTTTGATGTCTTGGTTTTTCTTTTTGTGTGGATTTGCAGGTGCATGATTGTGTTCTCGTCTCTTTATTTCCCCGTCTCTTCGAATCTGAAGACTCGAAATGTATGATTTTCTAAAATTGTTTAAACTGTATACCTTTGTCATTATACATTGATTCACATTTGTTACTACTGCCAAAATTATAACGGCTCATCCGCTTATAAAAAAAAAAAAAAAAAAAAAAAAAAAAAAAAAAAAAAAAAAAAAAATGTGGCTTATCTGACCCAAAGACCTGCATAAGAGAAGAATTTGCAATACCCCTGTATATTTGTATTTTCTTTTCTCTATGTTTCGGTCATTAAATTGTAAGTACCCGTGATCCCCATCTCAATCTGTAGCTCAAAATTATTTGGGACATAAGCTCCACGAGCTTGCTTTTTAGTAGGTTCCTTCATACTTCTTTAGCATTCATTCCCGTATTCCAATTTTTATAGATTGACCACCATGTTTTATGTTATTTGCAGTATTCTATGTATGTTTCTTTATAGTTGGATATCATGTTTTATTTGATTTTGTTACGTTTTCATTCATTGAGAAATATAGAAAATAAGTGTAATAAAAATGAAATGAAAATGAAAGATTCAGGGACCCTCAGTGAGGTGAGCTGAAATACATTCAACCCCCGATGTAACGAAATCCTTGGGACAGGCAGTTTTCTCCAGTTATAGCGAAATTTCTTTATAACCGAACGAATAAACAATTAAAAAAAAAAAGAAACAGAGCGCATAATGTCCGGGCCTGACTTTTGTAGTACGTTGTAACTGGAGTTTGGTTATAAGCTTGTTTGTTGTAACGGGAGTGCATGTTAGAGTAATCAAGGGCGGATCTAGGAGTTCTGTAAAGGGGGTGGGGGGGGGGGGCGCAACTAATATTTCTGGTGCCACTTCAGGGTTTCATTTCATTTATTTTCTTTTTATTATTCCCCCGCCAAACGAAGTTTGAAGGGGGTATATAGGAATCAGCGGTCGGTCGGTCGGGCGGTCGGTCGGGCGGTCGGTCCGTTGCAAATCTTGCGTCGCGAACTACTTCCTCAGTTTTCAACCGATTCCCATAAAACTTGGCACAGATGTGTGCCTTGGGTTGTAGATGTGCAAGACGTATTTTTTGACAGTACCCAAAAGTACGATGCCATGGTAACGGCATATTATGGGCAAAAATGGGTACAAATCTTGCGTCGCGAACTCCTCCCACAGTTTTTGATCAATTTTTATGAAATTAGGTACAGATGTTCATCTGAATATGTTAATGTGCAAGACACATATTTCCGCAGTGGCAAAAAGTGCGTTGCCATGGTAACGGCATGTTATTGGTAATATATAAGGCAAAATGCTTAATGGCAAAACTGCTTCATCAGTGTTCTTCCAATTCTCATGGAATTCATATTGAATGTTTGTCTTAGGATATAGCTCAGCATGACACATTTCTTGACAGTGACAAAAAGTATGTTGCCATGGTAACAGCTCACATATTATGAGCCAAAATGATGGAAAATTTTGTGTTGCAAACTACTTCCTCAGTTTTTGCCCAATTTCCATGAAACTTGGTACAGATGTGTGCCTTTGGTTGTAGATGTGCAAGACGCATTTTTCGACAGTACCCGAAAGTACGTTGCCATGGTAACGGCATATTAATGGCAGAAGATCAAGGAAAGATCTTGCGGATTTAACTGCTTCCTCAGTTTCTTGACCAAAGCTTATGAAATGTTGTTTTGACCAAAGCTTATGAAATGTTGTTTGGCGGGGGTATAACCAGTCGCTGTAGCGACATTTCTAGTTTCTTTTGTTTTTTAACGATAAATAAAGTGGGCGTGCCCCTCTTGCGCCCCCCTCTAGAACGAACCGAACAAAATACAATTTATAGACAATAAAAAAAAAATGTAGAGCGGATAATGTCCTGGCCTGAATTTTGTACTACGTTGTAACTGGAGTTTCGTTATTAGCTTGTTTGTTGTAACGGGAGTGCATTGTAGTAATAAAATGGAAAACTCTATCGATTTACTAGAGGCATATGCCAGTGCTGTTGAAATATATGTATATATATATATATATATATATATATATATGAAGAGCTTGTTTGCAAAAACCGATAAGTCCATATTTTCCAAATGGAGATATTTGCGATTAAAGGTCAAGAAAAATAAAGAGAATAATAAGAAAATTTTTGCTTCTTTTGACCATAACTTCAAAAGTATACCTTTATATGTAGTGACCAATATATCATTTAAAAGGTATTATTTTGTACTTTTTGACAGAGATCGTACTTCAAAATCTTCAAAAATGGACTTATCGGTTTTTGCAAACAAACCCTTCATATATATATATATATATATATATATATATGATATATATGTTTATAGAAAACGCTCACAAACTTAAATACGACAAATACCATCTTCAGTCATTGCTCCAACATTGTGACAGTAACTTGCGAAGGTGCTCTTTTATGGTTAAATGTTTTACCTTGTTTACCGGTCTTGTAGATACATCTGTGTTTCATGTGTTTTCTTTACTTAGTGCTGTTTTAATAAGTTTTCGTGTTACGTACAATGATTTATTCTGTTTTCAAGAACTTTCCACATGTGTCACGCACAATGATCAATTTATCGGTTTTCGAGGAGATGGAATAAGAACAGCAAGTAAGAGTTTGAGGTAATCGCTCCATAGTTACAAGTATACTGGAAAAAACAACAACAATAACACACACACACGCACGCACCCATACACACCAGGCAACGTATTTAACGATTACATTGTGCAGAAGAGCAATATGTTTGGATAATGTTCCCAATTTCACTATGTTCGCAAGTGTCCACCTGTGGATACAAGATCCATCGTAAAACTTTTTTACATTGACATCAAGAAGTGACGTCAACACTCTCACAAAGTTGTAAGAAAGTAAGTAAAATAATAATCATTGACTCATGAGTTTGCATTCTACAATATTATTTTTAATAAAACTTTGAAGCGACCGTCGAATTACTTCTGGTGAGATGAATATTGTATAAAAAAAACAACCAAAAATGCAATACGTCATAGAACCTAGAAGGGAATGAAGAACGAAGGCGTGACACACACACACACACACACACACACACACACACACAATAATCATGTTACATTTGCACACAGGAGCTCTCTCACAACATTGGTTTGACACATAAAAATAGGAATATAAAATCATTATGCTACAGTCACATCCCACTCCGGTGGACCATGCAGTTCAGCATGATATTCGTCTCCAATCAACATGAATGCGTACTGGTAGATTTTGAAAATAGTTAATTGATTGA
This sequence comes from Diadema setosum, assembly GCA_033980235.1. Lineage (NCBI taxonomy): Eukaryota > Metazoa > Echinodermata > Echinoidea > Diadematoida > Diadematidae > Diadema > Diadema setosum. The sequence goes on along the minus strand of CM067071.1, from coordinate 28,642,416 downwards.
CATGTAGATTATGATTAGTTATCCAATCATGATAAATTTTGTGTCTAGACAGTTTGAAATGCTGACGCATTTGTAATTGTGATGCCTAAAATGCATGTAACTAAAAAAAAAAAAAAAAAAAAAAGGTGTTGTTTTTTATAGACCACGAATACTGTGTGTACAGTATTATTAAACAGTGTTCATTGTAAGGATATTCCCTCGCAGTTCTTGGAAATTGCATACAAGGTGTCTTGCAATGGGACTCTTCATTATCATTCTATAGCTCATAGGATGTTATCGTCTTTTGTCTTCTTCCTCGTTGTGTATTATTTTCATGGAGACTAATTGCGGTTTGAAATGTCATAGATGTTGCTTGCATTAGGACGAGCTTCCAGTCCTGCGCGGCTTCGGGATTAGACTCGTTATTTTGTGACTGAATGAACACTCCTATAATGAGACACTGAATTTGACTCAAGTCGAAAGAACCCAATCGAATCTACATGATTCACGGAACTGTACACTCAAGCAGGAGAGCAATATCATGTATCGTGCAGTCTGCATGAGCAGTGGGATTGGGGTTACCATCCTGATGGAGAAATGATGATGGGTTGGTACTTTTCTCGCTTAAAGAAACTGAGATTGGCCCTTTCTCGATTAATGGAATTAGGTTGGCACCCTGCTCGAGAAATGAAGTTGGGTTTTAACCTTGCTAGACAAGTGAAATTAGATTTGGACCCTGCTAGAGCAGTGCATTTGAATTGCACCTTGCCAGGAAGTCAGATTGGGATTTTGTAGTGTGGCTGAGAAGTGAACTTGGGTATAATACTCATTTTAGTCAGTGAACCTATATTCCATTTCAGTTCGAGTCATATCCAACTCGGGTCGCCCACTTGCTTCATCCAACATCTGGATGGCTATTTTCCTCGTCAAAATTATCAGTGGTACCCGTTCAATCATGAACATTTCAGTATTGCAGTTACGGTACACCATTCCGATGAAAACACTGTAATTAAATACATTCAGAGTCATTATACGTGTTGCTAAATTAAGCTTTGGAAAAATGCACAATCTCAGTTATATTTCAGTATTGCAGTTACGGTACACCATTCCGATGAAAATACTGTAATACAAACTGAGTCATGCGTTGGTGAATTAAGCTTTGGATAACTTGTTTCTAATGACTGGGACGTCGATGTTTCTGGAATTTAACGTTGTTGTTAATAGTGCACTGTTTAAAAAAAAATGTAATGGCAATGAATGTTGGTGTAGGTGCTTTTATATGCGTGTGTATGTTTGTTATTCTATAATTTCATGTGATCGAGAAAGTCTGTATGTAGGACTTTTACCACATGCAAAATTTACAGGGTCTGTCACTTTGTTGCTACAATCGTTATCCCGAATGTAGCGTTGTCTTTCTTCAATGTATGTCCGAAATTCCTTCATTTTCCCTTTCTTCTGCACATTTAAAAACACACTGTATAGCTACAGCTGTACTTTCCGATAAACATTTCTCTCTCTATGTTTTCTTTGTATGCCAGTGTTGTCTCTTATAGTCCTGTTAACATATCAATTTGTTCTCTGTATTGGGCCTCCGAAATCAAAGTAAGTTGTATTGAAAAAGTTATGCAGGAGGGCCCACGTTACTACACGGGCTGTCTGTTCAGTAGGTCCATCCTTTGTTCATACAGTACGTATCTGTTCTCCTAGGTGATGTATTACAATGTTTTGTTATGTCAATGATGTATCATAATATCTTGCTTTTATTTTACAAAGTTTCTTTATAAATTTGCCGCTTATAATACGAGTGTATAACGGTTGGAAAAAAATGAATAAAATGTCCACTGAATTGAAATGAATCTCAAAGAACTCGTATCATATGCATGTCTAAAACTTAGCAAATCTCACCTATTATGTTGTAAAGAAATCAATATCGGCTGCTTCGAGGCAGTATGATTAAAATAACAATGAGTATGGTTAAAAATTTGCACATAGGTGATTCTCTGCCCCCCCCCCTCAACTAATGCAAAGACTGTGTCAATACTATATTATGTGACCGTGCACCACAAAACGAACAAAAAGTCGCACATACTGATTTTGAGTGAGGATTGAATATAGGTGAATAGGGTCAACCGAGCCGATGTTGACTTTTTCATATTCTCTGAAATAGCAAGTCTTCTTCTACATTATGCTAAAAGTTGGGATCATAAAACGGGCAGGAAAGTGTGCTTTTTAACCGTTTTCTGGAACATTATTTGGCAGAGTAGTGTGATTAAGTGTGTCTTTTGAGTCCCGTTTTCATTTCTTAAAAACCTTGTTCACACTCTTCACTATAAGTCCTATAACTTTAGAAAAGATAACGCTACTGTTTTGAAAAGTGGCAGTAATTAAGGACAGAATGTGTTAATAAGGCATGATCAATTTCAATCTAATCTGATAATCCCTTCACTGTTGTTCGTCGGTGGTTTACATCCTGTTTTTTTTTTTTTTTTTTTTTTTTGGTCCCATTCATTGCACAGCCAGCACGGCTTGGTAAAGATTAAGCGCTTGAATAGACACTGTACTTCAGAGCCTCTTTTCTCAGTTCACTCTTTTCCTGAGTGTGTGCCTTCTTTCCAATATTTAGATAGGTTAAGAGAGTCAAATTGGTTTGAGTTATACATCATTTTAAAGGGATCGTACAGTTTTGGTTGAGACCTAATTTCAGGTTTCAAACATTTTTTTTTTTGTGAGATAATGAGAAACCTCTTATGAAATATGAAAGAGCATGTAATTCTATGAGGAATTCAACGTTTATTTGATGAAAATTGGTTTTGAAATGGCTGAGATATCCAAAAAAGAGCAATTCTGTTAACCCTTTCTCTGCCAATGAGTCAAATGTGCACAAATTTCGCATGTATACCTATGAACGGGAATTCAATGCAGCATGCAGAGGGTTAAAGTGTCGGACCCACACTTTATTACGATCGCTTTGTTTTACTTTGTTTTTGGATGTTTCATTCATTCCACATCCGATTTTCATCAAATAAACTTCGAATTCCTGTTATAATGGTTTGCTCTGTACTATATCATAAGTGTTTTCTTGGTATCTCGCAAAAAGTTAAAAGCAAAATTCTCATCTCCACCAATACTGTACTATCCCTTAAAAGCTGAAAGTCTGCTCTTTCAGTATATGGTCTTATCCACAATTTCATGTCTGGCGACTTGTTGTTTGTTTTGTGGTGCAGGGTCACATATGACAAAACTAGTAATACCCCATCTACGGCGAATCAATGCCAGTCTGGTGAAGTCTGAGCAGAATTCAGTGGGCGGAAGCTACATGTATGTCATTCTTACTGAATGAAGTGGGGACCACACGTGACCAATCAGAATGGAGGATTCATCATATGACGTATCAATGATATCATATTATTATAATAAAAAAAAAATGTAGAGGAGCGGCACAACATGTCAGATAATATATTATCAGTGAGGCACAGTCACGTTTTATTCCGAGATTAGCAAGAATCTCGCTTTCGCGGGATTCCAAGAGGAGGCGGGGCCCGGCGTATGTGGAGTGTAGATGGATCACATGCTTTCGGTGCCTTCATGCCCATGGCGTGGGTTCAGGAAGACAGTAGGGGTGACGTGGGGGAAGAAGGGAAGAGGAGGAGGAGGATCCCAGCTCGTCCTGATGACCTAAAAAGGAGGGGGGGGGGGGTGGCACTAGTATTACTCGTAATCACCGGTATTTCTAATAACCGGTACATTTGCACATATTGCAATTTTATTTCCCCTAACGTTATCATGCCATCGATATTCTTGGGGGGGGGGGGGGGTTTGTGTCCAGCAGTATTACTCATAATCACCACAATTACTAATAACCTGTACATTTGTACATATTCCTAACCATATCATCTCATTAATATTCGTCATCACACCTATCACTGTCATCTTCTGCAGACTGAAAATACAAATATACCTATTCATAAAATACTTAATCTCCAGAATTCACTCAATCATAATACAGCGACCTCTGATATGCATTAACCTGCATAATTCTCTATACTTTATAACCCTGGGCTCCTGGTTATCTCTGTATTTCAATAACACGAAATAATCACATTAGGAAAACACAGACTAGCCATAACTGGGCAATTCTCCCCCCCCCCCTCCACAAACAATAAGTGTGTAAAACTTTGATTTTCGTGTCTCCAGCATGTTCATACAGTTTAAACTGATACTTTGTTCCTTAAAAATCATTTTTTAAGGAATATTCATCCGAGAGGTTAGACCTGTAAAAAAAAAAAAAAAATATTACATTATTAGAAATACGAAACGAAGTTTGATGTAACTCTAAATACCCCATGTCGCCAGACAAAGAAGTGCTCATATAACAAGATGTTACTCGTTAACATACCATTCAAATCAAATCTTTTGTACCTCATTCCATTGCCGCTGGAGTGCCTGAATATTAAATAATATTACATGACAATGATATGATGATTTCATATTTCTCTAAGAGATCATTAAATGTTATATCATGTGGCCACAACCCTTTTTCAGACTCTTGAGAGAAGATCAAAGAAATGCCGCATGGCAATGTAATTTCCTGTGTTAAACAAAGTCAACCTATCGCAAATAAGGGCGGACTCACACTGTGCGATTTTTGCTGCGATTTACCCTTTGCGATGTCGCACGACGAGAAATCGCACAGTGTGAGGATGTCTGCGATAAAACAACCGGCGATTTTTGACCATCGCAGCCCATCGCATCATATCGCGGGTTTTTGGACATGTTCAAAATTCATCGCAGGTATTCTGCGACAATGGATGGAAATTTTGTGTGGACCGAGCCGATCGAAGAAGTGCTACTTGACCTGTGGAGAGACAGGCCCCCATTATTTGATATTTCTTCCGCCGAATATCATAATAGAGCCATCAAAGACAGACTTCTTGGCGAAATTTGTTCGGAGTTGGGATGCAGTCGTAAGAAATTTTACCATACATTTGTGCATGAAACGTTTATCGCACACTCTTTTCGCATATGTAGTCCCACGTGCTTCCTTTGACTGAGGGTACATTGAATGTTCCGTGTAGAAGTCTAAAAACGTCAGTGGAATCTAGATTCAATGTAGGAAATCTAGGTGGGATCAGGGCCCAGTCTTATAGAGACTTGTGATAGAAATAAATCACAAGTTTATTGAGAGCTGCAATGCAAGTTACGATTGATTTGGGGGACTTCTGATTGAATTGAAGTCCTTATGAGACGGTGCCCGGGGGAGGTGCGAAGGCGATTCCACCTCCCTGGTTGGTACCGCGTAGGACTATAGGACCTCGGAGGGCGTATGCCCACTCGGTAGAGTCTGTAAGAGCCCTATCTATCGCATTTTTTTTTTAACAAAACATTCTGGCTCTGGCAAAGTGTGTCAACAGCAGGTCTATACTTCTACCTAGAAAAGAGTGGCCCCTCTAAAGTGCATCGTTAGATGTATTTAGGGCTATTTAGGTCACAGTATGTAATTAACATGTGATTTTACATACGATGTAGGCCTACGTCAACTCAATATTCAAACCAATTAAGCCCCCCCCCCCCTCCTCTTTTTGTCATAGCTTACACGTACAGTTTAAAGGGACTGTACACTCAGTAACGTACTGGCTGAGGTGGTGATTCAGGTTTATAACAGTCCTTAGTGAGATAATGAGTCAGAAACCTCTTGTGAAATATGAAAGAGCATGTAAATTTAAGGATTCAACGTTAATTTGATGAACATTGGTTTTTAAATGGCTAAAATATTCGAGAAAGTGAAGAGGCGACAGGCAAAATAGCCCTAGGCCATAGCTGGTATAGGCGTATCTCTTTATATTTTTACTTTTTACTTATTGATGCCATGTTTAAATCAATTTTCATCAAATTTAATTTTTACGTGTGTTCCTAACCCTCAGAATTGTATGCTCTTAGACATCTCATGGAGTGGTTTTTGAATGTCTTTCAAAATGTTAAGATATATCCTCGCCTGAACCAGATCTGCACATTCCCTTTAATCTAGCTGAGAATCTTGCTGTGTACAATGAATGGCACAAAAAGAAAATGGTATAGAAAATATTTGGAACTGCGTAGACATATCAAAAGTAATGAAGTGATTATCAATTTAATCAGAAATTGAGTATAAAACACATTCTATTCAAGACTTAGAATAGCTCTGTCAACTGTCATAGCTGTTCATCTTTTCAATATAGACTCTACATTACGTAGGTTATGTAGGTAATTTTGAATCAATTCTTACCTTTGTCAGTACTATATATGCAGTTGAAAGACCCGTTAAGCCAAATGTAATAGTAACTCGCTGAACGTGTGAACATTTATTTCATAGTCATCCTTCTCATTATAGACGCAACATCCATCTCACAGCAACCTTTACACAGTCAAGCTCCTTTTTGTCTTTTGGTTATTTATTTCCTCGTCAAGATCAATCACTTAGTGTAATTGTCCGACAAGTTAATAAGCCACTATCTACTCCCATTTCCTTTTCGCTCCCCCATCATTCCTCTCCACGGCATCTTATGTATAAACAAATTTGTTCTTAATTATCAAAAAAAAATAATAATAATAAGCACAGTATCATCACATATACAGCCTGTACGTCGTAATAGCATTCTAAAGAGGATAACACTGATATAAGGCCATTGAACTCACACTAGAAGCATTTACACCTCCAGGCATTCTCAGACCGAGTATAAAAGCGTGAAATGGACATGGAAAAACATGAAAGATGGGATATCGTAAAAGCTTGAAATAAAATGAGAATCCTTTAAGCATTTAGAACTGTATAGATGTGTATTTGTCAAACATGAAATTCTTATTCAATTTGATAACCAAAGTCTTTTATGAGGCTTCAACATTCTCTCCATTATATCTCAGAGAAACAAGTGTCTGTAAAGATGAGGTCATTGCGAACAGCCTATGGAAGACTCGTCAGAGTAGAACAGGGGAGAAGTGGAATTGGAGTTGATGACAGCGTGATAACACCAAGAAGCAAGTGGATTTTGGCAAACCTCCACTTCTTGAAAGATCACATCAAACAACGTAAATCCATTTCAAACCTGGAGAGTGAAATCCCATGGGTAGGTTAACATTTTGAAAGATAAGAATTCACTGTTTTTAAAGAGATTTGATGATAACAGTCCTTATGTTATCCTTCCTATTTCAGTTGCGTAATTTTGTATTAACATTTGAATATATAAATGAAATGTATAAACAAAAGCACTCCAAATACATCCTTCAAGAGGACGATACAATGACCAAGTATATCCTTAATTTTTGAATTGCGAATGTCTGAATTGTTTACACCTAAACATTTGAAATTTATTTTGTCTTCTATGTCATGAGGCAAATCTCTCGTTTGAAGAAGCTACATCCCTGTAGACAATGCCAGTGTATATCTTGGCAATCAAGGACTTAAAAACCAAAGATATAAAACACCTGTTTCTTGACCCTGGCCTAATCTAGCATCAGTCACCGCGGGGAGGGGGGGGGGGGGGGGGGGGGCACGGCACCCGCGAGAGGAGGAGATTGTTTTGGTTTTGGCATGGGCTATGTAGCTCCATGGTGCGTGTGTGTCGAAAACTTCTACAATGCTCTCCTTATTCTTTCGTTATTTATGGGTCAAATTTCTTCGTTCGAAATTCAAAACGGATGACTGTAGAATTTCTCAATAGAATATAAAATCTAAAACTTTAGAAAGAATAGAGAAAATTGAGTGCACTTTGAAAGGTCTGCCACAGGCAGATATCCTTACCATGCTCTTACGTAATATGACAGCTGTTGCAGTCATTAAACCCTGGCTCGGCCTCCAGGTTTGCCACGCCTGAGTAGAAAAAAAAATTGCAGTGGACAAGTACATCTACTGTACTACCATTCTCAAACGAGAAATCGTTAGGGGGGTATAGCACCCCATCAGCTTCGTTTGGTGATGGGGTCTCGCCTCAAAGGGGTTTGACGGCATGTGGAAATACATTTCCACATTAATTAAAAGTTATACACTCTAGATTTGTTTCACATTTCACGATTTCATTTTGATTTCAGGACTTACAGGAAGAGAAGAGTGAAAAGGAACCAGAAATGCAGGAAAATCAAGAAATCACAGAAGACGATGAACCAGAGGAACCAAGAGTTGAGCTTCCCACACCACCCAGCAGAAGGAAGCGAGCGAAAAAGGAAGATGAAACTTCTATTTTAAAAGCTGTATGTACCACTTTATGCAACCATAGAAGAAAACATCTTAAGAACTTGTTTGTTCATCAAGTTATATATATTTTTTTAAGTCTTTGTAATTATACCTCTTACATATTTTGCATTTTTTCATTAACATTCACAATTCAACAAATTACAAATTTCATCAATAAATCATTAGGTCATGACTGATAATGTGGTCTTGTTCCAATAACAATATATTTGATATTTTTGTGCAACCACGTTAGTTTGAATAATTATCATATTATGTTCAATTGCAATGAAATGAGAAAGCAATCATTCCTGTATCCATGCTTACTAGATACTTTAGTCAAATCCAAGGTCAATAAGAATTGAAGAATTGATAAATCGTCAATAAATCAATTATTGCAAAAATAATAATGATCCAACATGAAATGTCATTGATCAAGAAACCATCCTAAAAACAATTATATATGTTATCAAAGGGTAAAGTTTTTAATATGCAAATCAACAATTTTGTTGAATTATTAATTTTTTCGAAAAGTTCTACCCTGGGTGTCAAAAAATGTGAAGTTCTATTGTACCTGAAGCTATCCACCGCACTATACTGAAGCACATTCTATTATTAGTATGCACACCATGCATGCATAGTATCACGTGGTGTGGGAATGACTGTAGACGCACACATTGCCTGAATTTCTCTTTGCCCCGTCAAAACCAGACACCACACACACACACACATACCACACACACACACACACACCATTTTCATGTGCAATACACACTGAACCTAATATCTATCACATCATTTGATTCTTAATTAACTTTAATTGGAATATATATTATTTATGTTTACATTGCATCTGACACGGCTTGTTGCCATAGCAATAATAAAAAGAAGACAACCATACATGTCAATATTAGGATATTTTCCTGTTTCCAATTCATTTAGTGCTATCATTTTGGATAAAAAGAGGAGTTCTTGACTGTAATTTCTTCAATGAACACAATGTATTTATGAATAATATTAGGATATTTTCCTGTTTCCAATTCATTTAGTGCTATCATTTTGGATAAAAAGAGGAGTTCTTGACTGTAATTTCTTCAATGAACACAATGTATTTATGAATAATAGTTTTCTATGAACTTGAAATGGCCTTCTAGTTATTTCTCATCAAATTCATGTGAAGTGGGCAACACAAAACATTAACAAATTAGAGATGATTAAAAAGACTGAACTGATTTACAAAAAATTGTAAATCATTCCCACCTCAGTATACTTCCTCAGTTACTTCCCTGACATGAGTATTTAAAAATATCTAATATATCATCAACGTAATCATTTTAATTTAATCTAATATCTGTTTTTTTTTTTATTAATTACATTACAGATCAGCTCCACATTGGAATCTGTAGCAGCAAGGCCGCAGAGAGACGAGATCAGCACATTTTTGGATCATATTGGCCAACAGATGAGAATGATCAAATCTAAAAAAAAAAAAATTGCTTCTGCAAAACGAGTTGCAGCAACTGGTCCTCAGGGCTGTTCTCGATGAAACGGACGAGTGATTTTTTTTTTCATTTAATTTATTGAAATTCTCAATTTTATTGCATGTAATTTCATTGACATTTCAGTAGTTTCACATTTCCTTTCCAACCTGCTTACTTTCACAATTATACATGAGAAATGACATTCGTAAAATCACATCAAAATCCAAGTTCATGTTTGTCACATTTTGATCGGATTTATGGTCAGTTTTTAACAAATTCTTGGAGTAATTACATATAAGAAATTAAACCTGTGAAAATGTATGTACTTCATACTATTTTGAATGGTAATCACATTAAATCCAAATTAGGTACTTATTGAGTTTTCAACAAATACATAAGTTGTAGTAGCATGACTCACAAAACAATTTGACATCTCTTGAGTGTGTCAATGACATCATTGTTTTGTTTAATAATGTTGAAATATATTTGTCAAGTAATAACACTGATGCAATGATCATTCTCCTTTTTCTTTCCAAAACAGGGAATGCAGTCTTCTTTCATTTTCTCAAAGTTTCTATTTTCCTCATTCTTCAATATAAGAACTTAACAATCTGAAATTCTGCAACATCACAAATACGGAAAAAATCAAAAAGCAAACTTCTTGTTCCGACTACAGGCATGTTCCTTGCACGTGTTTTACTAATACTTCACTCTTAGGTCCTATTTGATGCTATTTGTTCCAATTTCATTACTTGTTACAAAGCAGTATTCATGTTTACATGTTGATTAGAAAAGAAGGTAATCATAGAAAAGATGATACATGTATTGTAAAATTGTTTAAAATCAGCAATATTTTGCCGTAGTTGATTTTCTGTACTACAAGTATGTAAAATAAATTACTTTGTACACAAAATTTATGAAATGAAGTGAATCAGAAAGGATGTCACATTGCATGCAATTATTACTTAAAAGGCATTTCTCAAAGGAGATTGAAATTTTAAAGAAAATTTCATGAAATATAGATGTGCGTTAAGAAACACAAATTTCGAAATGTAACTCAATTTTGTAATATTCCTTAAGGAACGCTAAGGAATTTTCATAAAGAAAGAAATCAATTTTTGCGCAAACACTGTATATGTATACGATGAAAAGCAAAATGGTTGTCTGTTAGGCATGTACATCTAATATGCAGTAATATTTATATAAAAGTAATGAATTGGTATTACAGACCCCTTTTGTTATATGCTTACAAATAAGAAAACCTTCTTCATTGTATCAATAATCAATATCCATAGTTTCTTAATGATAATGCAAACACATCACTTAAGATTGAATTATGTGAATATGACTTATGTTTGCGTATATCTTTGTTTGCCTGAGATAACCTAATGATAGCTTTCATAAGGCAAGGTGTGACCCCACTTTAAACAAGGTTGCTTTCAGTGTCTTCTTTTCTTGTGTTTATCTGCCACTCTAAACCCCTCCACATACACATATTTCGATATACCAAGAGTGGGGAAAAAATAGAAATGTCGTTACGGCAACTGGTATGCCTCAGCCATAAAGCATGATTCTCCTAATAGGTCTATAGCACATGTGGACAATGTGTCATTACATTTTTACAAAATTGGCAAAATATTTAAATGACAAGTTTGTCACAAATGCGTTGAATGTTCACCTTCCTTGACCTAGGTTTAATTGGATGAATAGGAGAGCATGTATTTTGGGATTTAGGATTTTAATTTTACTTCGACCCATTCTTACGTTCATGCATTAAGTAATTTTCAAGGTATAGAGAAAAAGTGCAATTTCTGTATTGAAAATAACATTGTTATGATTTACATCTGGCCTTTGACCATAAAATTCATAAGATTATCACTGTACGGTAGAACAAGCATAAATATGTAGTCATTTCAAGATAACTTGAGCCACTTCGGAGATATGGAGGAAAAATTTACTTAAAGGGGAAGGCTAGTAACTGATCATTGGGAATCAGTGGAAATGCTGGGAGATGATTGTTCCAATCCTTATGGGATTCATTCAAGAGTACATTATGATTCTATTGTTGTGTGAAAATTATTTGCTTCAGAATGGTCTCATATTCAAGTACATGTAATGTGCAGTTTAATGTTTCCAGGTAAGCATGCCTGGTCATTGACTGGGCATTAAACTGCACATTACTTGCATATGAGACCATTCTGAAGCAAATAATTTTCACACAACAATAGATATACAATGTACTCTTGAATGAATCCCATAAGGATTGGAACAATTATCTCCCAGCATTTCCAGTGATTCCCACTGATCAGTTACTAGCCTTCCCCTTTAAAGCACATTCACTTGATCTTTGCCCTTTTGACCTTTTAGGCAAAAACAAAATAATAAAAAAAAAAAAAACTTTCCAGAGAATCTCTATTACGTTATACATGTATACACTAAGTGTAAATAAAAAGGAAAAAAAAAACCTGCTGGCATTTCATAAACATGAGAGAAATAGTACCATTTTGACGTGTTGCCTGTGACCTTTGATCCCTAACCGTTTACCTCTGATCCCTAACCTTTGACCTCATTAACCATAAATTTTCTAGATAATCACTGCCAGTCAATACATGTATATATACTACATTCCGAGAAGATATGTAATTCCAAGGTACAGCAAAAAAAGGCGAAGTTTCATTATTTTTACTTGACCTTTTGACCTTTGCTCTTTGACCTCATGACCAAAACTTTTACCAGATAATCTTAATTGGGTAATACATGCATACACAAAGCTTCAAGAAAATATCTTCCGGCATTGCATAGATATAGTGGAAATATTAGAGTTTCATGTATTTGAACTTGACCTTTTGTCCTTTGACCTTGAGCATGTGCACCCAAATTTTGATAGGCACAACTTAATACAGATACCTGCAAAGTTTTGTTAGGATACCTCAAAAGGTTTTTACAGTTACCCTGTCCACAAAATTCAATACTGACGGAAGGACAGACGGACAGACAGACTGAAGGACGGACGAACAACCTGAAAACATAATGCCTCCGGCAACACTTCGTGGCGGAGGCACAACAATGTTGAAATGACATGTTTGTCACAAATGTGTTAAATGTTAATATTACGTGGCCTAGGTTTAATTGAATAAATATGAGACCATGAATTGTGGGATTTGAGTACTTTAGCTTGACTTTGAACCTTTCATACGTTTACTTATTTAGAACGGAAGGACAGAAGGAACAACCTGAAAACATAATGCCTCAGGCACCACTTCATGGCTGAGACATAAAAATACAACATCAAACAACTTATTAACAGCATCGAACCAAATTATTTCTTCATATAACATACTGATAATTCAGAAACAAATATACTGACATTTGCACTTTCCACCTCCACTTCTTTCTTCTCTGTGGTGTTTATTTGCCAACACACACTTTCACAAAACAAGTTACCGGTAAGTTTTGTTAAATGTTAGCATGTATTTCATGAAGGATAGTGAAATTTATAGATGGACCTAAATTTTGTTTACAACTGAACAATTTTTTTTAAAAAGCAACCCCTTCCTCCCATCTCTGGCATTGTGATCCAGAAGACAACTAATGAAATGATGAAGACAAACTATTTGAATGACAAAATAATTGTCAGTGACAAAGAATAACGGAAGCAGAAGATTATTGTCAGCTCTGCATTACACCATACGCTTCTGCCATTCAACTGCACCTAAGGACGAGTTGAAATATTTGCAAAGATAGTCACGTTGTGCCTTGGACACTTTTGTTTCATTATTCCCTCTCATGGCAAGTATGTCGCACATGCCCTCGTTGCCCCTCCATGACCCTTTGCTAATTTGGTGTGTTTCAGAGTCTTCCTGATCTACTTCTGTTGTAAATGCAGAAGGGCATCGAGCTCGAAGCATGTTATGTAGAACTATGCATGCTAAAACAATCACTTCTGCATGTTCTGGTGTGACAAGCATGGCACTTTGTAACACTCTAAAACGCGTTGACAGAATCCCAAAAGCATTTTCAATTATTCGACGACCTCGTGAAATTCTATAATTAAAAATACGCTGGAACTCATCAAGACATCTATGGGAGTACGGTTTCATTAAGTATTTGCGAAGTGGAAACGCATCATCTCCCACCAAAAAAAAAAGGCAAGGGAAAGTTATCACCAGGTAGTGGTTTTGGATTTGGCATGTTGAGAATGTTCGATTTAATCGCATGTTGCAAACTTGTAGAAGAAAAAACGCCCCCATCAGACACTCTTCCCTGTTTTCCTACATCGACATAAATGAAATTATAATCTGCATCAGCTACCGCTAACAAAACAATAGAGAAATTATGCTTATAATTATAGAAGGTTGATCCAGAATTATGGGGTTGACGCAGATTAATGTGTTTACCATCAATTGCACCTATGCAATGAGGTAACTGCCATCTGTTCAGGAACCCCTCCGCAATTTCCTCCCACTCCTCAGCTGAACTTGGGCACTGTGTAAGCAAAAAACAAGAAATAATGAAAACAAAGAAGAAATACACAAAAATCTCTGAAAAATATTAAGTGGAAATTAAAATTATTTACTGTAATAAGAAAAAAATATCACTATGTGGGCTGGAATGACTGCATTCTTCTCTTGACAGGAGTTTGTTATATGTCTCGTCAATTTCTGATGACTCTTTCAACTATTTTGTTAAATACCAAATGTAATGACTGTCACAATTTCATTTATTACTGCACTCGAACTGGCTTTGAATGGTTAACTCTCTATTAGAGCAGGGAAAAAATTGTACTTGCAGTGAAATATAGCAAATTTATTCATAACCTTTTCCATTTGCAATGGCTATGCTCAGACTAGGAAGGAGGGGTGCTGAAATATACATTACATTGATCGCATATCCACATTTTCTAAAAGAACTATTTTTCATGAAAATCTTCCATTTCCATGACTACGAAATATTCATGAAACAGGTGTCCTGCACATCTGCCTGTGACAGCAGTCACACATGCCAAATTTGTAGTTAATTGCTAAAAATAAAAAGAGATAGTAGTTTGATCCACAATTTTTTATAAGAAAATGCTGATGCCATGGCAACGCATCATGCGATACTAACAAAGAAGGGTGTCTTGCACATCTACCTTTGATAGTGGTCACACATGCAGAATTTGGGGTGAATTGCTCAAAAAATGAGATAGGAGTTTCATCCAAACATTTTGTAAGATTTTTTTTTTTACAATTTGGCGTTGCCATGGCAACTCATGCAATACTAACGAAAATGGTGTCTTGCACATCTCCCTTTGATAGCAGTTACACATGCTAAATTCAGTGATAATTGCACAAAAAATGAGAGCAGTTCGATCAACAAGATTTTAAAAAGAATATGCCGCTGCCGTGGCAACGAAATATGCGATAATAAGGAAATAGATGTCATGCACATCTACCTTTATTTTTGGTCTCACATGACAAATTTAGGGTCAATTGCTTGAACAATGATAGAGTAGGTTCGACCGAAAAGATTTTGCAATGGACCGACCGCCCGCTCGACTGACAAGTCACCCGACCTCAGAGTGATTCCTATACCTCCTCCTTCCCCCCCCCCACACACACTATATGTGGGTGGGGGTATAATTACCATTGTAACCCTAAGTAGGCCGAGCTGTTTAGGTAGATCATATGAATGAAATGATTCCTGATGCTTAATAAATTCTGGGAAGCCATTTTTTTCAGTGTGATTGTTATTTTTTACATGTACTTATTTAGCACTATGTCATTTGATGCAAAGATGTTTTTTTTTTTTTGTAATACTGTATATGATTTTCCATTGCGTTTACAAAACGAAGTCTTTTCCGAGCGCCACAGACAAAGAAAAACAAATGAAATGTGCTCCGTTATAACGAAATGCGAATTGCTTTCAAAAATAAGTAGCGGATCAAGCATATTATATAGCATCTCTGCATGGGTTAACGCTTCACACCAATGTGTGTTTGCTCCTTGTGTCACGCACAGTATCTGAGGGGAACTTGTGTTTATTATTGTAATACAGTTATCCCATCACATTTCAATTTGCTTTCCATTGTATGATGATGATTCAGCAAACAGAATATGATATTATACACGTGGTTTCCTTGTTTTCGTTACATATTGTATTTGTTCGGTTATAACGTAATTTCATTATAACGAAAGAAAACTGCCAGTCCCGAGCATTTCGTTATAAAAGGAGTGCACTGTATTTCTTTTCTTTTATGTTCAACAACTCCCTGATGTGCTTCCTTAAGTTGGTTGGAGAGGCCCAAGGGTCATAGTGATTTTGATTGCTTTTTTCCTACCCGGCTCCTTCGGGAAGCTCAACAGGGAAAGCCTGACACTTTGTTTGTGTTTTGTTTGTTTATTCTGTTTCTCTGGTATCATTTGTATTGTTTTGCAAATGCCGAATAAATAATAATAATAATAATAAGAAGAATGATATGATGACCATTATGTAACAAATTACAGCTGGAGTAGAGACTTATATTTAACGAAAGGCTAAGGTATGTAACTGTTACCTTCAGAAACTCTCCTTTCAGAGTGTGGTAGATAGCTGCACAAGTTTCAGGAACTATTTGCCCGATGGTATTTGCTGCAACACGAAAGGAGAACTGGTGGCTGACATAACTGTCTCCTGAAAGTTGTAAGGACAAAGCATAAAATAAATTAAAGTGCATTAAACAATTCAGGAAAAAAATCTAAAGGTGTAATGTGACGTGATACATTGACTACCCAATTTGTACAATTGGTTTGATGTTTGACATTTATTCATAATGAATGTTCAATTCTTTACATCAGTTTCTATTGCATATAATTGCTGAAATAGCATGATTTGAAATTGAACATTTCTTACTACATGTAGTGCTTTGCAGAAAGCACAAAATATGATGTTAAAGGAGATACTTGGGAATGTCTAAATCTTCTTGTTTAGACAGGTAAGAAGATTTCTGTGAGTTTTTAATGTAATGGACTTTGGCCATTTACTTTAATGGAGAATATGTAAAGGTTAAATGTTAATGCGCATTTATTTTCATTAATTTTTATTTTTACATGAAATTTTTGAATGATTTCATCACTGTAAATTAAAGAAAATGAATAAGTTGTACAGAAAACTATAATTGCTAAAATTGAAATGAAATATGTAATAGAATTCGCATCATTGTAATTTGTATGTTTTGTTAGGCTATTTCATTTTCTTTCAATATAATTTTTGAACAGCATATTATACTTTTCTTTTAGAAATGATTTACACGTTTTTAGCAGTCATTAAATTTAATGAATTGCAATTGGTATCCCTCTCATTGTTTTTCATCAATGTGTCTCAATCAGTACTGAAATATTTCACCAAATTAACATTAGAACCTTTAGACAAACGTAAGGGTCAGTATGAGTAACATATGACTTAAATTTCTTATATTTCTAATTTAATTGAAACACTCATTTAAAGATAATATAAAGTTTTGATCCCTCAGAATTTTCCCTGAATTTCATTGTCTTAGTTTGTGTTTCAGTCACGTGAAACATACAACCGTATTACAACAAATGAACTTAACTATATAATGTATTGTTAAATGAATGACTACCTACCACTTGCTAAAAATCTCAGGGTGATGGCAAGTCTCACATGAGGGGGGATTGCGAGCCGAAGTTGGGTATCTTCCCTTTTGATGATGTGTTCAATTCGGTGGAGGAGCTCTGCAAATACCTATACAAAATAGGAAGACCAGCAGCCTATAAAGTAAGTCAACTGAGCGTACAATTCATTTAAATTTGGAGTTGAGGAAAAGAATTTTGCAAATTTTCATGTTTTTTTTTTAATAAAACCATAATTCAATAAATAATAACATTAATTTCTTAGTGCATGTTAGGGTATGTGAGATTGTAACAATAATAAATTTTTGAAAAAAAATAACGATATTCCTATATAACACTGAAATGAGCTTAGGTCATCCTAATTTATAGTAAGGGTAAGATAGAGCAGTTTCACCATCATCTCTACAATTGATCTCCATTTGAGGCGACATCTTACCTCACACACAAGACTTGTTTTCATTTCATAAGACTAAGTGCTCATAAATGGTGTTACACAATGTAATCTGTAGGTTTTGTTGTGTTTGCTGATAATGTGAATAGAGGTGAAAAAAAAAATTGGAAGGCATCTAGTCTGATTTCATGCACGGTGAAGGGTTAAATGCATGCACTTGGAAAAGTAATGCAAGTACAAAGGCCATGTTCATAATAAAACACAAGGTATTCATTGTAATTTCGTTTTAGGAAGTTGGGAGAGCACTGTCGAGACTCAACGACAGTTTCAGCAGGCATTTGACTTTACACAGATACTGCCAAAGGCTGAAGAAAGACTAGTTGTTAAAGTGGAATTTCTCATGAATGAATAATGAAGCATTCAAACCTTGATCATTGTTTGGGACCATTGTCAGGGTGTTAAACACAATTTCCCATACACACCCTTGACCCCTGTGCAAATGAAATTTTTGTACAGAGGGTTGAAAACGGAGCAAAATCTGCAACCTAACTATGAAATTTATCATGGATTTCATGAAACTGATTTATGATTTTATATTTAAACCATCTTCAACAAAATTGTACACTATTCAGCTACGACTCATATAAATGACAGTGTTATCTGATTATATACTTTATGAATTATTAAGAATCAAAAGTGGGAAATGTTTTTTGAAACACCTAGTACTTGCACGGATAGAACCCATATCCTAGGCACTTCAAGAAAATCAAGGAAATGTGGCTAAACAGGACCATTGCATCATCAAAGAGTCTAAATGAATTGTTCCTAAATTGTGCATGAAGTTCATATTAAATGTGTGATTATCCTATGGTCGGTCCATTCCACATGCTTTCATTCCTAGTACTGTACCCTTTGTGGCTGAAACAAATTTGGTAGCATAAATGAGATTGAAAGACTGATATTATTGGGTATCAAATATGAAGATGAAAGGCCAAACAAGTATATTTTCTATCTTTAACTTAATCTGCTATTACTGTCAAAAAAGGATGTATGCTAGTACATGCTAAAGTCCAAAGTGTAAATCAGCACAAAGTTTCTCATTGTCATTATATCTACAATAATTACTTCAGGATGCATTCGTTGGAAGTTTCGGTAACCAGGCCTATCCTCTGTTGCCAGTGCTTTCATGAGACTGTCATATGCCCCATATTCCCGTCTGCTTAACCAAGTCCTCGTCCATACACGTGATTTGAACTTCCTGCGCCTCTCCAACTTTCTTTTGATCACGATTAGTGCTGTAGCCAAAGCACATATCGTTATAGGATCGATTCGTCCCTCCTGGTCCATCTTGAAACCTGTCAGGTGCAATTATGAAATCAATTATTCAGTTAATTGTAAAATTATAATAATTTATTATAGCTGTGTGAAAAAATGTAAATTTGGAGCAAAAGATAATTTTCATTTTTAAGCAATTGAAATTTACTAGCCACACTATAAACATTATATTTGACAACTCCTTTAAAACACACACACACACACACACTCACACAAAAGGACTGCAGATCAGAAGTATTGAGTCAAAATCATGTATACATAGTAAGAATAGATACCCATTAAAAAAAAAATGAAATCCTCCCCCCTCCCCAAAGTTTTATTATATTACATGCAAGCCAGAATGGAATTCTATTGAAATGCAATCACAACAACCAGCATGCATTTCACTATCACACACAACAGTGACAGATACAGGTATGTCCCAATATCACTGCATAGCAACCTTGATTGAGTAATCTCTTGGAATGAGTATTTCAACTAAAGACAAGAATCTAGTGAAAATTTTGTATTTTTCGAGACATTGTAATTTCAATTAGACCAGATATATAGACATCTCATTCTTAACCCATTCCTTCCGCATTTCTCTTAGTGCCTTTAATGCCCCCAAACGAGATTCTTTTCGCCCGTCGACAGAGAGGCACACAGGTTGGTAATCCAGCTGTGTGAAGGCAGTCAAGCGGTTCATTGTGTCCCCCTTTCTACGGTCAACTACATGTGCCCGTGAACAATGGAAATATCGATCGGGTGCGAGGTATGAATAGAGCGTGCAATGATGAGCTCTCAGAACCTTTTGTTCTACACAAAACCAGGTACCTGAATGAGGTGACTGGGGTCATCGAAACCGCATTTCTAACTAATCTCAGCCTTGATCATTATGTACATGTTCGTACGAGTTTACAGCAGAACAAGCAAAAAACTAAATCAGGAAAAGGTACATAATACTGTAAAACACCTTTTTTTTTAACAGCAGAACAAATCCTTATAGAATAAACTCTGATCTTTTTATCAAACCCATTTTTCTGAGCATTTTAACACAAAAGAACATGAATTTAGGCCACTGAAGCAGGCACCCTTGTCTTCATTTTGGGAACCTAGTAAACCAGGTTCCCGTAGATCATTTGCTCCCACGGGAAAACCAGGTTCCCGTAACGAACGGGTAAAGTTACACTGCATGTAAGTCAGCATTTGTAATTCTACTAAATAAACATTTCTCAATCTTCTATGTTTATACAACTGTTAAAAGTGAATAGATTGTAACAATACACATTAACTGTAACAATAGAACCAATGATACAACATGTAAGACTCTTGAAGGATCATTATTAGATAACTACACAGTATTCAACAGTCTTGGACACCCACACTCAGACTCTGATAGACAGGCTGGAAGCAGTGCAGAACAAAGCAGTGTATTTTACTCTAGACACAGTAGTGTAACAAACATGAAACTTCATATGGGCTGGAAGATACTGAAACATCGAAACAGAGTAGGTCGCATTACTGCAAACTGTGAAGCGCTTGTGCATGCGGGTAACCTAGCCATCACAGTTTGAAAAGCCCTGCGTCCAGTCCTAAGGGTTCTCTGGAAATTATCAACTACAATTATACAAGCTTCCTCCCAATCGCCACGAATACAGACTGCTATAAAATACTCATTTGTCCCAAGAACAATCACAGACTGACTGAAACTCACTCCCATTCCCCATCTACATAGCAACCTAACTGCGACCAGCCCCAATCCCACAGTACAACTGTGTATAACTTATAAGGAGCGTCCCGGGGTTAATAGCAACCCTCGACAATACATTAGTCTAAGAGCTAAAGCAAAAAAAATCTTGTAACTTATCTCTCCACACAATTTAACACCAGCTCATCCCCCTGTCTGGTTGGCCCCTACTAAGGGGTGTTAGACAGTGTGGAAGATGAAGATAGAGCATTCCTACTCCTAACGTTCATAGATCTAGGTCATAAAAGGTCATCTAGGTCATGCTTTGTATGTTAAATAGCATGCAGAAAGAATACACTTTGTAAACGCTGAAAGCACATAATAATGAGTGTTTACTTATTTGTAAAAAAAATACTTTCAGATATTCCTTCCTCATATCTAGTTACGTAAATTTTATTATAGACCAAGTTTTGGTTTGTTATAATATATTAAAAGGTAAAAGTCTTACTTCATAATGCCTAACGCTATCGCTACCATTCAAACAGGCTCAACAGCAAAGCAGCATGGAAAACAATAAGTGGGACACACGGACGCTCAACAACATGTATCTTTGCATTCGAAGTTACGGATAATTATACTTGTTATTCGTTATAAAGTAACTACATAAAAAACATTGGACAGAAAAGGCTGTATAATATCCTTATGTATTGTAGGGTGAAAGGATTTACCCGGAAAAAAGACCTCTCGTAAAGCTTCATTAGTTAGGTCTGCACATACCTGCACTCTGCACTGAAATCGTCTCGTCAAACTGTTATCGTCTCAGGCGCGGTGGAGCACCCCAATTATCTCGCAGAAATCCATCGGCAGCCGAGCCTCATTTGCATAAAGTAAACAACATGTACTCGCGTAGTTGAGAAAAAGTAAACAACTTCTCAAGCTAATAACAATTTCAGGAAACCTATTTTCGGATTAAAATTGAGTTAGTTTGAATTTGAAAACATGTCCGAATATGCACATATAACATATTAAAGGATTTGACAATGATAAAATGTGAAATTTTAGCGAAAACCTGGCGAGCAAAATTACCAAAAATATGCCTCGAAAATCATCCTAAAATTCACGAAGTGTGATTGCGAAACAAAAGCGCCATTCAAACAAAGTACACCGAAATTTATTTATCTGCTTGCATTTTAAATTTCATACCATAATATTCCCGGCCATGGTTGTGTCGGAAAAAAACAGAAGGTGATATCAAAAATGACACGAACGCAAAGCGTACAGGTCGGTCCCATGTATAATTAATCGCGTCACTGTGGCGTTGCATGTCACAGCACACACAACGCATTGCTGCATGCAGCGTGCGCGGCAGCAGCTCAGCAATCACCGCCGTGCGACACTCAGCAAAATTGACTGTGTCACATGCAAACCAACAATGAGCACGAAATCCTGAATCTCACGTACCACGCATGCCCAATATTACGGGAAAAGAAATGACGTCATTTTCAATTGTTTCGCCGACTACAATTGTCTATTCCAAACCCTGTAGAAACAAGTTGATTTCTCAAAAAGTACAGGTGGTACAAAGCGAAAACTTTCACCATATGTGGATTGAGGCCTGATGAACTTATGTTGCCAGTTTCGGACACATTGGAGCCCGGCCATAGTCCAGTCGGAAAAAAACAGAGAGCAAGTTTTGCGCCGAGGTGATTTTCAAAACGCTTTAATATCTCAAGTTCTAGTGCAGCAAATTTCATAATTTTTTCATCAAAAGGAAGGTTTTTAAAAACTTAGATAGTGTGGGAAGTTTGAGTTTACTAGCGGCACGCATAGCGGCACAAGGAGAAGGTAAAGATTTGACTTTTTCATGCACACAGTTTCGGGCAGCCGTGGATGCCCGTTGGAAATTCAAATAGAACGGGGCGATAATGAGATGCAAATTGGGGTGCTCCACCGCGCCTGGTCTGCTATTAAATTTTCATGCTTCGAGTGTACTGGCACTGATCGATCACACCGGTTCGGTCACGTGATCCGCTGGATCTGTGTTCACAGATCGCACAGTGTGCGGTATACATCGCAGCACCTGCGACAGAGTGCAACAGGCTACGATATCGCACATTGTCGCAGCGCAGCGCATCGCAGCAAAAATCGCACAGTGTGAGTCCGCCTTAAGGAACCATGATTTATTCATTGAATATCTTTTCACAAAGAATAAATATGCTGATCCGATGCCGCGTAAGCCTACTGTTACGATGATCTGAAATCAGATACGTTACCTTAACTTAAAGTATACTGTAAATAAAAACAAAGCTCAGTTACTTTTGAATACTTAAGGTAATGATTAGTCACACAACATAAATTGTTGGAGAAAATGAATATTTTTGTAGATAATAGGTTAAGAATGGTACTGGCACATTAGATACGTTACCAATAAAATGTATCGTGCAGCAAGGTTAACCGCGACGTGCTTTTGCGCGGAGATTTAAGCGGTTGACAACGTGCTCTATATAACTTGTTAAGAGGGCAATAAGTTCTTAGAGGAATTGTGAGTTTATTTGATTAAAATTGGTTTTGAAATGGCCGATAAATCCAAAAAAAAAGTGTTTAAAAAAGAGTTCCTAATAAAATGTGAAAGCTCATCTACTTTAATTTTGACATCTTTCTTGTACTTTTTTTTCGACATCCCAGTCATTTCAAAACCGATTTCATGAAATAAATACTTTATTCTTCTTAGAGTTGTATGCTCGTAAGTATTTTGTAAGTGGATTTCGATTATCTTGCAAAAAGTTAAAACCTAAATACTCATCTGAACCAGAACTGTATTATCTTAGAATTGTGGCATTTACAAAAAGGGCCGTCAGATATACGCTACAACTTCATTTTATTTCTGCTTTGTTGTGTGTGTGTTTTGTTTCAAGATATCATAGAAGAACTTTACGGACTGAAGTGTGTACGACCTTTTTTTCAACTTTACAGCAAACACAACGACATGAACGGTCTACCTTTCTTCATACTAATTTTGCATCTTATCTACAAAAAAAAAGTGGGCTTAGTACAATTAAATGGTTTAAGTCAAGAGCAATTCCTTCTTTGCAGGTTTTTGTTCAGAAAATGAAAATAGGTTTTGATGTCTGAAGTTTTGCATCAGGATTTTGAATCACATGTTTGAGTAGTTTATTGCGTCAATGAACATAAATATACTTTGTCAGATACGTTATCATCGTTTATTAGTTCTTGAGACATAATTTACTACAGACAGGAACAAAGGAAAATTGAATTCATGTGCATTATCTACATGATTTTTTTTTTCAAATTTCATTCTTACCGTCTTCCCGTGTATCATAATAACACAATTTCGGATTTGTGCCTCCTTCTCTCTCGTATTGCACTCTCAAAGTTTTACCAAAGAGTTATCTAATCTGCTATAGGCCATGGGCTAGTAGGGGTCAACGTGCACCCCTCTGCACCTAACATTCATTGTTGTTTCCATGTAGCCCTTGGTCTGGAGAGTCAGAAAAGTGATGTTAACAAAAAAAAAAAGAAGGATGGGTCCCAAGACCCGCCCCGTGACGTTTTGTGACGTCACTTCCGGATCGACCTTTTCGCGAATACGGGGGAATAGCATTTGGGTATTATCCTAATAAAGTGGTACCCATGCCTTTATTTTGCATTGATAACCAAAGATTTTGGTATTTCTAGATTCCTCAGAAGATGGGAAACATGATGCAAAGCAAAGTTTGCCAATATAAGCCCTCAGTTTGTCTTCATCGACAAAGAAATGGGCAACGATGTGGACAAAATTCAACAAAATTTTACAAAATTTGTGCAATTTTTAGAAGTTTCACCCTTTAAGTTTATATATTTTTGTGAAAATTTTGCTAAATGACTTGAAATTTGGTCTCCATATTAAATGAATATCCCTTCTTACGAAAACAAAAGATTTTTGGAATAGTTGTAATCCGATCTTCTTCTGTAGACATTCAAGTGAGCATGCGCGGTGTCTGGAAATCAGCCTCCAAAATGACTTTTTTTTTTTATGTCCAGTATCAAAAATGAGTTACAACGAATCTCTTTGTCATGTAAATTCACGACTTTAATCGATTTCTACAATCAGCAATCACCTGATTGAATAAAAGTTGCCTTTAAATGAGAAATCAAAGGTGACCATGGGTTTTTTTTTTATGGTGACGTTGATCACGACATCGAAGATGAAGACGACGTCAAAGACTAGAATTACGACATAGCAGAGATTATTTTAGGTATGTTTTAGCCTCTTTTAAAATTTCGTTAAATATTGTAAGTCATGTCTGTTATTGGGTTAGTCAAATATGTACATTTCCTCGTTGGTAATGATTTCAAAAAACGTCAATATCTGATTGTTTGTTTATTCAATTGATTTCACTGAATTTATATTCTTTTGATTAATACGCAGTATGACCTCAACTATTTTGATTTTTTTTCTTTACTGTTTTCTTTCTAAAATTTGGCAATAGAGACTTGCAGGTCACCAACAACGAAATGGGCATTAGTGAGGTCGACAAACTAAGTCAGCACAAGCTCTCATGCTAATTTAGGTATTCATTACTTTGTGGTTAATTCACTATATTAATTGGAATTTAGTCTGGCTGTTAGGATAAGTCCAGCTTCGTGTACATGTGGGTGAAGTAAATGCGGCCATATTGGTAGAATTCCACATCAGTAAAAGTTTGGGGAAAGCGGACAATCCATTCTAAAGTTTTGAATGTTTAAAGTATCTGCACTGTCACTGCTGGATGAGAAGACTACTACAGTGCGTGATGTCACATGCGTACAACGATACGTACAATGTAAGGAAAATATAAAGATAATTCTACAAAATCTTATTTTTTGAAAAACGTGCATGTTTCTTCGACATGTCAGTGACTTATATCAAGGATATTCTTCCTGCCTTCTGACAGAGACAAGTCAAGTGTTCTTTATTTTGTAAGAAAAGGGAAAATATGTTGAGTTTTCTTTTTATTTTCGTTCTACACATGACAGTGACATCACAAGCTGTATTAGTCTTCTCATCCAGCAGTGAGCGAGCAGAAACTTCAAAAAGTCATAACTTTTGAACGGATTGTCTGATTTTCCTCAAACTCTCACTGATGTGTTCTACTACTACTGGTGTATTCACTCAATCCACATGTCACATGTCTGTCAAGTTGAAATTTTCCTTTAAATAAACAGCCATCTTTCCTCAAAAAAGAACAAATGAGCCATTATTCTAACCCTGGCCTCTTCTGTAGATGTTCAAGAGGTCAGGAGGAGTGCGAAATAAGAACCAACAAAATGTCCCTTTTGGTGACTAGTAAACTGATATATTAACTCGTATATTTCAAGTAGAATCGGAACTTTAATCATTTTGTTTAAATCATCAAACACCTGCTGAAATATATTTGACTTCAGTGATGACGCCAAAGACAGCGGCGTCGATGACAAAATTCACATTGGAGTTTCGTCTAAATACCAAATTCAACTGAATTTAGCAATTACTTTAAACGACCCTTAAAGATTAACACCATTAGCTATGAGGAAAAGAAGATTTTGGTTACATCTGCATTTTGCCTTTTCAACAAACTCGAATCCTTTAAAGAGAATTTAGTAGTTTTTTTTTTAGATAATCCTGAAGTTTTTTAAGATGTTTGGTGTGCATGCAAGGTGTGTGAAACAAGCCGCCGTAAGTTCTTTTCTGCTGTCTAGCAATCATTTTTTTTTCGTCAAAGATCAGAAACTTCAAGTATTATAATTTGCATCAAAGAAAATATAAAAGAAAATAAGTGAGAGAAATTTGGCTTAAAATGAGAAATTGGAGGCAACTATACGTTCTCTTGTCACCGTTTCTATTGATCATAATGACAATATAATTTTATCATAATTTACCACGACAAATCATTTAATGTGACTATAAAGGCATGTTTATCATAAGCAATTTCCCAATTCATGGGACTTTATCTGAAATGGTTATTAGACAATGATAGTTCAGTAATAAGAGTTTGATTTCATAGATCATATGAGGCATATAATACATTCATTCTTTGCTAAAAGTTACTTAAAAGATACTTAAATTCCAATAGCCTTTTTTTCAAGAGTATTTTTTGGTTTAGTCAGGTTTCGTAACTTATGCTTTGAAAATATCATTAGCATTCATACTTAGTCAACACTAACCAATTATGTTTGTGATACCTCTTTTTAAAATTGTTGTATTCCAACTGAAAGTATAAAGAAACTTTGTAAATGTAACATTGTTCACAGTAGAATTGGTTATATGATGTTTCGTAAGAATTATTTGCTAATTATTATGTATTTTTTCCAGCATGATTTACTTCAGATGAAATTATTGAGGGTCCAACATCGAAATGCTTCAAATGATTACCACTGTTTTAAAGATAATATAAAGTTTTGGTATTACCTCAAAAGTTTCCATAAATTTCCTTGTCTTAGTTTGTGCTTCAGGTTAAAGTACCTTTCACATAACTAACACTGTGAGACTTACTCGCCCCAAAGTGCTCTCATGTCTTAGTAATCATGCAATAATGGTTTCGTACCAGAGCCGCCGCCGTACGGCGGCGAAGTAGCACACGTATTGTACGAAACCATTATTGCATGGTAACTGCGACCAGCTGCGTGCAGCCCCATACGCATACTGAGTAGCTAACTGCGACCAGCAGCCCCATACGCATAGCTAAATGGGGCTGCACATTGTAGCTTACAGGATCATGACAGATTTAATATCGCGGGTAAATATCAACTTAAAATCCAAAAAAATTCTTCAATTTGAAGACTTACCAATTAAGTTGAAGTCTTGAAAACAGGCTTCGAGCAACGTTTGGTTCTGCTAATAGTCCCTTTCTGTTCGAATTGATGACTGAATGTGACTCGGTCGATCATGGTGCCTAACAAGATGTCCCCAAGCTAATGCGGAATCATCTCGCCATCCTGTCAGTGTCTGATATTCATTTGCGCATGAGTTCTGAACCAAATCAAATTCCAATGTCCATAATGGTCATTTTCTGAGTGCGATATATGTATAATTAATCCATTTTTACGCATGTCACTGTTGCCATACCAGTATCGGCTCCGATTCATCAGCCACAGTGACTTCCAGGATGCATGTCCACAAGCTGACGCGGTAGCACCTCCCTTGAGGTCCACAGAGGTCGCATCAGCTCTTCATCCTTTGTTCATCCATGTCTTTCGTTTGGGTTTGTTGCTAGCTTTCATATTCTTGTTTGATAATTGCATAGGACATGCTGCTCTAAAACCTTTCAGCAGGGCGGTATCATAGCCAGATCAAAGTTTTTTGCCTTTGTAACATTAACCATTTCACCGCACTTGGACTGTAAAGAGTTTGGAGGGCATTCACCTTCTTCTGTTACCATACAAGGCACAGGTAAATCGTTCCATTTCATCATCATCATCTCAGCTTTATCATTTCAAGATTCATCAAACTTTGGAAATACAGCATGAAATGACTCATCAGCCTCGACATTGTTTTTACCTTCCCCTTACCTATAAGGCACCAGTGGTATTGCAGCCAGTAAATGCATGGAGTCCTAGAAATTATGTACATACAAGGGCTGAATCATGAAATGGGACAGGTGAGGTGATGGATGTACTGAAAATATTTTGCTATGCTTTGCATGGTAACATAAGAATTTGGGGGTGAATGCTCTGCGATTCTTGACAATACAGTCTAAGTGCGGTAAAATGATTTATTTCACAAGGGCAAAAACTTTTGATCTGGCTTCTCAGAGACGTCTCTGAACAGCATGTCCTCCGTAGCAATTGAAGACCTGAATAAAAAAATGACCCAAGTCCAATTTTTGGCCAAATTCAGTTTTACATGGA
This sequence comes from Diadema setosum, assembly GCA_033980235.1. Taxonomy (NCBI): domain Eukaryota; kingdom Metazoa; phylum Echinodermata; class Echinoidea; order Diadematoida; family Diadematidae; genus Diadema; species Diadema setosum. The sequence continues at coordinate 28,613,888 of CM067071.1, read as the reverse complement.
AAATTACAGCTTATGCATGGACACATCCTGTGTATAAATGATAAATCCTAATTACCCCCGGAAGTGCCTGAAATGAATGAGTTAAATCTTTTATTTTTGTGCGAATGAAGGACTTGGGTCATTCTTACATTCATATTATAGCGCCCTCTCTCATCCTTCTCTCATCTCTATGGCAGAATATCATGTATATGAATCAAAGAACGACCCAAGTCCATATGATTCAAAGAACGACCCAAGTCCATCACACAAAAAGGCATCTCCACAATTAATGGAAATGTTAATTGTCATAATGATATATGTTCTAATTTGTATATACAATGTTGCCTTCCCATCTCAGTTAAATATAATATCATTGGACAAATAAAACAGATATGAAGTTTTTTTTTTTTTTTTAAGTTTACTCGAATTGGTCTTCCATGGACTTGGGTCGTTCTTATATTCATATACTCAATTATCAAACTAAGAATATGGAAGCTAACAACGGACCAAAATGAAGATCATGGATAGACGAAGGCTGAAGATCTAATGCGACCTCTGTTGACTTCACCTCAGGGGAGGTGATGCCGCATCAGCTTGTAGACGTTCTGAAAGGCACCATGGCTGATGTATCAAAGCCCGATACTGGCATAGAAGCAGTGACAGGAGCAAAAATGAATTCATTAAACCAAACACTCCTAAAATAGCAATGATGGTGACATTGGAATTCGATTCAGAGCTCAAAAGAATTTCAGACTTTGAAAGGATGGCAAAGTGATTCGTTGTCATCCCACGAGTTCGACATCCACGAATTATACAGCAAACGAGTCGTACAGCCCATGACTTCGACAGCAGGCAAATAAGGCCCATGAGTCCGACAGTATACAAACAAGGCCCGCAAGTTTGACACTAGGCAAACAAGGTCCACGAGTTTGACACTTTTCCAAGCAACAACCCCCCCCCCCCCAAAAAAAAAAAAAAAAATCACAAGTTAAAAACGATCCACGAGTTCGATATTCACATCGCAGGGCCGTAAATGTGTTTGTCTCGTGGGTCTTGATTATTACGTGTGAAACTCGGAGGGCCTGGCTTGCCTGGTGTAAGACTCAAGGGTGTCGAACTTATGGGCTGTAGGACTAACTGGCTGTATAACTCGCGGGCTCCATGACCCATGGCTGATCTAGCAAAAGTATTGACTTTAAGTTAAATGTCTACAGAAGATGCCTGAATTAAGATAATGCCTTATTTGTTGTGTTTTTTTTTTTTTTTTTTGTTAAACATGGTTATTTGTGACCCGCGACAACGGTTCCAGGCAAAAGTCGCCAGAGCAAATTCCCTCCTTGGTGGGGTACAAAGATTTTGACCATTATTTTTGTCGATTTAGGTTTTTTGCAGAAATCGAATCTCTGATATGTTTTCTACATCTACACTAAATTTCATAGCATAAGACTAAGTTTTTCCTATCGAAAATGGAATTTTAAGCACCCTATGTTAGATCGCACTCGTCAGTTTCGTGCTTCTTTCAAACGCCGCGCCAATATCCCAAGCGTTGCTACGGCGCAGGGTCGCGCATGCGATTGGCTGGTGCGTCGCATACATTTACATAATTCGGCTTTCGGAGACACCAGTTGCAGCGTTATGGGAATGCTTTGTCCACGCGTGCACGATTACATGCTCCATTGTTCTTGCTATAGTGGTTTATATACGCTCGCTCTGTAGTGCATGCTCTTCGTTTGGCTTTGTATCCAAACTATTCTACCGCAATGTTCGACAACGGAAGTGAAACAAAAATCATGTAGCATGACATAACCTTGTGAAAAGAAAACTAGATATTCTCAAATTTGTCTACTTGTACATGTAGTAAAAATTATGACAGCAGACTGACTCAATGGAAGGGAGATAATAGGAAAGGAGCGGTCACATGCGACTAATTATATTCAAATACTACACGTCAAGATCGCACCAAACTAACGAGTCCTGTTTGTTTGTTTGTTTTAATTTAATTAGCACCACCGAACAAAGCAACACATGCATGTCTTGTAAAAGCAAAACAAACAGGAAGTGTGACCCTTGCCAGCACTGGCAATTTTCTGCCTACAAAAGGGTCGCCAATGATATAGACAAATCAACCACAATGAAAACGCAATTTGTAAGTGTGTGGATTCGCCTCCGCTCCTGTTACATGCACACAGTCATGGCGTGCGGATGCCATTGCGTAATGCCTGCACCAAATACACATGTACATGTACACCATACAGCTGTACGTGCAATCATTCGCCATCTTGAAAGACGTACTGTAAACAAACCCGAGCGAAACGCATTGTTTTTCGGCTCCCTACGCTGAGCTCCGAGGAAGGTGCCCGGGAAATTTGACTCTCTCAGTGAGCCAATCAGAAGGCGATGTGGTTGCTAGAGGCGGAGCTTAACATCGATTGGCACCATCGTACGGATGGGGGATTCTCCCCTCGCATCGCCGCTCCGACATTGTCTTTGAGAAAGAGGTGAATCTTCAAAGCCTGTTTTCTCGCAATTTTGTCAGGCTAACAACTTAAAAAGTGCATTTTATTTCTCTTTCTATGCCCGCTTATGGTGCCGAAGAATACAAGTGTTTTATATCAATGCAAAGCTTAGGAAATGGGCAATGTGATTCAGTGAAAAAATTAATTTTCAAAATTTCCGACTTTTGCCTGAAACCGTTGTCGCCGGTCATATTTATGTAATATCCAGACTAGATTTAATTTCGTTTAATGATATTACCACGTTTAACAATGGATATCTAGATGTTTAGCGTGAGAACTTGCAAAAAACTGCGTGGACTTTTAAGTTTGTCAACCTCATGTATGCCAACTTCATTGTCGATGACCTGCAAGTCCATATTCCCAAATTTTCGAAATAAAATGAAAATGATGTTAATATAATCATTACCATCGAGAAATTGTACATCGTGATTGAATCGTGACTCGAACTCGGGTCCTCCGATCGGGAGTCGAAAGTTTTACCCACTATGCCACAGAACCGCCAAGAAACCACAAGTTAGCATTCCCAAGTAAAACAAACAAACAAACAAACAAACAAACAAACAAACATTAAAGTAATTTAGGCCTCCAAAAGTCCATTGTCTCTATTATGCATCATGTATAGTGTCATTCCGGTGACAAGTTCAATGTGGATGTAATTTCTGAAGAAAATAGAGGAAAAATCATGTCCAGATATTATCCACGCCAGATACAGTATTTAGAAATGTGCCAGTGAGTGCAGCGTAGTTGAGATAAGTGTTTTAATTGTAAAACTAGTTATAAGCATTTATCGAAAGGGGAAATCCAGTCCAAATACAAGTTAGTCCGATAAGAAAAAGTAAAATATTACAAGTTCAATGGTAAAATTGTGATCGAAATCGCATGAAAAATATGGAAGTTATATGACATTTTGAAGTTTCGCTATTTTTTGAGGAAATAGTTCTTGAACGGTCGATATGAATATGCAAATGACAAAGTGAGCATGTCATCCCCTCACATCTTGCCATATCGTTTGTACATACAATTTTGACATTTCCAGTTTTTCATTCAACGCAATTATGCTCGAGGCTCAAATCATGATATATCTAACATCACTATTACCAAGTTATGCAACCAGGAATAACATCATTTGTCAGACTTCAATGACTGAAACATTGAATTTTCTTTATTTTTTGTACACGATCAATGGAAAATTGTGAGGTTATGACATGGTCAGGTTACGCATCTGCATATTCTTATCCACTGTACAAGAAATGTTTTGCAGAAATTAGCAAAGAATAGTAACTTCCTTATTTTTCATCAGATTACAGTCAAATTCTTACCATTGAACTCGTAAGATTTTACTCTCTTTTTATCAGACTAACTTATTTTTAGACCGGATTTCCCCTTTAAGCAGGATTTGAGTTCATTGCAAAGAAATATAATGCCAGTATAGAATTGAAAATTCATTATCTTGATTTCATTTACTGTAAATTTATCGCTAAAATCAATCAATTGAAAATGAGATTTGTAAACGAATCCCTGCTATGTCGTATTTCTAGTCTTTGACGTTGTCTTCATCTTCGATGTCGTGACCAACGTCATCATCAAAAAGAACCATAGTCATCTTTGATTTCTCATTTTAAGGCAACTTTTACTCAATCAGGTGATTGTTGATTACAAAAATTGATTAAAGTTGTGAATTTACATGATAAAAAGATTCGTTGTAACTCATTTTTGATACTGGACATGAAAACAAAGACATTTCGGAGGCTAATTTCCAGACACCGCGCATGCGAACTCGAATGTCTACAGAAGAAGATCGGATTACAAGTAGGCCAAAATCTTTCACATTTCGGAGGCTAATTTCCAGACACCGCGCATGCGAACTCGAATGTCTACAGAAGAAGATCGGATTACAAGTAGGCCAAAATCTTTTGTTTTCGTAAGAAGGGATATTCATTTAATATCCAGACCAAATTTCAAGTCATTTAACAAATTTTTCACAAAAATATACAAACTTAAAGGGTGAAACTTGAAAAATTGCACACATTTTGTAAAATTTTGTTGAATTTTGTCGACATCGTCGCCCATTTCGTTGTCGATGACGACAAACTGAGGGCTTATATTGCCAAAATTTTCTTTGCATCATATTTCCCATCTTCTGAGGAATCTAGAAATACCAAAATCTTTGGTTATCAATGCAAAATAAAGGCATGGGTACCACTTTATTAGGATAATACCCAAATGCTATTCCCCCGTATTCGCGAAAAGGTCGATCCGGAAGTGACGTCACAAAACGTCACGGGGCGGGTCTTGGGACCCATCCTTCTTTTTTTTTTTTTTTTGTTAACATCACTTTTCTGACTCTCCAGACCAAGGGCTACATGGAAACAACAATGAATGTTAAGTGCAGAGGGGGTGCTACTAGCACGTTGACCCCCACTAGCCCATGGCCTACTATCTATTACGAGAACAGTTCAACTGGACTAACATGTTATGGGAGAAAGCTGCAGTACTCAGAAGAAAGTATACCTCACGTAGTTTGAATCTCTCTTGGAAGGCAATTGATGGTATGTTCTGTGAGAGGTTTAAGATCCTATGCCTTTACAAAGATGTTCAAAATTCAGAAAGTGTAGTTGTCATATTTTCAATTTCTCTCAGAGAACAGCTGATTCTGTCCAAAGTTTCAAGGACCTCCACTTTTGTAAAGATTCTCTCCACAAAGTGTAGTTTATATATTTTGAATCTTTCTCAGAAGGCTGATGATAGTATATTCCGTCAGTTTCAAGGACTTACTAAATGCCATAGATTCTCTTCCCAAAGTGTGTATATTGCGAATGTCTCTCGGAAGGCCGATTAATGTTGAATATGTTTTGTCAGAGTTTCAAAAACCTATGCCTGTATAAAAATGCTCTTCAACCCATGTTTATCGTGAAGTTGTCTGCTCTTGTTACGATATGATGAAGATATGAAAGCCTTACTTCATGTCATGTGTTGTCCTTTCTCAATGGAAACCTCAAATTAATGCATTTGACATGGCTCCATGAGCATGGAGAATATTTACTCCACATGTCTTGAGAAGCAGGTAAAAGAAATGCGGACTTTCATTTCAAAGAAAAATAAAGATGGTAGCCCAGTTTATATCTATCCTCCCACTTATATTCAAAAAATCTTGTGATCATTGTATATATTTGACTCGTAATCATTGCACATCAATTACTTTTGCCCTATTATTGGAGTTTTCTGGAAAGGTCTTCAAAGCTGGATTAAAAGTATTATTTTTGCTCAATACATGTATATTCATTAATTACAATGCAGACAAGGCAATTCAAGTTGCAAAACCTAGAGATATCTTTCAATTACTCTGCAAGAATAGTAACAGGTAGATTAACTCTTTATGTGCCATGGTGGAAACCCCCTATGTGCCACGTTATTCTGAGACACGAAGATAGTCATGCTTACAGAAAGAATTCTGTTTTTCCAATCTGTATAACTTCTACAAATTTCTGTTAAGCTGGACATAATAGTGAGCAAAGTAAAAGAGGAATGCCAAACTTTGCTTCCATATACAATGTATAACAATTCTATTTTAAATTTTTCTTTTGAATTATCAGTTACTACATTACTGTAAAGGAATGACATAAAATAGTGACAGAAACTTAAAGTGTACATGCAAAATCTAGTTGGGAACACCGCTTGATAGTCATTCACCACATAGAATGCAAGCCGTATGTGAGAGGAACAAAAGCGTGAGAAACGCTTTGATTATACCGCGGGATTAGCGATTTATCGATCGGTTTTGGCGGCTTTGTTTGTTGAGCAGAATATGCGAAGTTGGCACGCCGTCCACTGAGTCGGACGTGCGAACGTGGCACATAAAGAGTTAATATTGTCATAAAATTTGAAAAGAATAGTGATTATTTTGGTTCTGACTTCGATAGATTGCATTGCCATTTCCAACTGTCACAAAGTAAGGCGATATCACAGTTAGTTCAGTGAGTTCTTCAAATATCTCTTGATTTTAAGTTGAAAACTAATTGATTCGAAATATAGATGGCAAAGACTACGGATCTGAACTGCAGTGTTCTAGGTTTGTTTGATGTTGTTTTTTTTTTTTTATCCAATCTTATGAAAGAACAGAGTACTAATTATCTGAGATAAAATTGCGTTCAGATGGAAGAGGAAATGATTTAATTCCTTGACTGAATATTGAACGAGCTATCGTTTTTCATTTCCCTCTCTCCCTTCTTCCTTTTTCTTTTTCTTTTTTTTTTGGGGGGGGGGGGGCAGATAGTTTGGTTTTGTCTTATTTTTATCATTTTGTGTGACTGAGATGTAAGCATCCGTAGACGCCTTTGCAGTTGGCCAGGGAATATGCGATGCACAGGACTGGCACACGTTTTCACAAGTTTTTCAGCAGTTCAAATTAGAGCTTCTCTTGATTGAAAAGGGAATTATTTGAAATAGCAATCATCGTGCAAAGAATTCTGTTATAGTCCATCAAATTGATCGTATACAAGATTCACTATTAAAAAAGAGAGGGCAAAATGCAGAGAGAGAAAAATATAAAGACAGGAGAGCAAAGATATTAAAGCCAAGAGGGAGAGAGAGAGACAGAGAGAGAGAGAGAGACAGAGAGAGAGAGAGACAGAGAGAGAGATACAGAAGGAGTCGTATCTTCAGCAGAAATTTCACATAATTTGATGGTAATAAATCAAACTAGCCAAGTCCTCCTTAGAGAGCGCAATAGTTACTTTTGAGAAAAATGCATTTTAACTTTCATTCTACACAGCATTAATTGTCAATTGTGAACCAGCAGAGTCACATTTTCTCTGAAATTTATCAAAATTCAGTCTAAGATTCTGTCACAAGATGAACACAGTAATAGGAATGAGATAACTATGTGACATGTATGGTGAAGTTAGATTAAGATTCACCCATACTTTTCAACATTTTTCCCCACAAAGTTAAATCTGAAAACGACATTTTCTATCACCCTTTCCTCATGGGAAATGGTGAACTGTGTCATAAATGTGTAGGAGAAACAGCAAATATATCTGAATGAAAAACAGTTGATTGTGATGAAAATTGTGATTCAGGGGAATATTGTACTTTTTATAAGTTTCCTTGGGCTTATTTCATCGGGCATGTTATAACTCTGAGAACTTGCTGCATTGTTGTAGCCAGCTTTGCTTGGCTTGTTGCCAGCACAATCTTGTACATGAGAATAACCGCTACGCTGTGAGAAACATAGCAATAGATGACGCCTATTTGCTGCACCTGTAACCCCAACACAGTGGATGTACTTTGCCACTATCTGCCGTGACCTTTGCCCCTTGCCCTATTGCACATCTGCACGGTAAGTAGTTTATACACATTTAACACCTGACTAGAATCTTCAGCCTTCAAGTCCGTATTTACCTTAATCTGTAAGATCTCTCTAACTGTGTTATGTCTGTGACCAGCAGACTACTGAGTCCAGGAACTTCCTCATACCGGATATATTACTGTCATAGATAATGTATCTGTATGTTCTTAAATGTAACAGCAAAAAGATCTTTAAAAATGAAGAAAAATAAAGAATCAACACTTTAACTTAAATGAAATATCTAACAAGCAAGCCCCTCAAACTAACAACAAAACAATTGACAGAAAATTGTGAACAGTTTACCTTAAAATGTGTCTTTTCTTTTGCATAATTGTCTTTTGTGCTGAATGGTTTAGATGTAATTCTAAGTGCTTCAGGTTTTTGATATGACACTGCGTTGTTGCTTACTCGTATGATATATTTGAATCTGATTTACAAACAAGACACGATTTGGTTTGACATTTCCGTGCATGAAAAATGCCCCTCAAAGAAATCATGCGAGTACGGCCAACATGATCTAAAGTGAATGCTAGGACACGTAATACTCACACTGACTACTTCTGTAGAATTATTTACAGTTCAGCAGATAAAGCACAGAGCAGTTCAATTGTGGAAATATTTTTGGGGGTCTGAGAATTTGCACTGGCCACAAGTAGTGCTGGGCCCCTTCTTATAAAGACTTGTGATTGATTTAAATCAATCACAACTTTACAAATGAATGCAAATCCGTCCCATAAAAAATTATAATTGAAATTAAGACAGACAACTGCAATCAATCAATCACAGGTTGCAATTAATTGCGGATTTCAAGAGATTTGTGATTGATTGATTTCTATCACACAATTTATAAGACAGGGCCCTGAAATCCAGGAAAATTGGTGTACTGTGAATATTTATGCATTTACAGTACACTGCGGCTTTAACACAGGGCCAGCACAGCACTTTTAAAAGGTGGGAGGGGCGGTTTATATTTCTGGTGCCACTTCAATCACCTACATGTAACAATAAAAAAAAAAAGGAATAACAAAGAGCCTTCAGCAGCAATTTTTTGGTACAACTTTCGGGGATAAGTGGCTTGCAAAAAAGAAAATGATAATGATTATGATAATGAATAACCTTTATATAGCGCTTAAAGGGACTGTACAGTACTGGTTGAGGTAGGGATTCATGTTTTGAACATTCCTAAGTGAGATAATGAAAAGCCTCTTATGAAATATGAAAGAGCATGTAATTTTAAAAGGATTCAACGTTTATTTGATGAAAATTTGTTTTCAAATGGCTGAGATATCAAAAAAAAGTGCTAATAATAAAAGGCGACATGCCCCAACTTTATTAGCATCTCTTTGTTTCACCTTGTTTTTGGATATCTCAGCCATTTCAAAACCGATTTCCATCGAATAAACTTTTGATACCCCTTAGAACTGCATGCTCTTTGACATCTCATAGAGTGGTTTCTGAATATCTCACAAAACGTTAAAAGCTAAATCTTCACCTCGACCAGAACTGTACACACCCTTTAATACTGATGTTTCTAAGCGCATTGACCCGGAAAAAGAAAGTATGACATTGAAATAAAATACAGCATTATGTAAATATACGTATTATGATATAACATGCAGCAGCAAAACAACATAATTAAAGTTGAGTAAACAAAAGAAAAAAAAAGAACAAGAACAAGGAAAAAGGAAAGATTGACCACGTTTTTCTGGTGTCACTTCCAGGATAATGAAAATGGGGGCTCCAGGGGGTTAATTAGACCCTAGTAATGTTTGCCCCACCCCAGTTTCCCGGCAATGTAACATACATGTACATGTAGGTACAAGTGTACGTATATCATGTTCAAATGTGACCACAAACTGTTCCGTGGCATAGAGTTGCACCGTAATAAAGAAAAGACATGAGGTATAATTGGATCTAAAAAGACCCTCTGGCCAAACGAACATAGCCACAAAAAAATAAAAACCCTTAGCACCTAAAAACAAAACAAAACACCTCAGCAACGAAAAGAAAAACCCTTAGCCACAACAAAACAACAAAAATAGAAAACATAAGTAATGTCAGTTTTTAGCCAGGAATGATGTTCCAAATTCAGGAAGATGTAGCAAAGCAGTGCATATTAATGGATTCTGAAATATAAACCCTACAAGAATAATATGAGGATTCTATTTTGTTGGTATTTGTAAGTCAACTATGTACAGTGGTGAGGAGATGAATGAAGATTTTTTTTTTCTTTCTATTTAAGGAAAGTATGCTTGGATATGCGTAGAAGTGATATCTCATTCTTTAGTATCGGCACTCATTCAGAGATACATGTAAATAGGAAAAAAGGGTCATGTGCTTTAGAATTAACTATATGACATGAAAAGAAAGATGTATCTTTTTTTTTAAATCTGGATCAGAAACAGGAAAATGGATCAGAAAAAGTCAGCCAAAAGTGAGACACCGACGAAAGTGGGGTCTTCACATTTTTGTTGTACACCTATCTCTTGCATCTCTTGCAGGGTGAGCTGGATAGATTTAGGCGCCGGCGGCCCCTCTTGGCGGAAAATGTTCAAAAGCAAAGAGGCCGCCGCCCACCACCCCAAAGACAAACTCCCATTGGACATGACGGCTGGGGAGTGCATGGAGGCCTACGGCCCCTCCCCGAGCTCCCCCACCCAGAGGACCATGATGTTCCCCACCCAGCGGGCCGCGCCCGTGGCCCACGGGGTGCCCGTGCTGCCCGCCTCCCCGCCCCCAAAGGGGCCCGGGGGCGGGCGCGGGATCGGTGGAGGCGGAGGGGGAGCGACGACCTCACCTAGCAATACGGGCGATCTCAGAACTTATTCCTGCTGACATAAGACCAGTGAGGGCGCTCTTACATAGTTTAGCAAAAGGTGTGTGTCATACCTGTCATTTCTATCTTTAATCCTGTCAAGATTTGACAGTTCAGATTTTACAGTAAATGTCAGAGTTTTGCTAAAAGGTGTTTGGTGTCCCCACAAAGTGAAGTTAATTAAACTTAAAGGGATGGTACAACTTTGGTTGAGATGGGGTTTCAATTGTTGTTGTTTTTTGTGTGTAAGATAATAAGAAACTACTCATGAATTATGAAAGGGCATACAATTCAAGAGGAACTCAAAGTTTACTTGATGAAAGAAATTGCTTTTGAAATGCCTGACATATTATATCCAAAATTAAAATCCAAAATCAAAGTGGCCTGATAAAATGTAGGACCCACCGTTTATTAGGGCCACAACCAAAACTGTACATCCCTTTAATGTGTGCTGTCTTCCTTGTTTGAATGGCTCTTTCCTATTATAGCATTATACCACAAACTGTTTCAGAGTGCATTCCTGGAAGGAGAGTTATATCAAAAATTCATCAACAACTAAAACATAAAACCAATATGCCACAGTTTGATAAGTTAGAATGCAATTTTTAATGGAGAGAACAGGGCAGGAATAATGTTGGTTTGGCGGGGATTTCAGATCCATGCTCGCAACTGTGAATTTGAATAGCTTGAGTGAAATTTTGCCACAGGAAATAAAGACGGACATCTTGCTTTACATCGACAGAAATGCATTGGAAGTAGTGGTTCAAGAAAAATGTGTCCACATTCGGCATTGGACTGTGGGATTTTCAATCATTTCATTTTATTTTTTTTTAATTAATTTTTCTTCTTTTTTTTTACACAGAAGGGGGTTCATTTTGATTGATGTCCTTGTAAGTAGCCTTGCTTGATTAACAGTCACTCCCTTTAATCGTAACTGCCACCTAACTACCCAATCAGCTTTCAAATTGTTGCATGCTTCCATAGCTCTCAACACTAGTTGCTCATTGGATTAATCTCTAGAGCCATCTAATATGTAAAGAGCCAGACAGTGAAATTTGAATACCTGATACATGCGCAAAGTCTCGAGAGGCCTTCGGTTCTCACTAAACAATAAAGTACGCTTTAGTTTCATTTGTCAACAGAATGTAGTTTCTACTTTTGAATGGTTTGTTTTCATGATCTAAAGTCCCAGACTGATGACTCGGTCAGACCAAAAGTTAGGCAACCAGACAAGTGCAATTTTCTATTCTTGGAAAGTTTGTGGTCACTTGAACAAGTACTAGTATACTCGGGAGTCGGGACTAGTCTTTAACGGGTTAAAGTGACAGTGGTGAGATTGTGAATGCATGCACAATCCACAAAAGACTTGTTCTGCCTTGCAATTACTCACAACGTCACTGAATGACATACTTACATCCATGCAGGTGTGGCTTAAAATGACGAGTGTGACCATAATCTTGTGAGATTGTTTTGTGTGTATATGTTATATAGGGATGGGGGTGGGGGGAGGGCCAGTAGATATGAGGTGTGCACACACATACACACACAAATTCACACTCTTTTCAGCATCAAGTGTATGTACTGTGCAGTAATAACTTCAATTCCAAAAGATGTACGAGAGTTACATGTAAACTGTAAAGGAATGAATTTGTGGCTAAAAACAATGAAAGCATTTATCCGTAATTACAGCATAGCATAGTAGCATCATTAGTCACATGAAAATATTTTGTTTTCTCTGCAGGTGATAACATTGCAATGTCACATTTTGTAGCTAGATACTGATTTTATTTTTTTATTTTTTTTTTGTTGTTGTTGTGAGTATCCAAAATGGGTCACATTTTCATATGCTGCTTTCAAGACAAAGGAGGTATTAAAATGATTCATGCAAATTCAACCAATACCACTCTATGGCACGAGACCTCAGGTTATGTGCATGGTACATTATGTAAGTGTTCATCCTAGCAGGCATTACATTGTAAATATGTAGGTTATATAATTGCCCATGGATTTAAAAGGTCTGTAGAACATGGAGAGATCAACATCTTCATTTGCCAATTTATATTGCTACTTCTGAATTGCTAGAGAAAGTATTACAGTGCAATTTTAGGTTTGCTTTGTTTCTGGGTTTTTTTTTTCCACCTTGAGAACATCTTCTTGATATCTTGTATAAACAGAGGCAAGTCCTGCATGTGGATGGGTACCCATAGCTTGCATTAACACATGTGCTTCTTCCTGTAAAATGGCTTCCATCATGTGTGATATGTATTTTGTTTTGTGTAACCCTATCTTTTTTACTTCCTTTATGACTGAACGTCATTTCAGCAGATGTGCATTTCACAGATTCATCATTTTTTTCTTGTTGGCGCTTTTCTTTTTTTCATCTGATGAAATATGTAGGACTTTATCCTCGTTTCCATTTCAATTCTGGGTACTATGGGGCTAATATTTCGATAGGGATGTAATCTGTGGTAGAGGGAATTTACCTTCTGTGATATGCAGAGAGAAAAACTGACTTATTTAATCGCACCTCTTTCCCTTCATGTCAAGACGTCACCTAAGATGAGATGATGTGGCTTTTTATTTATGAATGTAAAAATGTTCTGGGCTAGTTGATCTAGAGTTCCTGAGGCAGCATTCAAAACAAATAGTGCAACGACAAAGAATACATTTGCTTTTTTTTTTTTTCTCCTTTCATGGATTTTTAAAGTTTTTTTTTAGCATAAGGTACTGCTGGACTCTCAGCCAGAATGCATTTCTGTGTAACATGCTCCTTTATGATTTGCCTGCTTTACAGGAAACTTTGTCTGTGTCCATCAGTATGTTGGCAAGAATAATAGAAATCACATTTGTGTTGTAATAGCTTCCTTGTGCTTGTGTGTAATCCCAGCTTCATGTCGAAAAAAAAAAAGTCAATTGAAAAGGGAAAGGATGTGTGTAGTGACCGCATTATTTCAGCAGTTGTTGTTTTTTTTTTAAAGAAAGGCTACATGTGCTGTGTTTACCTTCCTTGCGACTTTCACATGTCATTGTTTTTTTTCCCCGCCTACAGAACACATCACCATGGAAACAAGGACCAAGTCACCCAATCAGCTGACCACGCTTTCCCTAGCGGAACAGACTGTATATGGTAGGCCAAAATATAGGAAAGCGCAGGACGTCGTTCTGCCGTTGTTCCTCGTGACTTGCAACCTTTTTGCAGGGAGCGCTACGCGACCAACCGCTCGCCCAGATCGGCAGATAAATCTGTGGTGTGTGTTCCAATTCATTTATGGGGGGATGGTATTATTCTGCCACAGTGTCGGGGACCATTGGTGTTGGATTTACGATGACTTCTGGGTGACTCAAGAGTCCGCGAGAAATTTTGCACCACTTGCAACGATGTGATGACCCATGGGTTTTGTTGATATGTCCAACCAGACAGTAAAGAGAAAAGCTGGAAAATTCCAGGCCACCAAATGCAAGAATTTTTCCTTTCCGCGCACGTAAGCAAACCCATGTCCAGAGACAGACTGCCTCTTGCCGGATGATGGCCCTGCATGACTTGAGGTCCTGCCCACCATGATGCAGAAGAGATGACCTGTTCTTGAACGCCAACCTGACCCCCCCCCCCCCTTATTATTAGCAGCCAACATCAAGAGTAGCTCTGCAGATCCACGGACAATGATTCTTCTGTCTTGTCGAGCATGCCTGGCCAAACTCGCAGCAAGTCACACGGTCTCTTCAATGCCAAACTCTATCACATCCTCTTCAATTTTTTTTTTTTTTGCGATGCTCTCCGATCAACTGAAACTAAAATGCTGACATGCAATGAAGTACTTAAATCACTGTATTGAAGTGTTTTCTGTGTATCCTTCTACAACAAGCAGAATCTACACATTCCATTGAGGAAATAATATTTTGTTATTCGTAAGGTTCTGTCCCTCGAGTGTAAATGCTCATGAGATTCCATTGTTTTGATGTACAATTGTATGTGCACTTATTTGTTAAGAGAAAGGAATGAATACAAGAATCAGTGTGGTATTTTACACAGACTGCGGAGTCTGGTTTTGCTGAGAGAAGAGGAAGTAGAGAATATGTTGTAGCAGCAAAACATATTAATTCGGCTGTAGCATGGTTTAAAGGGGAACACCACTCAGCTCATTTTAAATTCCAGCAGCAGATATATTGATACGGCTGTAGGTTGGCTTAAAGGGACTTCGACGTAGTCCACTTGAAATCCCAGAATGAACTCAAAATGAGTTTCCCTGTCATGTTTTTATGTTGCCTCCCTAATACACACAGTAAAGAGACAAAAAGTAATTTATGTTCATTTCTACAAAGTTTATTTGTGTTTGTAAATAGAGTACCAAAGTTATGATGTCACAATCTTTTGTTTTGAGTTTGGCTTGGAACCTGGTGCAAGCCTGGTTAGCAACAATAGTGTTTACAGACTGGGCCAGATGAGGTTTTGTGGACCCAGTTTCCATGGCGATGAATGGCTATGACATCACACTTTGATACTCTATTAGAGAGAGTTTGAATCATGAATGGGAGGCAGAGATTTGAAAGAGTGTGGTAAAGAGCAGCTCTCTTGCAGAAAGATGAGGACGTATGATCAGTTATGGTGCTTGAGGGTGTCATTGATCATTAATTTTAGACTTTCTTTCCATCGTCATTGGGCTTTGCCTTCACAATCATGCAGTAGATTTTGAGTTTTCCTAGGTAGAGGACATTAATTAATATTGTCGCTAGATGCCGACATTCATCTGTGATGTGTATCAATCCTCCCATTCACATACATTGCACGTTCTGAGGTGTTGGGGTCGTATGGTACAATGAATAGGATAATGTGGTATATCCTTTGTCTGTGATATTGTACATGTACGTAGTCACCAGTTCACGCTCATTGTCAAAACTACCTCTCCCCCTCGTAAAGACCGGGCACCGATGGTTAAAGCTGCAAGCAGCCAGTCCGTCACAGATCAGCCTGCATGGAGTGAGTTCATTGACCTCCGTGTCCCCAGAGTGCTCTTCTGCCCCCCCACGGAAGAAAGCAGTAACTGCATAGCTGCTGAGCTGAGATAAATGCGATTTTGTGTTTTTTGCAGATTCTTTAAAAACACAGAAACATTCAAAAATAATTTTGTGGTATGATTATGCACCATACCTAGTTGTCTAACAATAACTAGGAAAAAATTATGTTTTCGTTATTTTTTAAATGTTATTTAGGAAAATGCAGTTACTGCGGTGGCTCACCCTTGATTCTGGGTAGTTTCCCCACGGAAAAAAGCAGTAACTGCAGACGGCCAGGAGTCTGCTGTTTTCCCCAAGGAAAAAAGCAGTAACTGCACATGTCACACGACCATAGGAGGAGAATTGTTACCACCACCAGGTTATAAAGTTCTTCTACTTTCTGGTTAGTCTAGATCTATAAGATCTAGGACCTATCGCTAGACCTAGACTAGGTCTTGTCGATTGAATGGCATTCTGTGTAAAAATAAGGTAGACACCTATGTACCCTAATTGAACTTTGGAGTGCCCGGCCTGGCCCCTGACACATGACCCTGGACTAGACAATAAAGTCAAGTCTCTTCGTCTTAGATCCTAGTCGAACTCTGACGTTACACTTAAGCTAGACGACAGATCTATGCCCAATGTTAGTGCTAGACCTAGATCTATTACGTTAGATTAGGCCTACTGACATTTTGTCTAACACTAAACAGTTAACAATAGATTAGAATCTAGATCTACTCTGTAACGTTAGATCTGGTAGACCTATTCTAAACTTTAGGGCCTACATCTAACATTAGACTAACGTTAGTGCATTAATACTAGTGCTCATCTCCCTTCAATATATTTTCAGCTCACCTAGATTTTCTGGTTCTGGCCAAAGCCATGGCTACCATGACTTTTCCTCTGCAATTCATGATAGATTTACAGGCATGCCTGGACCGCAGAAACTGTGTGACAGCATGGTTAGCACTGGCATGATCACTCAGACTACCAGACCTGCAATACTGTGCATGCAAGTGATGAATGTAATGTGATGCAATGTTTAGCTAGTTACTGTATATGCTGCAGAATTTATGCGCATGCAGCTGCTGCACGCGTATTCTGCACTCTGAGCGCGCTGAGTCTGCCAGGTTTGCTAGTCTCCAGAAAGAAGCTTTTTCTACAACTTGTCATATGATTCCCTGCGGGCAGAGTCAAGTTACTGGTGAAACAATCTTTTTTATATCTACTCTCCTAAATTATGGGAGAAACTGCTGTTTACATTGTTTAAAAAAAAAATTAGTAGAAAAAATAAATGGTATTAGGGAAAAAATATACAGGAAGGACTATACAGAGTCTGAATGATAAAGACTAAATTGTTAGTTACTGCTTTCTTCCGTGGGCTTTGTTAGTTACTGCTTTTTTCCGTGGGGAAACTTGCAAAGTTGAATCAACTGGATGCAGTTACTGCTTTTTGCAAAAGTGAAAAATGGTATTTTTGGTCACTTTCATTTTTCTTTTTGCAAAACTGACCTATTAACATTGGAGAGCATTGGGTAAACTATTCATTTTTGCAAAAAAGTAGACATTCATAAAAATGTCAGTTACTGCTTTTTTCCGTGGGGGGGGCAGTCTTTTGCAACATTATCCCTACAAGTACAGAGGAGAATTCACTTGAAGAAATCATCATCTTTTTCCTCATCAAATTGGCAACCCTCATTATAAGTGCATATCCCTTGTTGGAACATGATAAGAGGAAACAGGTTAAAATAATTCAATTAACTTAGCATAAACTTTCATCTTTAAAAATGTATTGCCAATTTAGCAATCACTTTAAAAATATTTTCTCAAATCTGTGAAAGTTCTGCAACAGAATCAAACATGTTATTTTTCGAATACTTCTTTTCTTAATTCTATATCATTTTGACTTTGTTCTTGTGAGCGGCAATATTTTTAAAACCCATTTGCTAATGAAATTAATGAAAATGGCCAGTCATGTAAATTGTTATCCAAATATCTCATTTGCATCACTATTCTTTGCTAAAAGTCAAGATTCTTTCTTGTTTCCCCCACTAATAAATTCATATATGATGTCATGTCTGTCTCTCATCAAACTGATTGTACCGATGACATAACAAATAACGACAAAAACCATAAAAAAATGCAAACAAGAGACTTAAAAAAGATTGAAAAAAAGGGAGAAGAGATTTTTGCATTAATTCTTATACCCTAAAAGGAAGCAAATAAATATATAAAAACTTGTTCCAAATGTTAGATGCAAAAAGGTCAGAATGAGGTTAGTGCCAAGTGGTAGAGATGACTTCCTTCCGTTGATGCAATGCTCGTGGTTGTTGCAGAATGTGCCATGTGTCGGGACGAAAATCGTCGTCTTTATTTGTCGAAACATCAGGGAACCCGTAGGGACCGAGAGCAACTCACAGTAGAAAAAAAAAAGTTAGAATATTAACAGTGTACGTGTGTTTTCTGCTCTGACTGAAGATGCAAATATCGATATAATGAGCAGGAATTTAGAGAGAAATAAAGAGAGAGAGAGAGAGAGAGAGAGAGAGGGTGAGTGAGAGTAGATATATACAGTATGTAGAATGTGAATCACGTTTATTACTTAAACTGAATTCACGCGACAAAATTTCTCTCAAGTATTGTGTATATAAAACTATATAAACGTAATGATATACACTCTAACTCTATGTATATGATGTACAGCATATCGCAAACGTAGCTAGTAGAGAGAGTGAGAGAGAGAGAGAGAGAGAGAGAGATAGGTTGGCGATCCCCAGTTAAAGTAGATTTAAGACTGTTTTACAAGCCAAATATGTAATGTACTTTTTTTTTTCTATCGAAGTCTAGGGATCGACTTTGAGAAGCTGGAGGATGAAGTTTACGTTGTCTATGCAAATAATAGGACAGGGGAGAAGAAAGAGGATATATGATGTGAATCAAAGGAAGTACATGTGGATTGAAGAGCTGAAAAAGCTAGCGATCCTGTCAAAGTTTTGTTTTGTTTTTGTTTTTTTAGATGCAAGGACTCCCGTTGCCGACAAGAAAGTCGGCTCTGGGAGGCATGGTTAAGTTACACAGGTGATAAAGATTGCAAGATATTCTATGTTGTCATAGTGCTGTTGTGAACATGAATCTCTATTTTTTCTTTAAATCATTCTTGTGTTGCAAGGTAGTAGAAGTGTAACCTTTTTTTATATCACATTGTCTGAATTGTGTTTTTGATCTCACAAGTTACACCCAGTACCAGAAGGAATGCAAAAGCGTTGATTATGAATTTCAATTTCGAGATGTGGTATAGTCGATTCCCCCTCGTAAAGGACACAAAAACAGAAAGAAACAGGAAAAAAAAAATTATACCAGCTGCCGTAATTGTCACAAATATTATGGGCACACAAGTTATTCCTTCGGCCCCACCTACCTACAACTGTGTGGGTTGGGGAAATCAGTACAGCCTCTTACCCCAGCTGCAGAGAGTATTAAAGTGATGTTAAGTGATATGAAATGACTTTTCTGGGTAAACTTTCGCTGACGACAGAAAATTTTTATTTTAATAGAGACTGACTGTTAAGTTTGTGAATTGTAAGCTGGAGATGTGATAATAGTATGATCCTGTGGATTTTTGAAGAAGAAATTGCAAAAAAAAAAATGATAAAGAGATGAATAAATAGGTCTACAGTATATAAAAAGGGGGAATAGTGGCATCAAAAGATTAAAAATAGTCAGCAACCATAGTGTTTTTTTTAATGATTGCATAATTCTTTGTCACTCTGTGTATGGTGTTAAACACATTGCTGTCGTCATTGTGAATTGTTCAGTATACCTGGTATAAGTATGTTCAAAAAGAAAAAAATCTTTGTTTGATTTCAAATAGTGTCTTTGTATTTTGTATGTTGTCGTTTAGTACAAAAGAATGAAGGGACAACCAAACAAAAGGTTATGTTTTGTATTTTTTGTTATTTTTTGTTTAAACATTGTGGATATATGAGGGAACTTTGGTCTGATTTAGACTTAAAATGTTAAATTTAGATTTAAAATATACTGTATATCATTTCTGGCACAGTTTGATTTGTAATGCTCACTCTAAGGTCCTTCCGTAACACATTAATGATTTATTGTGCCCCATACTTTATAATACATGTGAGTAGGATTGTTAATGCCTTCCTTGTTCCTAATGTGCTCTTTACCCTTTTCTCCTTTTTTATTTCTTGGATGGTTAGAGTCAGATTCTGACTCAAGGTAAACCATCTCATTTAGTGAAATGTGCCATCAGACTGAAGAAATGCCTTGTTGATGCATCATTTTCAACACACAAAGGGTGCGTTTATGCTCAGTTTATGAAGGCATAATCAGCATTTTTGAAACACTGATTCTAAACGCCATTCATTGGAATGCTGTTTATGCTCAATTCTTTCAAACTCCATAAAGAGCGGATTTTGCAAACATGCACTGCGCATTGTTGAAAAACTATGAATTCCTCTTGCAGCAAGCTGATCAGCATACATGATTTTTTTAATGCTTTCCCAATAGAATAATAATTAGAAAGATTTTAAATGTAACATACGGTGCATTTTAAAACATTTTAATATCATAGTGATTCAGGATGCAATGGTGTTTTTTCACTTATGACATTTCAAAACACTAATTGTGGCCCCAAAAGTTAAGCAGAAACCACCACCAAAAGTGATGTCATGCCCCTGCAAGCTCGATAACTGTAAACTTAGTTCAGGATGCCGCTCTGTATTTATCACAGTCTGTCTTTTTGTTTAAAAACAGATTCTTAAAACCAAGATGATAATGTCCAACACAGGGATAAAACATACATTATCAGTATTTATGCATATTATTTTATCAAATTTTGTCCACAACCTGAGTGGGTGCATTGTCTAACTTTATTCAACCTTAGTGTTTGTATGAAAAATTTTTTTGTGTTTGGAATTATTTTATCTGTGTTCACAAGCAGTCTCTTTAGTTTCTAATGGTAACACCAATGTATATGTCTAATTAGTCCAGAATATATGTACACCAATCTTTCAGATTCTAGGAAATAGCATTGAAACTATATACCTTCTCTTTTGTATCCTTGTTGAAGATACGTATTCATTTAAAGAAATATACCTCAGTGGAGTCAAATATATGCATTGTGCTCAGTTCCTGTGAGTGCAAGAGATATACATTCCTCTTCTAATTTTTCAAACGAAATAACAGCTGTGGTTTGTGCCTGTTTGTCGAACAAAAAAGAAAGAAATTGTGAGAGTATACTGTACCAAATTACTGCTGGTCTCTTGTTCAACAATACTGTGTTAACTAAAAAAAGAAACTACAGCAACAAAGACAGGGATGTTTAGTCTTCGTCCAGAAGGCTTGCATTTTATTGTCAATGAAATCTGATACCACTCAACGTGTGGGAGGGTCATTCAAGATGAAGACTCCATGGCGAGGGGATACCATGCAATGGTAAGGCTGCCTGACCTGGATTTATTTGGGAATCTCCGTAATAAATCTCTATCACAGATCTCTTATGTTCACGTACACACACAGCCAAAGAACCTCAACTGGAATTGAATATTACCAGAGAGCGTTTACTTTGATGTCCATGTTTGCTGCCGAGCAATTCTATTCTAGCATTCCTGGGATCGTCGTTTTTTTTTTTTAACCCGTTGAGGATGAACTGATTTTTGTTACAACACGCATTTCCCATAGAGACTTGCCTGAGTATATTCGGCACTTGTCCTCAGTGGGTTAATAACACAGATGGGCAGCGAATAGATTGATAAAATTGGGTCAACCTTTCCTCCCCGAACACTGCTGGGTCTTTAAGCCATACTCTGCAAGATTCCTAAATCCGCACAGGGTCTGCACAATGCCTTCCAGTTTCCTGTGAGCAAAGGTTAAGCATGTCATGATTGTAAACAGAAAGTCTTCGTCCAACCTATCAGATTTTGTGCTCTCCAATGTTTTGTGGTGAAACCCTGTATTCATTGGTATAATTCATAATAATGTTTTGTTTTGTTTTTTGTCATGATTTTCTGAAAACTGGAATTGTTACTAAAAGAGCATTTCGTGTAAAATCGAGTAACATCATACTAAAGAATGACTTTGTGAAGTCTTGTGTGTTGATGTAAAGAATGGTTGCCCTCTATAACCCCTATCCCTGCAAAATATATCACAGCTAGCTGCTAAAAAGCCAGTAAAGTTATTTTCTTCAGATTAATGATGGACCCAGGCAAGAAACTGAAATTATGCAGTTCATTTAATTTGTATACGTTGCTGAATGTTATTTTGTTTTTCTTTTCTTTCTTTAGGGGGAATAGGGGAGGGGTAGGATTGTGTTCAAGTAAATGTCCTTTGTTTTTTTTCCTAATTTGAGATGTGATTCATTTTGTCGCAAAGTCCGTAGTTGAATATGTTTCAAACTGATTTTGTGGGATTGAGAACTATACATAGTGGTGCATGTACCATTCTCTGCTCGACCCTACCACCTCCACTTTCTGGTTTGTGTGCCGCCATATAGGGTTGACAAAAATCCTAGAGACAATTATATTAAACTTGTGGTCCTTCAGTCAAGCCACAAAATCCACGGACTAGTGAAAGATCTTTGAGTGTGAATGTCCCTGACTTTTCTGTTGATTCGAAAAATATGTTATCGTCACAAACACAGGGACCTTCACAGGCATTCTCTACTTTGATGAATTATTCATGAACCTGTGTATGAAAGAAGTATACGTTATGCATTTTGATATTTCATATAGTTGTAGTACGAGAAATTAATTTTGAACGTGTGAGGGAGATTAAAAAAAAAAGGAGTGATTATATATTCAATGAGATCATTCTGGGATTGTCTCTATATCAGAAGCGCATTGGTAACAGGAAGATGAAAAGAAATCATCTCAGAGTGTATATTTTATGGGTACATTACAAGTAGTACAATATTTGTCCAGGTATAGAGGATTAATTTTGCTTTCTTTTATTTGTGTCTTTTTTTCTGTTGTACTGATATTTTTGCTTGATGTTAGTTGTATGTAGTGTAATGCAAAATGATTTTCAATGCCAGAGTGGACTTCACCCTGTGACATGAGAGTTCACAAGAGGAGAAACTGTTGCGTAGTCAAAGACAGTGTACAGATGATAAAGAGGATAATTGAAAATGAATTCCTTCAGAAATCTGCTATGATTACTATGATACAATAACTGACGATGTTGATAAAAGAAGGGTTATTTGTTTTATGTACCAGATACACTCTGTATGTTACAGGACTGAAAATAGAGAGTGAGAGAAAGCAAAGCAAAAGAAAAAAAAAGGAGAAAGATAACCAAATAAACTACCTAAGTTATTCTTTATCAAGCCTTGTGTATTATTGTGTATTTTTTCCTCCTTGTATATGACCTAGCGTGAAAAGGAAATTGATCTGCGTCACGTGCGTGTGATGAGCTAAACAGTGGCTATACATTTCGGAGATTTAATGTACCCTGTCAAGGGAATGTAACAGAAATGAAAATAAAAATCATGGTAAAATGTACTAAGCCTTTGTAGCAAAGAGTTTTACGTTCTTTGTAGGCTTGTCCCTTATAGATAGGACATACAATTATTGAGGTCCCGTGTATGAGAAAGTCACAATTAGTGCACGTAAAAGATCTAGCTTAATTCATTCATCACAAAGAGCAGGGTGCATAACTCGGGAAAGCGGTCCCGCCTCACATTCAACTAGACCCCATGAAAGACCAGCTAGTGTAGCTGAATATGGGCTACCCAGCCATCTCAGATGGAAAATGATACAAACAAACATTACATGGTATCTGAATGTGTTTTGTTTCCTTCCAAACCAACATGGAAAGATTGACAGAAGATAAAGGGAGAAAGAGATACAATAGAGACAGATAGACAAGTAAATATGAAGCAAACAACAAAAAATGCATTTCAGGAGATGAATGTCTATCGTCATTAGTCGTCATGTGTACGAGTGGCAATAAAGTTATAAGAAAGACAGTCGATTGTGCGCTATTTCTGTTTTCGCTCAGCTAAAACTTTGTAGTGTTACGGTATAAAACTTTTCACAGACATATTTGCGATGTATGAAAGAATTCCTTTTGCTATTTATTTCAGGAATGCTTGACACATATTCGAAAGCATTTGAAACATGAAAGTACTTGGGGGGAAAAGATCATACTTTCATTCGTCACAAGTAGATTGTTATAAGGGCTTAATTTTCTGGTCTACCTGACAATATTAGATGAACTACAAGGATGCATGTGCTAGATTAGTTTGTGATTCTCGTCCTTCTCATTGACCATAACGTCAGTTTGTTACCTTTGAAACAGAGAACATAAAACTTTAGTACACTGTATACAGTCAGTCTAGGGATCAGCCTTGCTGCGTGAAAATCCTCACCTTTCGCATGATTACTCTCCATTGCAAATATGGTGTATACAATGTAATTACATTTGCTGGTGTTTTTGTTCGCGACACTTAGCATGACATTGTTTCATAATCATTGATGAATGCTTCGCTTTTGGGACGCCAATGTAGTGTTGATTCGTGTGTTCAGAGGATGTTTCTTTATGGGTATAATCTAAGGATTTAGGTCCTTTCCTGAAACTGTAATTCGTCAAGTTTTGATTGTCCTGATACTTTTTGGTACATGAACGCTGGACTCTGCCCTACCAGCCGCTGCATGATTATGTAATAATAATAATAATAATACATACAATTTCTATAGCGCCGTTCTCCACTTTGATTAAATGCTCAAGGCGCTTTACAATAGGTCCATCGATGCAAACCGATTGAAAATACAAGTACATCACAGTAATAGAAGAAGATGAAGAAGCAGAAAAAAAAAAGACATGAAAGTCTGTCTTCAAAAGACACTGGTCTTCAAAATGCACTGCTAAACAGATAGGATTTTAAATTACTCCTGAAAGATGTTATAGAGCTTGAGCCTTTCAGCTCACGAGGAAGTGAATTCCACAGTGTTGGTCCAGCGTGAGCGAAAGCACGTTCCCCCCAAGATTTCCTAGAAAACGGAATATGTAAGAGACCTGAAGTACATATATTTTAAGAAATTACAGTGCATGATATCTAACTTTCTCACAATCATCTTTACAGTGTGTAGGTCTATATCCAAGAGGGTTTGACATTCAGGAGCGAAACAAAACTGCTGTATTTCGAAGGTTCCATCTCGAAAACGTTGCATTATAGGCTCTGTATTGACAGCTGTAGTACCAATGCCTGCAGAATAATATCAGCGTTTAATAGGTCCTACTAATGAGCTTTGTACTTATCACTATGATCTTCACTAATGGCCCTTGTAGATGTCACAATGACATTAAACGACACTATAATATTGTCAAGGAAAACAAAACTTGGTTGTGGATGTTTGTAGCTGCCAACGAGCTCTCCAGTAAAGTAGTTTTGTATGTTCGTTCTAATAGAGACCCAAGAATACAAAATAATGATCCATTGTGTTTGCGACGAGATAGTCATGATAGTAAGAGAATGGTGAAATAATGCCTTGCTGTTTCTTTACATCATTTTTTTTTTGTTCTTATTGCCAGCTGTTTGAAAGCTGTTTTGAGCACAAACGAAGACTTACACGGAGTGTCATGAACGCAAACTCTTTCCAGGATGGGCAATGCCTATTCTGGTAAACAGAAAAGGATTGCTAGGGGGAATAGCATTTTCCGCTTTTTCTTTTGTTTTCGTCATGATTTGATAAAGAAATTATACATATATGTGTGTATATATATATATATATATATATATAATTATATATAAAGAGTTTGTTCGCAAAAAACCGATAAGTCCATTTTTGAAGATTGTAAAGTGCAGTCTTTGTCATAAAGTACAAAATAATACCTTTTAAATGATATATTGGTCACTACATATAAAGGTACATTGGCAATATGGCATTTTTCCATCATTGCACACGATGAAAAAAACAAAAACAAAAATTTGTTGCTAAAGAGGCACGTTTTTCTTTGCTTTCATTTTCCCACACATTGAATTAATGAATTAATTTATTTAGTTGGTTATTTTCTAGCGATTTATCTTATTCTTTAGTTATTTGTCATTTAATTAGTTAATCAATATATTTATTTATCTGTTTTATTTATTTATGTGTGTTTATTAGTGTGTTTATTTATTCATTAATGTATTTATTTACTTATTTATTTATTTATCTCAGTGTTAAAATGCCTACGCATCTCGTAAGTGTGGCAATGCCTTGCATATTATGTAGGGCCCGACATTTGCGGAGGCCCTGTGGCATCATGACGCGGGCCTTCATAATGATGTCGGTCACTATACTACCAAGAAATCCTAACAAATCCACAATTTGATAACAATCTAGTGGGGGGGGGGGGGGCTTGAAATCTACTTTCAAGTATCAGTAATTTATTGAAAATGTATGCGTTCTCCGATCTCATTGTTGAAAAAAAAAATGTCCATGAATAATTTGTGGTATGAATTATCTTTTTCTTCTTTTTTTGAGGGGGGGGGGGGGTCTTCTGTCTTTAGGAGGGGGTTCAGCGTGACAAATTTGGTAATTCAATATCATCACAGCTTCTACAATGAATTATAATTGTTTCTGTTGACAATGGTTGATGCATTTTATCATAATCTTTCGAAGTTTGCGAATACAGCATGTGTGTAAATTGTTTCACCAGGGCCTCCAGTGTTCTACTCACTAAATGAAGCCACCCTGTGAAAATGAAACAAATTGAACGACTAATAAGTGAAATCTTTGTTACAAATGTTTGTTAAAAACAGTGATATCCATACTTAGCCTATACAAAACACAGTGAATCCTATCATTTTTCCTCTGTTCGTACAGTTTTAGCCCTTGAGACAATTTCTGGAATGAGTTAGACTCGGTGCGGTTGCAATCAAGTTCTTTAAGTTACTTTAAGCAAAATCTCAAATTAATCAAGTTTAATCACAAACATCATACAATACTTTGTACATTCCGTAAACTTTATAATATTCTCGATATCTTGTATTGTTGCATGTTACGTCACTTGTGACATTGATATACTGTACTAAAAGCCTATATTTTTGGAACTCACACCCTACAAGGTTTGCTTTTTAGTGGGTTCCTCATATTACACGTCAATTATACGTCCTTATACATTTTGTGCAATTTGGGTTCAACTGACCATTGTGTTACAAACATTTCCTTTTCAAAAAAAAAATGGAATATTAAACTTGTATGAAATGTGGAATGTGGAACATGAATAATAATAAAAAAAGGTTAGAAAATGAATTAAAAAGAAAAAAAAAACAATACTGCTACATGAACTGTACAGGAAAACTAAACTTACTTTTCATCTCTGCTCAGAAATAAAACAGACTTCTTTCAGATCTTAGAAATATATTCCGCAATCTATATTCGATAACAAACTTACATTGAATTCCAACAGTGTTAGGAATACATGTATTGTATTAAAATACTTTCTTATCCAGACTTCTCATTATGAAAATAACACATTTCATGGGAATGTTCAAGCAGCTGAGAATGATTATGCTCGCGGAGGTCTGTGGAGCACGGACATTGCCCTTCGGCTAGTGGATCGGCATTTGTTTAGTTGTTTTACCTCCGATTTTTCTACTTACAAAGAATTCTATTTGAATCAACTTTAGATATCTTGTCACTAAATTAGTGCAACAGCTTTATCAAGATTTGTTTTCTCTCTTCATTTAAGCATACATTGTATTAAGGAATGAATATAATGCGGATTCGTACAGCATATTTGTTTCCGAAGGTAGAATTTATGGTAACATTCTGGAAATTGGTCACATTTTGCAGGATGAATCATATTAACTTTTCACATGGAGTTTGTCTCTATGATGCTTAAATTTTCTGGTCTGTACGATAATTTTTTTTTCTACAAATCAATGTTTGTAGCCAAACAACATCAATTATTAATAAATGCATCAATTATAGAGATAAATATGAAAGAGGAGTGTTAAAAAGATAAGCAGGTGTATTGATAATTTGATAATGATTTGTTGAAGTTCATTACACCGGCACTTATTCAAATGAACGACAGAAGAAACAAAACACATTTGAATTATATACCATGGTTGGGAAAGATTACAGTGTAGTGGGCTTATATACACATAAATAAAGATGAAAAAAAAAAAATTCTTTCTGCCGCTTTTTTTATGCCAGGCAGATAAATTACTTTCTTTGGCCACTAAATTTTCAATTCAATATTTTTTTTTTTTTTTTGACAAAAAAGGGCACCAAAGAAAAGGAAAAAGCGTATCTTTGGGTGTGTGTATATTTAGTATAATGTGCAAATATTCATGCATAATAGAGAGAACAAATTGCGTATGTTGTTATTCATGTAGCATGAAATAAGGTAGAAACACTGATCTCTTTCTCATACACCTCATGGGTTTTGGAATGCAATTATGTAAACTGTTATACCAGAAGATTTCGTACTTTTCGTAAAGTTAATTAAATTCTATGATTACGGAAGACAAGCACATCATACAAATACACATTTATAAGGCTACAGCACACACGCGAAAGAGTTTACAATCATTATGTGTGTTGTTCGAAGGTTTGCATGGTGAAGTAAATGAGGGAGAAAGATTTGCGGTGACACCATGTGTACGTAGTCCTTAACCGGATCGATGTTTGGCAGAAGAGCCTACACCGTACAAAGAGGAGAGTTGAAGAGGGAAGCAACATATGGGGGTTGTAAGGAGGGGAAAAAATGAAGAGTGGGAGACAGTAATGGGCTAGAAGTTGAAGTTGCTTAAGTGGAGACGGTAGAGAAAAGAACAGAGAGAGTGGTAAGGAAGAATAGTGTGAGAATCAAGTAAGATGTTCGGACATCGTTCGGACATCGATTCATGAAACTTGGTTTCATGAATCTTCAC
Organism: Diadema setosum; assembly: GCA_033980235.1. Lineage (NCBI taxonomy): Eukaryota > Metazoa > Echinodermata > Echinoidea > Diadematoida > Diadematidae > Diadema > Diadema setosum. The sequence goes on along the minus strand of CM067071.1, from coordinate 28,585,356 downwards.
TTCTCTCCCCTATCTCCATTATTCTCCAACATTCAACTCCTTCCTCTTCATCTTTCCTTCTATTTCGTCTTTCCCCTTCTAACGATGTCCGAACATCTTACTTGATTCTCACACTATTCTTCCTTACCACTCCCTCTGTTCCTTTCTCTACCGTCTCCACTAGTGCAACTTCAACTTCTGGCCCATTACTGTCCCCCACTCTTCACTTTTTGCCCTCCTCACAACCCCCATATGTCGCTTCCCTCTTCATTTCTCCTCTTTCTAGGCTCTTCTGCCAAACAAAGATCCGGTTAAGGACTACATACACATTGTGTCACCGCAAATCTTTCTCCATCAATCATTATGTATTTGCCGTGTATGGTGGATTAGTATCAGAATGATCAAGTCAAGATAGATTCCGTCCAATTACCCAATTTAATATGGAATGTTATTTAGACTATATATATGTATGATTCCAATAAAAAGGTTCATGTTAGATGCAGGCTTTGTATATTTAGTCTTTACGTTCAAGAACACGAGGTTATTTCAGCAACTTTATGTGTGAGGGTACCAATTAGGAGTGAAAATTGAAAGATTCGATGTGAAAAGCTTTGTATGAAAAACGTACAATCATGGCTATGCTACCACCGGTTATTGGCGGACTGCTGAAAATCATTTCGCAGTTGCAATATCCATCTTTTCGGATTCTTTTACACTTTCAGCTACTTCCAAAGGTCATCCCTCCTTATTCGATCAATATTCCTTGTTCGAATTACGTTGTGTGTTTGTTACATCGCTGGATTCGTAGGGTGGATTGACGATCACTTCGTCGTCTTCGGTGAAAAAGTCATAATCGTACAGGTGAAGATCGATGTCATCAAGCTCTTTATCCTCATCCCCAAATGCCGTTTCCTGTGATTGATGCGGGATTCTTTCGTAAAGGTGAGGGTACTGTACAGATTCACACTTCTCTGCGGCATCCCGGAGTGCTGCTTCTGGTGAATTAGCAGGGATCGTTTCGTAGAGGTGACCCTGCTGATTAAGAGATCCACTCGCCGCGGGTCCATCGCCCACTGGTTCCCGGTGATTCTTGCCACCTTTGACTGGGCACGTCTGTTCCATGTTCTTGTGTCTGCTAATCAGGCAAACGAAGATCACTACGACTACTATCACGCTGATGATGATGACTCCAGTTGATGGCCAAGAAGGGGGAGATGGTGAAGTAGGCCTACCCGGAAATGAAGGATCGCAATAAGATAGAGATGGCACAGTAGACGAAAATGCTCGTGGTGCTGATGGTGACTGAAGAATGCCACAACAGATTGGAGTGACATCCGAAAACGGTTCAAGTGTAAAGTTCAATAAATAAAATATCGGAAAGTGTTTTTCCAGGGGATACGTAGATGAGCCACGGGACAATTTCTCTCTGATCTCCGGTTGCAGACTGTGATTCCTCACTGTCCAGCCATACTCTTCGCTTCGAAGCCCAGTGATGTTACAGCTTACCGTGTTTACATTTAGGTTTGTGTGGTCTGATGGGCGTGTATCAAAGAAACAAGTGCATTCAAACACACGAACATGAAACATTGTCGTCTTTACATATCCAGTGAGATTCCCAGATAACAGGGAGGTGGAATACCTCTTTGCTGATGTTAAACACGTATAGTTACTGGAGTCACTGTGTGAGATATTAGTGAAAGACAGGTGCAGGGAACCAATTCCGTTCACATCTTCTACATACTTGCTGATGGTATGATCGTTTATGATTTCACGTCTTGGTAAGTTTTCATCTAATTTGGAGTAAAACGCAAAATAGTCGCCATCCGTCCGATTATCTCTCTGATAATCTGACTTGGAAAACCGAAAGCTGTCAGTTCCTTCCGATCCTTTGCATTCCAGTGTCAAATTATCTCCTGCATTAACAAGGACAGTGACACACTCTCCGTTTTCAACACAAAGCACGCATACCTCCGAGAAGAAAAAAGAAAACAACGCAAGAAGAAAAATTTTCCAATGTAATTTGCAAATAGCATTAATGGCTTTCATCATGCAGGCTCATCTCTTTCCGAGTGATACAAAAGACATCAATATTGTTCAGTCTTTTGGCGAGTAGAATCAATGATATAGTATACTCAAAAGACGTAAGCTTACTCCACATCAACAGTCTCATCAAATAAATGTAGATACAGACCATGAGGATGAACAATGCATCATGACGCTATAATTCCGAGCACGAGAATTTCATACAAACATGACAAACCACATCCTTTTCCTTTTCATCCGTGGCAACATGTTAAAGAAACGTACCAGAAAAAAAAAGTCAGTTGTGAAATTTGTAATAAGATGTCAGCGAGTCTTGATAGTAAGCGCCTTTTCAGAAGTGCTTTGCGCTGTGTTGTTACTTTTGAATGATTTGTTCAAAGAGAGAAATGAGGAAGCAACTATCTGACACTGTCACGAAGACGTCAAAGGAGTATACTGTACATCTATTGTCTTCATGTGTATATCCACCAGTCGTTTTCCAAATTACGAAATGGTGAACCCTTCATTAATCACTGTCCCATGCAAAGCAAACCCAATTACTTTTGCATCCCGGGGAGAGTGAAAAGAAACGAACAAAGTCTTTCCCAGGTCTAGCATTAATTAGCATGAGTACTTACTCTTGAGGAAACAATAGTTGGTTTTGATATCAATGCTCCATCATTACTGATGATTGTACTCTGTACTCCTTTCAGAAAGTACCCTCTTTGAATCGAGCGTGAAGAGTGATTCATATCGTATACAATCTGCAGAGAGCAGGTCACAGTAAATTTTGTTTAAAGGAGATTTCTGGATGATTTTCAGACTTTAACATAAACAACTAGAAATTGGTTATACGTGGTACATTTTTTTCGGAATCTAGTGATTGAGATGAAATATAAGAATGTTTCCGAAATTAATAACAAATTACAATGAGCAGGGATGATGACATGGCAGCCTTACTATAAGAATGCCTCAGTTGGGGCTCAGGGAAGCAGAACAAAAGAAGAAAGCATGCATAAACAGGTGAACTTGTTAACACGTGATATTGTAATGGATATTACATTGCTTTGTATACGTGAGGCTTCCATGTCATCATCCTTGTTCAGTCTAATTTGTTTAGGGCATTTCAGATTATGAATTTCTGTGCTCAAGGGCGACAATAAATTCCCCAAATCTGTACACGGAGCTGGCGATTTATGTATTCCAGGATGTCAAATTATGAAAATCGTTTGGAATTCTCCTTTAAGTGACCTGCTGCCAGAGTTGCTGTAATAAGTGCATATAATATTTTTTTGTCGTCTGTTGAATACCTGGTAGAACAAATTCCAGAGGGGGGGGGGGGGGAATTTAGGTGATTTTTCACTATGTAGCAGATGTAGTATGATGGTATAGTATGAACAAATTCTTTCAAACTATGTTTTAAAAAGCGAAAAAAAGCGAATAGAAATTGATGTTCTTGTACCATCTATATATGTTACGTTTCTAAACCACTCTTCCTTTACTTCGGCCATACTGGAAGAATACAAAGAAATGTATGTGACCTCGCACCACAAAACGAACAAAAAGTCGCACCCCTTGATTTTACGCGAGGACTCAAAAAAGGTGAAACGGGTCAACCAAGTCAATATTGAGGTTTTTCATATTTTCTGAACTACCCTTCTTCTATATTACTCTTTAGTTTGGGATCATAAAATGAATGGGAAATTGCATTTTCAACAGTTTTTCTACAACTCTTTTTTTTTGTAGAGTAGTGAGAACAGGTATGTCTTTAAGGCCCCTTTTCATTTCTTGATATCCCTTTGCATAATCTTCACTTTCAAGTCTGATAACTTTTGAAGGGATAACGCTTTAGCTTTGAAAGTTAGCATTGATCATAGGCAGAATGTGTAAATAAAGCTTACTCAATTTCAGCTTAATCTCATAATCTCTTCATTGTTGTTGCCTCAGTGGTTTACATCCTGTTTTTTTTTTTTTTTTTTTTGTTCCGTTCATTGCACAGCTAGCACGGGTTGGTAAAGATTAAGCGCTTGAATAGACTGTACTTCAGAGCCTCTTTTCTTGTTTCACACTTTTCCAGAGTGTGTGCTTTCTTTCCAATATTAACATAGGTTAGGAGAGTCCATCTCAATTGAGCTTTACATCATTATAAAGCTTAGAGACTGCTCTTTCAGAATCTACCCTTAACTAAAAATCCATGTCTGGCTACTTTTTGTTTGTTTTGTGGTGCAGGGTCACATATATTCTAAAAAAACAAAACAAAACAAAAAAAAAACAAAAAAAAAACGAAAGGCATTTAAACTTCGATCCGAGTGGCAAATTTTAACGGTCTCAAAGGGTGGATACAAATCTCACATACCCTCAAAACCAAATTATAAAATGCGCTTTAGAATCTCTGCAATCTGATTGACCAATTGTCATGCATTGGTTTCTACTGATCAGCCATGCGTGCGGATGAAATCCGAAGTCTTGTATAAGTAGTGATTCTACCGAACCCCTTGTGGGGAAAATAGTTGCATTTCATGAATCTACGGGCATATTTTATACCATAAATGATGCACATGCCTATTTCATGGACCAGTGAGAATATTGAATGCTCTCGTTTAAATTTGAAACAGTCTAAAACCCACTCGCTGCGCCAGTGGGTTTAAGCAGCTCCAAAGTTAAACTCGCGCATCCAATTCTCACCTATCCACTAACTGTCCCCTGCATCTTGTATACTGACATAAACAAATTTTACCCGAAAGCCTACACCAGGGAGTTTGGACAATGTATACAACTGGCTAATGGGGTTTTCTGAGCTTATCAACACTCAAAGCCCAAACTATTTTGACCCCTTCCAGGCCCAAAGGGGGGGGGGGGGCACATTGTGCCCCTATACAACTTCTTTATTGTATGATGTATGACCGTCAAATTTAGCACATGGGTAGCAATTGTATTGCTTGGAATGAGTACATATATCGGTATCACATTTCATATTTCCAAAATATTTAAATTTTGAGTTTGCAGATTTATAATCATGATAAACGAATGATATTACAGGCAAAACATGTGTGAGGATAACACAAAATGAAAGGGTAGTCTTTGAAAAAAAATGCTTTATTTTCGATTATTTTCATTATATCTCTTGTTTGATGCCTATGTCATAAAGAAATAAAGGATATAATAAGGAGAGCATTTTAGGGTAATTCAAAAACATTATTACTTCACATTTTGGTCCTTTAGCAAATTATAGACAAGAAAAATCCCCATTTCATTCATTATTATATTGTTAACTGAAATTGGAACAGAAAATCATGCAAAGTCTGACGAACATGGTTGTCAGTTTACGGTTGCCATGGCACTTAGCAATATTGGACATAGCTAAATAATATATAAAAATATTTGCAATAAGATTTGAGGAAAAGTCGCCAAATTTGGTTAAAATCGAGTAAAGGGTGCAGGAGTGGCAAAAGAAAATAGGGTGAGGGGCACAATGTTGCCCCTTTGTCTTTATAATGTTAAAATGGCCAAGATATTTTAAGGTGTAGTTCAGCGACATCAGACGAAATATCCCGATAGTTCGCGTTGACTCTCTCTCTCTCTCTCTCTCTCTCTCTCTCTCTATATATATATATATATATATATATATATATATATATTACACACTCGATACCCAGAGTGCAACTAGGCGAACGGGCCATCTCAATAGACAGTGAAATACAGAGGGAATATCGTGACAAGCTGCCAGACCGAGTTCCAGTGTGAAACCAGGAGGTTACGTCGTATTACTAACGAATTAATAATCCATCCAGAGCGACTGCAGCTGATGAGATGTATAATATTCTACCTCCGAACTTAAATACAAACAGCACATAGCAAAGCATAATCCACCACTGGCTAATGCCGCTTTCTTCAAATCCTGGGCTGATGATCATCTGTGGGAGAGCAATTAATCTCCCGCAGTAGGTCTAATAAAAGGAGTAACCCCCCCCCCCCCCCCCTCCATCGAAAAGTACAGTAACACGGGATTGTGTATGCTAAGTCACATCATGTAGGTCCATGGTCACATGGAATACTTACCACGGGAACTATCCATGGTTCAGCGTATCGAAGATCATGTTCCTTTCTTTCTTTCTTCTTTTTTTTTGATTCACAGAGTTTCTCACGTCTGCATCTAAGGTATCCTTCCTATTCCAAAATGATAAACTGCGTCGTCAGCATATTGAACACATGTTACGTTAATAGCACAGCCCACTTAGTGAAAAGAACAAAGAAAAAAATGGTTCATGTTTACTATAAAAGGAAACAATTTTAGTACACTGCAAAGAGTTCACTTGTGGTGTTAGATCAACAGCAGTCCTCCTTGTGTCACTTCAAAATATAAAATTGTTTGTTGAATAGTTTCTTAGTGACTGTTTGTTTGTTTCTTTTTGATTTTGTACATCAACGAGACCATCAAGAATTTTCCGATAAAGTACCTGATAAAAAAAAAAATAAAGGTGTGAACACATCTACACCACACTAACACCAGTTGGTGTGGTCTCCTATTGAAGCTGGACGGGTGTTATACCAATGTCATTAACACCAGTAATATCAAATCAACACCATGCGGTGTCATTGTTGAATTAACACCAGAGCAGTGTCAAAAAATATCACCAGCTGCAGTGTCGATTTAACACCATGAAGTGTCGGGTAAACACTTTTCAACACCTTCACAATAATATACTTTCTACACCTGTGGGTGTGGTTCTCTATTGATACGTGATCGGTTTTAGATTTAACACCCGTGGTGTTAAATCTAACACCGATGTTTTTGCAGTGTGTGTGAAACTAGTACTTTGAGAGGTGGTTAGAGTGAATAAGATCCCTTTGATTGAACGATTAGACACTCAGAATCAGCACATTTTAGTGATGTATTCAAGGCCCCTTGTTTCACAAAAGCCTTAGTACATTATTGTCTTTTCCTTTTCCTGCTTTCTGCTACCCTTGCTGGCCTGAATTAGATTCACCTTGAGATAGAGACAATTGAACATATATTAAAAAAAAAAAAATTGATGCGAATATCATTATTATGTTTCAGAAACAAGTAGTCCAAATTGAAATGACTACACTTTCCTAAAAACTGGTGAAATCAACGTAATATTCAATTAGTGTCCTAATGAGGAAATGTAATCTGATCTGCCATAAAAGACGCTGAAATAAAGAGAGGAAAAAGGAAAATACCCAGGTTTGGTGTGTGTGTTTGTGTGTGTGTGTGTGTGTATGTGTGTGTGTTTTGCTAATATTGCTGCTAACAGTCTACAGTTATACTTGCCGTAGGCTTTAGTTTTCTGTAGGAACTCTTGGTCCTCAATGTGCATTTAAAGATAATATAAAGTTTTGGTATTACCTCAAAAGTTTCCCTAAATTTCCTTGTCTTAGTTTGTGTTTCAGGTTAAAGTACCTTTCATATAACTAACACTGTGAGACTTACACGCCCCAAAGTGCTCTCATGTCTTAGTAATCATGCAATAATGGTTTCGAAACTAGAGCCGCCGCCGTACGGCGGCGAGGTAGCACACGTATTGTACGAAACCACTATTGCATGATCACTGCGATCAGCAGCGTGCAGCCCCATACGCATACTGTGTAGCTAACTGCGACCAGCAGCCCCATACGCATAGCTAAATGGGGCTTCGCATTGTAGCTTACAGGATCATGACAGATTTAGTATCGCGGGTAAATATCAACTTAAATCCAAAAAAAAATCTTCAATTTGAAGACTTACCAATTAAGTTGAAGTCTTGAAAACAGGCTTCGAGCAACGTTTGGTTCTGTTAATAGTCCCTTTCTGTTCGAATTGATGACTGAATGTGACTCGGTCGAGAGGACCTTGGGAGAGCTACACTGAATTGACGGCCAGCGCATGCGCACACAAACATCTTATCCGTTCGTGGATTTGAAATTTGTTCGCATGTGACGTGTGCGTATGCGCTGGCCGTAGTAATCAGTGTATGTAGCTCTCCCAAGGTCCTCTCGACAGAGTCACATTCAGTCATCAATTCGAACAGAAAGGGACTATTGGCAGAACCAAACGTTGCCCGAAGCCTGTTTTCAAGACTTCAACTTAATTGGTAAGTCTTCAAATTGAAGAAATTTTTGGATTTTAAGTTGATATTTACCCGCGATACTAAATCTGTCATGATCCTGATTGCTACAATGCGAAGCCCCATTACGCTATGCGCACGGGGCTGCTGGTCGCTATGCGTATGGGGCTGCTGGTCGCAGTTAATTGCATGATTACTGAGAAATGAGAGCACTTTGGGGCGAGTAAGTCTCACAGTGTTAGTTATTTGAAAGGTACTTTAACCTGAAACACGGAAATTCAGGGAAACTTTTGAGGTACCAAAACTTTTTATTATCTTTAACACTGGATGTAGGTACCCTATTATATCACAAAGGTTAGACTGAACAGTGTTGCGAGGATTCACCTTCCGCGCCACCGAACACAAGGAAATCTTCGTGTCACGTGTCACGTACTTAACACTCACACGTCATCTTATGGACAATCTGTGCTGTTTACAATCGGTTTGTGAATAAATTTCAAAGAAACAATACAAAAACCAAAAACACACAAACACACACACACACACAAACACAAAACAATAGTACAACAAAATATTATTTTGGCACCAGCGTTCATAGGGTCTGCTATTAGGGTCTGTTATAAACAATAATAACAATTACAGAAAGACTCGTCAAGTTAAATACTCAGCATAAGAGATTGGTGGACAGCATTTAAATTTTATTTCTCTTCGTTCTTCTCTTTTTGTTTCTTTATATAAGGACATAATCATAGGGTGATCATAGTCTTAATGGTCTTTTCCCCGATTGTTATTTAGAGTTGCAATGCAGTTTATCTCATCTGTAGGTAATAAGACAGTGTGAGTGTTACGTGTGCCCTACCTGGCATGGACTCAAATGGATGAGACTGAAAATAAAAGGCTCTGCTTAGTAGGGTTCAGCGGCTTTGAATGATCTTTCACATTCCGTTACCTGTTCTTAAATTTCCATATGCAATTGGGACTGGGGTTATTTTTCGTGGAAATTCTAGACATTCTTTACCTCCCTTATGTTACATTTTCTATCACCTTAGATCATCCACTCTTTTGTTGTTTGCACATTAATTCAATGTAAGTTACTATAATTGATCAAAAATGAAGTAGGTTGCCATAAATTCATAATATAGTTGATTCATATGACAACTGACACGACTCTTTTCAAGACATCTCACCATGTATATGTGTGCAATTTTATGTGCTTTTATCGATATGTCTCATTATGCAAGTTATTTTACAACCCTTTGTGAATTGACTAACGGAATCTTGATACTATGTATTTATGTAAAGCATATCACACTGTATGTGTGCCCACATAGGCAGCTTTTCCTGGAAATCCCTCCCCCCCCCCCCCGTCTATATTCTTCCTTCCCTCTATCTTTCTATTTTGCTTCCTGGGCACACATGGACTGTGATTTACATTTTACATTATGCAGCATTCATTGTTGCACTCTGCTATATTATTGGAATGATCACGGAATGTTTTCGCATACATGCGCATGCATATTTGCATAACATCACTGTATTACAATGTGTGCCCATAGAGGCAGCTGCTGTTCTATGGAACCCTCTCCATCATTTTCCACCTCTGTTCTTTTCTTCTTATTCCTGCTCTTCTTGGGCACACATGTGACATGTGATCTCTGGGTTTCTGTATAATGTACATTATGTACACCACACATGTTCCACTCCCAACATTTTTTTAAGACCTGTGCAATTTTGTATTTATGACTTCGCATTTTTGATATATATTTGTCATAGTCAGACGTCAGCATGTTGAAAAGGTTCAATGCATCACTAGTCTATTTTAATGTTCTATATTTATAGTCTCAAACATACCTCTTCATTTCATTAGTATTTCAGCTTAATTAGTTACGATATAATATATCGTTTGATGATGTATCGAATTGTTAATTGATTGTCCGTCATTTTTTTTTTCTTTTTTTATATGTCATCTGTTTGTTATTCTTGTCGTGTTATACTCTGTTATCTTGCCAGTGGAGGAAGATTTTCTGTATTTTTTTTTAATCAGACAATAAATAATAATTGAATTGAATTGAATTAAAGCTCTAATTGAGAACAAAGGTTAAAATGTGCAACATGTTTGTACGTGTGATTGATAAGGTCTGTCTGTCTCTGTGTTAAGCATAAAGTCCAAATGGACTATAAAGTACATATGAATTATGTACATGTATATTCATCGCGTTAATTCAATACTGAGACGTCATTTTCGTGGATGCCTTATTGTTACACCAATTTATGCTTGGACACGTCTACATAATATTGATATGAGACACTCTAGACCTAGTAGGGGCGATTTCTTACACCTACACTGTACTTTCCTCCTGTTAATTTAATATTCTATCACCTTAGATCATCCACTCTTTTGTTGGGTTGACATTATTTCAATGTAAGTTAGTATAATTTAGCAATAAATGAAGTAGGCTACCATATAGATTTATAACATCGTGGATTCATGTGACCACTGACACGAATCTATTAAAGCATTAATTGAGAACAAAGGTTAACATATGCATGCTGTTTGTACGTGTGTTTGATAAGGTCTGTCTGTTTCTGTGTTAAGCACAAAGTCCATCCAGATTATAGTATAGTGTATGAATTATGTATATTTATCGAGCTAATGCAAACACCAAGACATTTTCGTGCATGCCTTATCGTTTTACAAACTTATGGTTGGACACTTCTACATTGTTTAGATATGTCACACTGTAGACCTAGTTGGGGCTTATTTTTTTACACCTATCATGCCTATATAGGATACCCAAATACAAACGTATTTTTGTGAATTATGTACATAATTATCATGTACGTAATTTTAAAATAGACAAGTGTCATGTTACTGGAATAAATTAGTGATAAGTTTGTATACTTCACATGCTTTATCTAAAAGTCACCTTTTCGCAGATAACAATCAAATATAAGTCTTAAAAACAAAGCACACTTACACAAACAAACAAACAAAGAAACAAGGGGCATGTCGATTGTTATTAGATTCAAATGAGACGTACTAACTTCGTAGTTTATAAATGTTTCCCCTCGCTTTATACAATAACGACAAGACAATAATATAAGATAACTGGTTATCTTACATTATTGTCTTGTCGTTATTGTATAAAGCGAGGGGAAATATTAACAAATGTCTACCCAAGCTCAAACTGTGTTACTTTCAAATGTCATCATAAACTGCATCAGTTGTATTCTTTCGATTCATATCATAATTCCAATTTGTAATTCATGTCAAACTCATACACAACCAAAATGAATGCACAGAGAAAGAATGATGTCTTTCATCTTTTGTCTGTTTATCCCTTTACTAGCCCCTTGAATTTCGCACATCAGTGTATATCAAATATATGTGACCGTGCATCACAAAACGAACAAAAAGTCGCACACACTGATTTTTTATTTATTCATTTTTTTTAAGGACTGAAAATAGGTGAAATGGGTCAACCTAGCCGATCTTGACTTTTTCATATTTTCTGAAAGGGTAAGTCTTCGTCTACATTATACTAAAATTTGGGATCATAAAATGGGTATGAAAGTGTGTTTTTGGCAGTTTATCTCGAACATTTTTTGGTAGAATAGTGTGATACGGTGTGTTTTTAGAGTCCACATTCATTTCTTAAAAACCTTGTACACACTCTCCACTTTCGACTCTAATAACTTTTGAAAAAAAAAATAATGCTTCCACTTTGAAAGTTGACATTAATTATGGACAGAACGTGTAGATAAGGCATGCCAAATTTCAGTTTAATTTGATAATCCCTTCATTGTTGTTACTCCAGGGGTTTACATCCTGTTTTCTTTTTCCCATTCATCGCACAGCCAGCACGGCTTGGTGAAGATTAAGCGCTTGAATAGACACTAGCCTCTTTTTTTTTCTCAGTTCTCACCTTTCCTTAGTGTGTACTTTCTTTCCAATATTTAGATTGGTTAGGAGAGTCCATTTGATTTGAGTTATACATCATTTTAAAACTTAGAGTCTGCTCTTTCGGCATCTGCTCTTAACTAAATTTCATGTCCGGCCACTTGCTGTTTCTTTTCTTCTTTTTTTTGATACAGGGTCAAATATAGGGCATATTAATAATGGGTGATGCCGAGCTCCACCATGTTGGCTGATCATCAAATAAAATTGGGTTCGTTTATCTGATTATCTGTAGCCTTATTCCCGCGATTTGTTAATCAGAAGTTTCGCTGTCTAAGGATATATTATTTGGAATTTCGACCCAGATTTATTTTTTTTTTTCAGATAAATAAACCCTTCGGAAATCGTGAAAGTAGAAGAACACCCGACACATGGGTATTTTCCGTGCCTGCGATCAAGATTAAAGCTAATGTATTCTAGACATTGGTTTATTTATAATTGTGTATTTACTTGTCTAGCGCAAAGTGTCCATATTACGTGCCATCTTTTAATGTTCTTCTTTTTTCCCTGCTGCGCAGTTATGACACGATCACTAAAAACACTCGTGTAATTTTGTATCTGTCGATTTAACGCAATTGTTTGGGAGTTTACATGAACAACACCAGCACTAACTGGTAGCTACATGTTGTGCTTTTATCAATTTTCAATATGTTGTCGTCCTTGCCTTTTGTTTTGATGGCGATATGAGCATATTAAGTAAAATAATAGAAATTCTTCCGAAACGCACTACTATCGTTAAGTTTGGAAAAAAAAGCAAAATATATGAGGCATTTAACATTACATGCAACTGTAAAGATTGAATGTCATTGTTGTCATCAATGTGAAAGCCAGGACCTGGTTCTCGTTACAGCGCATGACTGTATTTCCCCAGTGCATTCAGATAAAGGTCATAATGTATTATGTGTATGTATGTGTGTGTGTGCGTGTGCGAGCGTGTAACCTTGCAATGGAGTCATCACAAGAATATCATTTTAAAGGGCGGTGAGTTGGCTCATTCGGTAACGCGTCTGCCTCACGATCACGCGGCCCAGGTTCGAACCCGAGTCTGGACTGAGCAATGTTGTGTGTAAACATACCGTCCCCTCTAGCAAGAGGCAAAACACTCTGTCCCTCGGATAGGACATAAAATGGAGGTCCCGTGTATGAGAGAGTCACAGCTCATGCACGTAAAAGATCCCGCTTCATTCATTCATAGCAAAGAGCAGGGTGTCTAACCCGGTGAAGTGGTCCCACCCCACATCCAACTTGACCCCATGGAAGACCAGCTTAGTGTAGCTGAATATGGGCTATCCAGCCATCTTCACAGATGGAAAATGAACAACAGCATTCCAAGATGGAAGTGCTAAATACCCACATTCATAGTATACGGCAGGCGAGCTAAACATAAAAAAAAAAGATCCATGAGTCATACACCAACGAGTCATACCTTTGGACTCTTTCAGCTAACAAGCTATAGAAACCAGGTAAACAGACCCATATGAGCTAGACATTATACGTAAATTGTAAGACGTAATGTCCAGCTCGTGATCATTTTTGCCTGTTATTTCTTATTTTCCTACATGTAGTGTCTACCTCGTGGTCTTCATTTGCGTAGTGTCTAGCTTGTGCACAGTATAGCTCGTGGGCCTCATTTACTTAAGTCTCGAGTTTGTGGGCTGTTTGACAATCGATCGAGCTGTATCACTCATGACTGGTGCACGTGACGTGCACCACTCGTAAGTAGCCAATATTTTGTAACGTGCTCATAACGGGAATTCTATACACAGGAAACACGATAGCTCGTGCTGTGGCAGTGATCTCAACTAACACTTCATAATAACTACAGCAGCTTCATGTCGGTCATGCACTGATGTGAAGACTGTATGATCTCCAATCTTTATACGGATAACACTCCCTTAATTATCTTCAAGGTTGACCTTTGGCAGTGGAAAATGAAAGCAGCAAAAAAGGCGAAATAAGAGATTGCACGCGTCGTATACCATGGAGATCATTACAAAACACGATACGAGTAAAAAAAAAAAAATAAAGAAAGAAATACTCCTCACTGTACCTTGGACTATGTCTTCTACGAACAAACAGTGCCAACGGTACATTGTATGCCAAATAATTTGGAAATATGAAAATTGTAACAACTGAAGTAGCGAGCTAACGGCTATGTAGCGGGCAGGAGCGTCACATTTACTTCCACGCGCTCACAGACGAATTGATTTTGTCCCGCAAGGGTTTATTACTTGGGATGTATTCCATTATTTTCATTTTATTATGATTATTGTGATTGCCTGAGAGTATTTTAGGACAATACAATCAACACGTGTTCAACTTATTCTATATGAATCATCTTAGTCTCTCAGACTATCAGCCATGGATAGAATATTCGACCTCTTTCTCCTTTTGATACTGACTGCTACTATGTTATGTGACCAAAATATAAAAGGTAAGTGCAACTTTGTTTTCGTGAATCTGCATTCAATTTAATCGTTGCCGAGAAATTATTAATAATTTTATGATAAGTTGGTTCAAAACGTCAGATCCTTCAAGAAAATTACAAAATTCTGAAAAAGTCTTAAAACACTATAATGAACAGAGTTGCTCGTTATTGCTATATCTCTTTCACATAAACCTTTTGAAATTTAGCCAAATAAAGACACAACCCTCGTGTCGTAGACGTAAGTAATTAAGTTTCTTCAGTTCAACGTGTCAAATTTAACTTGAACAATGAGTGTGTTCACTTCAATTCTCACCAGGTATCAGTCCTATATAGATATATGCCATCAGCAATCTATTCAAAGCCTACCAGCCCCCCCCCCCCCCTTCCTCCAGATCTCGGCCGTCGATTGCGCAATCGCGATGAAAATTGGCACACACATTGCCTATGATGTAATCGTAAGTACTACAAAGTCGTATTTAAAAAAAATATATCATTTATGCTAAATTATGCTAATTTATGCATAATGATGCATGAAATCAGACAATTTGGTATAAATCAGTAAATAAAGCTCAAAATGGGCACTTTTTTTTTGTAAATATTCTTTTTAGTGTCTTGAGCAAATGTAAGAGAAGAAATTGTACCATCAGAAATTATTTATTTTATTATTTTATTGTTTTTTAATTTCTTATGTATTTCTTTGTTTTTTCGACAAAACTTGTCCGCGACATTGTTCCGAACAAGAAAATATGTAATTAATTTATTTTAATCAATAAAACCCTCAGATAATCATGCTTTTATGAAATTTGACTATAAGCACAGTTTGCATTGAAATTGTACGTGAATTCACGTTTTTGAACAATTTTTGGTCTGACATGCACGTACATATTTATACGCAACTTCGGAACCGCGCGCCGGAGCATCGCAAATTTGGTGTCAAAAGAGGCGGGAGACTCGAAAGAAAAAAGTGATGAAACGTCGCGGCGATAGCTTTTCGCGTTAGCGATACATCGCGCGGAACGTCGAAGGGGGGGGGATGGGGCTCGGAGCCCCCCCCCCCCCCCCTCCCCGGCCTAGTTAGGGTTAAGCCTTTGCTTGCCAAATTACAATACTTGGTCAATGGTATGTGTGTGAAATTTGTGCACATTTTACTCATTAGTACAGAAAGGGTTAAATGGTTAATATTATTATTATAATCTGCTAATAATTATAGGGTAAGGATTAGAGTAGAATGTTATTTAATGAGTTTCAGGTAAACATTCGAGGTGTTTAAACGGAGAATTATAACATTATTGACTTTAATTAAGATTTACCTGTTACCTTTTCAATGACGTCACAATTTAACTTTTAATTGAGGACACTGTTGGTTGATTTCAAATCGTGCAAGAGTAGAATGGTAACATGATTATGTGCTTATGATGTCATTTGTGTCGTATTATTCTTATATTATTATCTTTATTATCATTATTCATTTTAATTAGAATTATACCTGTTACCATTTCAAGTGCAGAGGAGAAAATGATTTTCATATTCATTAGGACAACATAGATTTTTCTAATTTAAGGTAAGATTACCTATTATTTTCCATTCTTTCGGAGAAAAATGAGTTAACTTGAAATTTATCATCTATATAACTTTTACATTTAAATGATTGAAAGCGTAAGTAGGACATTGAGTGAGCCCATTTTCGCTAGTTTCTTCACTCTGTCTCCCTCTACAAATTAAATTTGTTAAGATCGCAACTGCTGATCTGTAATTCAACAAACATGTCGAAAAAAAAAAAAGGAACCAGTGGGACTCGATCTTCTGCTTGCCGGGCAGCGACACTACAACCAGGCTTTCCCTGGGTGACGGCAGTGACGTGATGAATATATAACAAATACACAAGCTCCGAAACTCGCACCTGAACATTCACCCCTCTGAATGATCTGTCTTTCATTGAATATGCCTCGTCCGCCTTGGACTACTTAAAGGGTGTGCACACTTCTAGTCGAGGTGAATATTTAGCTTTAACGTTTTGCGAGATATTCAGAAACCTCTCTATGAGATGTCAAAGAGCATGCAATTCTAAGGGGTATCAAAAGTTTATTCGATGAAAATCGGTTTTGAAATGGCCGAGATATCCAAAAACAAGGTGAAACAAAGAGATCCTAATAAAGTTGTGGCATGTCGCCTTTTATCATTAGCACATTTTTTTTTTTATATCTCAGCCATTTGAAAACCCATTTTCATCAAATAACCGTTGAATCCTTCTTAGAATTACATGCTCTTTCATATTTCTTAAGAGGCTTTTCATTATCTTACTTAGGAATGTTCAAAACATGAATCCCTACCTCAACCAGTACTTTACAGTCCCTTTAACATAACAATTTCGGAATTTCGGAGCTTGGGTATCAATCTGTTCGATGTTCATCGTGTCGCTTCCGGTAACCAGGGACGGCCTGGTGGTAGTATCGCTGCCCGGAAAGCAGTAGATGACAAGGTCAAGTTCCACTGGTCCTTTTTTTCCCCCGACATGTTTGTCGGAAGAACTCACACCTGAACCTTCACACCTCTGAATAACATCTTTCTTTCAACTTTTCATTAGTTATACCAGACAAACTGGGGTATCAAAATAATAGTAATAATAATAGAAAAACAATCTGTCCTCTTTGCTGCACCTCCCCGAAATTTCTGGTGGGGGCGGGGGGGGGGGGGCATGAAGACAGGCATCATGCATACAACAAGTTTAGAGTAGAAAGCCGTATGTATGAAGTTCAATGCATGCATACAATCACGCGAACTCAAATTTCTGCCGTCTACCGTCAGTGGTAGGCGCTGCCCCTAACGTTCAAGGATGGACAGGAGAAGACATCCTATTGCCGTGTGACATCAAGGAGGAGCCTCTCACAGTGTACTGGGATAAGGATAGCGTCTTACATCCGGACCAGAAGACGCCTAAAGCTGAGTATTTCGATGGAAATTTTGAGAGCTTGGAGGAGCGGTTCGACATAGACATGAACTTCAGTCTCGTCATCACCGACTTGGAGGTGGCGGATGAGGGTCGTTACTATTGTCAGGTGCTGCTGAAGAACACTCAAAGTTTTGAGAGTTCCATTTTCATGACGATTAGCTGTAAGTAGCATCTGTCTCTATCCATGTCATAATTAGAGGGAAAAAGATTGTTATGAATTAGGTTACCGGTAAATAGAAAAAAGAAGAAGCTTTAGACACGCAAGCTATCTGAAAAGAAGAAGGCGAAAGAATGACATGTCAGTGAGAGTTCGTAACAATAGTTTAGTGTCACATTGATTTATAAAATAATGCTTGAAGTTCAGCCAATTTCATGAGTAATCGTGGTGATGGATAGCTGAGACTAATTGCAATCAAACCTTTTGCTTGCATGAAATACAACATGACACATAAAGTATATTAAAGTTGTTAGTCAGAGCATGTTTATATATTGCTCATCTTCTCAGCAAACTTCTCAGCAAACTTAACCTTCCGTTTCTAGTTTCTTTTTGGTAAAGCATTACACTCTTTATTAGATTTGTTACAATGATATAAGTGAGACTGTTTTCATATCACGTTCATATCATATCAATCAAAGCAAACAGATAAATCAAGATCGTAGAGACAACTTTGTAATTTTGTTTCAAAGAGGAAGATTTACATTCAAAACTATTTTTTTTTGTAAGCTAATGAACCTTGTCTTCATTTTTGTTTTTTTGTTTTGTTTTTTTTTTGGGGGGGGGGGGGAGGGGAGGGAGGGGGCACTTTTCCACATTGTGGTGTCATAGCAACTTTCCTATTTGACATTACCGTTTGTGCCTTAAAGGTAGGGAATCCCATTTGCACGCCTTAAATGAAGAGTTGTATAAATACAGTGGTATGTTGAAGAGAGTATCATTTTAGAAACTCCCATAAAGTATTGGAAGTGGAAGGTAACATTTAGTACCTTTTTTTGACCGTTAGATTTTGAATTGAATTGTTTTCGGGGCTCACCGTAAATTCCAGTACATTACTAGGCTACCTTTGCAGACCCATGTACTGCATGTGTGTCCATCATGTATATTTTGTGAAGAAAGTTCATCAACACTTACAAACATTTCTGTATACATTCTTGCCACACGCTTTATATGTTATTACATCGGCTCTTGAACTTTTAGATTTGTGTTTATAGATCACAAATACAGAATAATGCAACAAAAAGGCTTAAGTGCGGCTGACACACACAACTACTGAGTAGTTGAGTTTTGTGCATTATTCAAATTTTAGACAACTGTTGACTTCCAAATTTCTAAGCAGTGGCCTAAGCAAGTCCCCTGAGGTTCATATTTGATGTTTTGCTGCATTTTGGGAGGTCTGTAAAAGGTATCCCCTACCTTTAAAACAAAATGGATTTAAACTGCGGACAGTGAGTGTGTGAACTTTCTGTATAAATCAGTAATGAATAATGTTTTTATACAAATTATATAAAGGTCTTTTTTTTTTCTTAAAACAGCAGTTTCTACAAAGGCGTTAACATAGCAACCACCGAGTTTAAAACAAAGTCAGACTTTTGATGACCGAGTTTTCTATGACAAACAAAATGTTCACTTGTAGAAGGCATATTCAGACAGGTTCAATTACTTGTCTTTCATTTGCATTTTGCATTATTGGAAACATGTTTATTTTTATAACTAGCTTTATAACTGCACTATGAATATCGATTTGTCTTTTCGTTTCATGTTGGTACGCTGTTCCTTTTTGCGTTTATCATATCATGAATTTTTTAGGTACATTAACAATGATTTTGGTTGTAAGTCATAAAGCTATAATAGACGTAATCATCCTAAATGTTTAATTCAAAGGTAAACAGGTGTGTTTTGTTTATTTTGTGTTATCATCCAATAGTCATAATTATTTTTCTTCATCTGAGCATTTTTCAGGTTGTAGTCTCATTCGTAAAATAACAAAAAAAAAAAAAAACGCAAACCAAAAACTAAAAGAAAACAAAAGCGAAAACAACTCTTCGTTACATCTACGCAAAGTATAAGGTGATATCATGTCATGTCAGTTATTTGCCGAGAAAGGATTAGGATACGTATTTAAAATAATCATTTCAAAATGATTTTTCTTATTTTCCTAGCGATGGCATCAGGACATACGATTGAGGAGTGTGCTGAGAGAAGTCAATCTCGTCAAAGCCGGTGTACATATCAATCTCCCTCCAACACCCCTTCCTTTACTCTTACGTGTGTCGTGAGTGGATTCAAACCTAACGTGTCCATGCTATGGACCGAGGAGTCGGGAAAGAGACTGAATTCCGTGGTTTCACAACAGAACACACTTTCTGACGGCACATACGAGAGGTTCGAGACAATCACTGTTTCAGCTGAACATGGGACAGAGCAAACCTTCATGTGCGTGGCTACCGGTGACTCGTTGAATGGAACGTCGACCAGAGAAATCACAGTTCTGCCTTCATCAGGTTTCGTGAAATGTTGCCTATTCTATGTTTATGAAAAGTAACTGGCCTACAATTGATATTACTTAAACCAATGTTCTTGATGAGATTTGTAGCGGAGAAATATAATTCGCTCTTTCATATTTTGAGCAAAGTAGCCCTTGCGCTCAAAAAAGTGCCCATTTTACTGGTCTCGAATTTACTGAAAAAAAAGAAGAAAATATTCATTCAAGGAAAATGTTAACCAATTTTAATAAACAAAAAGTAGGAAAGGAAGAAGAAGAGAATAAAAAGAAGAAGAAGAAGAAGAAGAAGAAGAAGTAGAAGAAACCCAAGACAATTGGCAGGGGTACGCGTCACAAGTCCAACACGAACGAGCTATAATTTAGCACACTGGTCGCACAGTCCGTGATATCGACACTTCTAGGCAAGTACAGGCGTATATGACGGCCCATGAGTTTAGGTAATTAAAAAAGGTCCACGAGGGCGATTCCTAGTATCGTCATAGTATGCAGTGCTGGTCTCACGAACCGCTTTTTTATTTGTTTGTTTTTTGTTTTTGTTTTTGCCTATGAAGTTTTGGACTCGTAAGCCTTGTTTGCCTAGTGCCGGACGCGGACTCTTGACCTTTTTACCTAATGTCAAGCTGACAGGCTTTATGACTTGTGAACTGTCGTATGACTCATGAACCTGGACCTTTTATCAATATCGAGCTCTTTGGCCGTATGACTCGTGGGTGTCGGTCTCGTAGGATGACTAAATTAGAAGTGTGTCCTTTGAATAATTTGTTTTGTCATCAGAATGATGATAATGTCACCGTGCATCACAAACCTAACAAAAAGTCGCACCCCTTGATTTTACATGAGCACTCCATAAAAGTGGGACAGGTCAACCAAGTCAATTCAAAGTTGTTATACTTTCTGCAAGATCTAGCCCTCGTCATCGTCTTATTCTTAAGTTTGGGATCATAACATGAATGGGAAAGGGTTTTCCAGCATATTTTCTACAACCATTTCTTGTAGAGTAGTGTGATCAGGACTGTACATCTTACAGGTCCCTTTTAATTTCTTTAAAATCCTTTGCACACTCTTGACTTTGAACTCTAATAACTTTTAAAAGGAAAAAGCTACTGCTTGAAAGTTGGCATTAATCGTGAACAGAATGTGGTAATACAACATCTTGTATCTCAGCTTAATCTGATAATACCTTCATTGCAGCTGCAGCAGGGGCCGCGCAACCGGGAGGCTGCAGCCTCCCCCCCCCCCCCACACACACACACTCTTTTGGATCGTGAAAAAAAAAGAAAACAAAGGAAGAAAGGGGAAAAATCGGGGGGAAATCACACTACCCGAATTTCTCACAAAAAGTGTGCTTCAAATTGCTTTACCTTGATTTTAAAAGCGCAAAAGCTCCGTCGAGCGGGAGGGGGCATCCCCCTCCCACACCCTCCCCCTCTACCTCATTAGACTTTGTACTTAACATACACACAGATGATGCACACGCGGAATAAGAGCTAAATGCCGTGATTTTGCTATTAACATTTTCCTGAAAAAAGTCCAAATTATTTCCATTAATATTTTTTGGGGGGTGGGGGAGCAGTGCTAGAAAAAAAAAAAATCTAAGTATTGCACCAAAGTTTGCACCAGATCGCGGAATTTCAGGTCTGAAAATGTAAAATCACCTTCGTGTGGGAAGAGAAATATCCCTTTTGTACACCCTCGTGTGAATGCCTGTTCTGTTTGATTGCTTACCAGACAACGTTCATGAAATTAGTCGTAATAATGAATTAATGCAAGAAGTTAATTTAAATGCTACCACTTTATAGGCAAATTGTGCAATAATAATCCACATCAAAACACCCTGCTACCTTAAACAAGTGGGGCTGTTTCAAGTCGATGAAAGACGCAAAAACATGCATCAAAATGCAACAAGTTCTCACCGTGGGAGGCGGGATACCCCCACCCACACCCTCCCCCCCCCTTCCCTCCTCTCGCTCGGGCTAGGGCGCTTCGCTCCCTCGGATAGTAACCGCCGCCCTCCCAATATCACAAGATCAATAACCAGGCTACGCCGGTGCGTCTAAGCGGGTGTGTGTGTGTGTGTGTGTGGGGGGGGGGGGGGTTAAAGTCGATAACAGACTCAAACAGATGCATTAAACTGCACCATTTACAACATCCAAATGCAAAAAGTCCTCCCCGTGGGGGGGTAACATCCCCCTCCCACACCCTCCCCCTGACCCCCCCCCCCCCCCCCCCCGTTCCCTCCGCTCGCTCGGGCTCGGTCGCTTGGCTCCCTCGCCTATGGTAACCGCCGCCCCCCAAAGATCACAACATTATTATCCAGGCTACGCCGGTGCGTCTATTAAAGCCCTCCCCCCACCACACTGAAAAACGTTCCGCGGCCCCTGCATTGTTGTTGCTATATAGTGGCTTACATCCAGTTTTGTAACATTCATCGCTTAGCTAGCACGGCTTGATAAAAGTTAAGCGCTTGAATAGACCCCGTACTTTAGATCCTCATTTCGCACTTCACACTTTTCCAGAGTGCGTGCTTTCTTTCCAATATTTAGATATGTTAGGGGATTCCATTTGAATTAAGTTATACAACATTCTGAAGCTTGGAGTCTGACTCTTTCAGAATCTGCCCTTTAACTAAACATCAATGTCTAGTGACTTTTTGTTGGTTTTGTGATGAAGGGTCAGATATGTATTCAGGCAATCAACCACTTCGTTTTCACTATTAAAGGACAAGTTCACCTTCATAAACATAAGGATTGTGAGAATGTAGCAATATTAGTAGAACACATCATTGAAAGTTTGAGGAAAATTGGACAATCCGTTCAAAAGTTATGAATCTTTGAAGTTTTTGTGCAGTAACCGCTGGATGAGAAGACTACTGCAGTGTGTGAATAACTTAGCTGTCACATGCGTACAACAATATAACGAAAATATAAAGAGAATTTCACAAAATTTCATCTTATGAAAAAAGTTCATATTCCCCCGACTCGTTACCGACAAATGTTATGGGTAATATTATTCCCCCTGCCTTTAGAAAGAGCCAAGTCAAGTGCTCTTTTATTATGTGAAAAAAAGTGAAAATATGTTGAATTTTCTTTATATTTTCTTTATACTGTTGTACGTATATGACTCACAAGCTGTAGTAGTCTCCTCATCCAGCGGTTCCAACACAAAAATTTTAAGAATTAATAACTTTTGTATCGATTGTCCAATTTTCCTCAAAATTTCACTGATGTGTTCTACTAACATTGTTGCATTCTCTCAATCCTTATGTTTATAAAGGTGAACTTGTCCTTTAAACATATTTTCCCTCTCTCTCTCTCTCTCACACACACACACACACACACACATACATACTCAAACACATATACTTAAATCTTTACATTTTATTTTATATATAAGTATTCATTTGTGTTTATATTACTGTCTTTTAAATTGAGTAATGAATGAAAACATGGTTTATTTGTGTCTCTATCAAGTTTTAGGAAAACGTGTTAATTCGGGTCTCATCATTGGACTCACTATTGGTGTGCCTGTTGCTGTAGTCATCCTATTTCTCTTTGTTGGGAAATATCTGCAAAGCAATCATCCGGAATACCTACCGCGAAAAGGTATTGGTTTACATTATACATTTGCATTCGTTGCGTTAATGATTATGCGCGTGTGTGTCTGTCTGTGTGTACGTGTGTGTGTGTGCGTATAGGTGTGTATTTCTTTGGTTTTATATATGATTTTTTTTCATAATTTTTGATACAAAAAATGAAATTATTACTAATATTTTACAACATAACGGAGACCGCAAATCTGTCTCATGTAAGTAGAACTAGCGAATATATTATCAACAATGATTACTAGGTTCGAATCCTGCATGCTCGAGTACTATGTACGCCGATGATTTTTATCATGGCTACTACTAACACACTGATCAATTCAGCGCTAATTTACGTCGATGTAGGGCAATTTGTCAATCAGTTGCAATGGTTACTCTATGTAAAATAAAAGAAAGAATAGCATTCATGACGGGTGAATGGAAGAGACCACGCATCGAAAACGTATATGCTTGAAATGATGTTTGCCTGAGAATCCGTTGGTGAAAAGAGAGGAAACATAAAAGGTGTTGAAAATAAGTTGTTCCCCCGATATACTGTTTATGAAAATGTTCATTTATTGTGATGCTGTTGTTGTTTTTGATGATTTTAATATTTCAGGATGTGGCTGGAATCCCTGCTGGCGAAGACCAAACATACCAGCGAGATTTCATGAGGAAGACGAATTAATGCTGAGTAAGAAAAATGTGTAGATAATCACAATCTCATTTGTTGTCTTAAAAAAAGTGCAGTATTCTATTATACAGAGTGACTTTTATATTTTCAACATTAGGAAATCTCATCTCTTTTAACTACATTCTTTGTACAACGATACAGCTGTATTATGTAACACGGCTATTATAAAGAGCGATATATCATATAACAGGCCTTCTTTCCCTCTCTCTTCACCTCTCTCTCCCTCTCTCTCTCTCTCTCTCTCTCCCTCTCTGTATACAGGTTATTCCTACGTGTCTGCAGGTATTTATGTACACTCTTATATTTATTTTGTGATATTGATTTTATGTTTTTTTTTATCATTTTGGTTTATCTTCTAAGAACCACCATCGCTTACAGAGGAACAGATACAGCAATGCAAGGAAGAGCTGAAGGAGTATTACCGTGTGTCACGAAGCAAGGTCATGGTGGATCCACTCAACTTTATGGAACGTGTTGAATTGGATGATATCTATACGAATTTAAGTATAATAGAGCAAAGTAGCAAGCGTAAGACACCAATAACATACGACGATCTTCTGACAAACAATGAAAATGGAAATCTTTCAAAGCGACTTCTGATCCAGGGTGAGGGAGGTGTCGGTAAAACAACACTTTGCGCTAAGATTGTCTGGGACTGGTGCCAGGGACGGATTCTCCGAGATCTGGACATGGTTCTGCTAATACCTCTTAGAGATATTAAGAACGCAGCAAGTATTGGTGGTATTGTCAAAACGTACCTCTCTCATTCAAATACTGCATCAAAGAAGACGATAGATGACTATATTTCAACGAATCTGAGTAGGATTCTCATTATCTTTGATGGTTTCGACGAGTTTGATGAAAAATTAAGTAAAACGAGCAGCAGTGAGGTCATTCGCATTCTACGAACAGAGCAATACAATTCATGCAAAGTAATTGTGACAACACGCCCTTGGAGGACAAATGAATTCATGATGGACAGGAGTCTTGTCGAAACTTACACTTTTCTAAACGTCGAAGGATTTAACAAGGAGAATTTATCAACTTATATCAGGAGGTACTTTCGGATTAGAGAGAAGGACAATCTTGCAAAAAGCTTAATCAGTTTTATGCAGGAAAATGATGTAATCCGGTCGAACATGGCCCCGTTTCCTATTTACTGTGCAATGCTTTGCCTCCTGTGGAACGACTTCAGTGAAGAAAGAAGAAGAGAAATGCAAAAATTGCGCACTTTCTCCCAGATTTTTGGAGAAATTATCTTTTTCCTGAAAGAACATTACGCATCAAAAATTTGTGAAAATCTACAGAATCAAAATATTGTTAAACATTTAAAGAAAGCTGGTAGGGCAATCCATGACATATTAAAGTGAGATAGCCTTAGAGGGTTTATTTCACAGTAATCTCTCATTTCCTGAAAAACAATTCAGAAAGTGTCGCGATGCCATGAAAACATGCTGCAGAGTGGGAGTTTTGACTAAAGAAAAAATTGTCATCACAAGGGAGCGTCGGCGCGATGTCAACATTTCATCCTTGGTTACATCGACTGTTTCTTTTCCCCACAAACTGTTTGAAGAATACATTGCAGGGGTATATGTTGAGTATCTATTCAACAATGATCGTGCTAAGTACGACAAGGTGAAAAACGAACTTCTTAGCCGACCTGAGGAGTTTCGCTACGTACTGTACTTCACCTCGGCTTCAGGGAATGAACTCGGCCTGGGTATCATTAAGGACCTGGTGAAGTCTTATCATCACTGGGATCTCTGCGTTGACGTTGCGTTTGAGTGTCACACTGAGGAAGCAGCAAGGGCAATGGGAGAACGATGGAATAAATACACACTATCGTCTCATACACCAGATCACAGAGTGTCAGGAGTAGTGTTCATGGTGCGCTATAACCAAGTGGTGAGTGACACAACTTCAATATTGGTATGACATATTCTAGAAAATATCATGTCGAACGAAAATAAGATTCCGTGTGTGTGTGTGGGGGGGGGGGCGGTGTGCGTGTGTGTGTGTGTGTGTGTGTGTGTGTGTGTGTGTGTGTATGTGTTTCCCTTGTGTGAAATTGAGTGCATAATCTACAACCTCAACATCTGTGCCCAAAGTTGGTTTTCAGAACCGGAGCCGGGGTCCGTTTCATGAAGCTATCACATAAAAGCTATCACATAAATCTTAAAATGGCCAAGCCGCTCTTAAGCTAGGAGAGACTTTCATAGAGAAGTAAAAACCAAATTTCACGAAGTCTCTCCTAAGCTATGAGAGACTTATTTCAATCATCATGTTCGAGGGTAATACTAATTAACATATCATTAGCATATCATCTCCCT
This sequence comes from Diadema setosum, assembly GCA_033980235.1. Taxonomy (NCBI): domain Eukaryota; kingdom Metazoa; phylum Echinodermata; class Echinoidea; order Diadematoida; family Diadematidae; genus Diadema; species Diadema setosum. The sequence continues at coordinate 28,558,849 of CM067071.1, read as the reverse complement.
ATTGTGTTATACGGTGAGCACTCGCTACATAGACATAGCACGTATACACAGAGGGTATACACACTATACAGCGCACAGGCAACAAATCTACGACGGAGGCAAGATCCCAAAGGCCAAGTTGCATTCTACACCGCTCAGTACATATTTCATTTAGTGAGTATGTTTAAAGCTGTCTGCAATTGAAAAGTAATGCATGTGGATTCATAATCTTATATTATGTGGATATATTTTTGTTCGAATCTTCTACAGTTCTCCAAGGGCTAGCTAGATGTAGATCTAACAATGCTAGTCTTACCGGTAGTAGCGTTATCACAATAGTCCCACGTAGGCACATCGCCGTTTGTTTGAAAGACTAAATAGCCAACTGAGTTTATGGAGCTAAATAGGTAAAACGTTAGTAATTAGCATGGTAAATTAGTAATAGTGAAATGTTTGTGGGTTGATTTTTATGATATATTTAGCGTGCAGATATTTCATGAGAGCAATTGCCCGATTTGTTCATGTATGGCTGAATTGCAGGTAACTTAAGGCCTGAATAATGAAGGGGATCGAAGAAGAAACCGGAAATTTCATAAGAATTGGTCTGCATTTATTTTTAATTTTCATTGTTATTATATTTTTGAAGACGTGTCTAACAAATAACATTAAATGATTACACTGTCACTAGCTGTTTTGCCTGCGTGGATAGTATTCAGAAGTGATTCAAATTTTCCGTTTTGTGTCAAATCGACAGGAAAGATATGTTTGTTTGTTTGGTTTTTTTTTTTTTAAGTCTAACAAGGTTAGAAAATCTAGGTTATTTTGTCCCACAGAATTATGGGCCTAGCATAGGCCTAATGTTTTTAAGCCCTAACGTGAACTGTATAGCGTTAGCATTTACAAAGAACCGGCTGTAGGAGCTAGTGTAACATTACCTCTGTCATTGTTACGTTTACAAGTCCTAATGTTGCTATCTAACGTTACTATAGGTCTACAACCGAAATTTGTAAAGTACCGGTACTGGGGTTTCAGGGGTTATAACTGCAACCAGCCCGAACACGAAGCACTGTGTACAACTAACAGGGAGTGCCCCGGGGTTCTATCTAGAGAGTCAGACAATGGTTAGACTAACTAGATCTAGTAGTACTAGGAGGGCCTAGTAGTAGTACGTAGATCCAGGTCTACACAGAATATAAATTGGAAACCATGGTTCGATCAGATCTCGGTTCAGACTTGAAAGCTATCTTCAACAATTGTAAGTGCATACAGCACTGTAATCGCAATGCATATGTCACAATAAGATAGAGAATGATGTTTACCTAAGTTCTTTGGCATGGAACCTCTAGAATTCTACTGCTATACTATCAGATGTCTATAGATCTAGAATCCGGTGGTATAGTGATCCTGAGTAGCACATACTGACCTAGATACTACTTAACCAGTGTATACCAAAAGTATAACCAGACTAGACCCTTAGCCTTGGTATTCCTAGATCTAATTAAACACATTATCACTAACATAAGTAGGCCTATCACTCATCAGTAAGGAAGTTAATGGGTCTTCTAAATAGTGCTATCTACCAAGGCAATTAATAGATTCTACAGGTCCATACTCCGATGCAAGTACCGCTTACACAACTTCTTTTAGCAATTTAATTCATGATGTCATGACAACAGTTGATAATCAGAGTCAGACTGTGGCTGCATCTCAGGCTGTAACTGCGACCAACCCTAAATGTGAAACCACAGTACAGCTGGTCCTACCAAATCTTAGGTAGATGTAGACCTTGCCACATGGATGCCTATTGACAAGATCTAGAACCTCAAGTCACAATTCCTCAAACTATAGGCTCGCACATGTTGAATTGAGACAACTCAAATACTAGTAGTGTGTCTTTTAATCACCCCCCCAAAAAAATAATAATATAAGGTCCTTTACAAATTTAAACTGCAAAAAAACATGTGAACTGATTTCAAATTTCATGCATATTCAAGATATTGTGTGTAAAATCTTGTATAATCAAACAACAGTTTGAAAACACATTTTCTATTTTGTATTCACATTTTTAATTATAGTGTTAGATATGGAACATCAGTCAGACTGCTACAATCAGACTACTGTATCTCACAAAGCCCAGAGTCAGTTGCTGAACTTCACTGAACACAGAACCAAGCTGCTAAACTTCCATCTTCTCCACAGCTATACTGCTACTGAACTTCGTTGAGACTTAGCTACCGGCATGGTCACCTTCAACCATCAACGGAATGCAAATATTTTAGCTAATACTATTTTAGCAGACAACATATATCTGAATATATACATGTATTTTCAAACACTACAATTGCAACATTATTTACATTTGGACATCAAATTGTCTCTGGATTTTTAGTTGAATAGTGTTAGACAGGAAATATTGAAATGATGTTTGCTGTACTGTCCAACCTGGTAATTGAAGACAAACATTCTTATCCAATGAATAGTGATCTGACCCTTCTAGAAACAACTGTTCTGTGCTTTTTTTTTATTTCACTATCTGTAGAATATGACCTACTGATCCAATTGAAAAGAGATAATTCATGGAAGGGGGGGGGGGTACCTGCATGTCTAAATGTATCAAGCTTGTGAAACAAACTTTAGCAGTCACGTTATCTTAATAATGTAGGTCCTACTATGATTGTTTATTATTACCCTCTCCCTTTTCTAGTATCAAAACAACCTCCATGCTCTTACAATGTTTGAAACAAGAATATTCGACATAGCTTATCATTTTAAACTGTGAAAAGTTCTATTTACAGTTTATCAGTAGATTTATTCAGTCTTTCAAAATCAATGGTAGGGCTTTACAATTTGATTGCTATAGCCTGTTATAGCAACAGCTAAGCACCCATCTCTAACATACTTTCTAATGTCCCTTGTCCTGCACTCTTGTTTTTTTTTTTGTGTAAGATATTAACTGTTCTTGTATATTGAATAGACTCCAAACAGCCAAGGACCAGACAACAGGTGAACTTCATCCAGTTCAGAGTTAAGGACTAGGGGCAAGATGCAAATGGAAAAGTCAAGTGACGGTGTCATGGATATTCCACCATCTTCATTTGGTATGTTAAATAATTATTTTTAGCTATTGAAGCAAGTTGAGAAATCATATGTTATCTTGATCATCTACAGTTGGCTGCAAAATTATTCAACCCCTCTCTTGCATTGTGGACACTCTGGCATAATGAATTACATTATAACTGAGATTATTTCTAAATCATACAAGTGATGATCAGATAGTTTGCTACAAGTAAATAACAGATCAGTAGCCTTTGATTTGCATATCGTTCCAAACTTTAATCATTCATGGATAAAGATATAATATGGTCCAGTGATCACATCTATGGTCATTTTCAGTCCTTTCAGTGATCACTGAAATACTTCATTGAATGTGGTTTGTTCACTCAATGTTTTGATAGGTGACACAATATGATGGAATTTGATGTAGGATTCTTGATATTTCATTTGGCATTTTTCATTGTACAAAAATATCTAAATGAACTAATTTATTGTGAAAGCTAGTTGCCACCATAGAGTTTGTACAGAGGTTTAGCCATGATATCGATAATTCAAAGTTGAAGTCATGTCAAAATGAATATAACCCATTGAAATGCTAAGAGCTGTGTATAGAATGGCAAGATACTACAAAAATTCCATCAAAACAAAAGAAATTAATTGTTATCATCAGACCATAACACGTCACGCTTCAGTGATCACAGAAAGGTCTGAAATGACCACAATGTGCTCACTGGACCTTATCTCTTCATGCATGAATGATCAAAGTTTCTAACTTTATGCAAATCAAAGACTATTGATCAGGTAAGCATTTGTCATAAACTATCTGTTCACCACTTGTATATGATTTAGTTATTGTAATGTTATTTAATTTGCCATAGTGTCCATAATGCAATGGGGTTGAATAATTCTGCTGAAAACTGAATAAAGTGAATGCTTGTTATTACTTTCCCCTCTCATTCATTACTAAAAATTCTTACAATTTCCTAACCGAGGGGCTCATTACATAGTGATTCAAACTTTGAAAACTGGCAATTACAACTTGTTGTTCACATGATATATCTGACAAAATTGATAATAATTGATGAACATTTTGTTGTTATTGCTTGCTTTAATAAAGATGTACACTCATCTTAAATAGTTTCCAAATATCCCATTTGTGCATCCGATGTTTATATTTGTATGGCATTTAACTGTTCTTATATTTGCAAACCTAAAGGCCCGAAGAGAGCTGAACCTCACCAAGCCTTGGGACAGACAGCTGCAGCTTAACTTCACCCAGGTCAGAGTCAGACTGCAATTGGACTACGAACTGTATAGCAGCATCTTATCTATGACAGAACACAGGTATGCTTTCTCAAATCAAACCTGAAAGTATAAAGATTTTACAAAACAAACAACTTGAATAATAGTTGAAAAAAGGCAACCTCTGTTGATGACATATCAGTTACAAGTAATTTGGTCTTTCTTATTTTAGCAATTATTGTAGACTTGGTGGACAAACAATGTCACCTCTGTATGTGAACTGTTCCACACGAAAAATTAAGGAATTAGTGCATTTATATACCCCAGTTGGGAGTTGATTCAATGTCTATATCACCCACAATAGTTGATTAATGCACTGACATGGCAATGCAGCTGACTTGTTGCATAACCCATTAACTCATCTTTCTGTTTATTTTTGAACTCCCAGCTTGCCTGATATAATTTACAATCATTTCTAAAAAGGTCAAATAAGTCTTTACTGACATGAATGAATAACATTATGTCAGATGAGTGTTTTAAATCACAGGCACATTTTCATTTTGAGTCTTTGTCACACCTTTATCAGGAAGAATCTGATACAATAATTCTTGTGCATTACAACCCAGACGATTATTATTATTTTTTTTTTTGGCCCTTGATGCTGTTAAACTGTCGCTAATATACATGTATTATATATGAAATTGCTGACAAGCAGCTCTGTGTAATGATAATTTTATGTGTGGTAGTCGTGTGTGTATTCATTCTACTGTACACCCACATGTTACCACTCTGTATAATGTCAGGGAGAGGGGATGTGATTTGCATGTCGCAAAATTTCAGTATGTAACCAGTATTGTTTATGTTTTCCATATTCTATTTCTTTTGTCCTTTCTTTCTTTTTTCTTTCATATAGATTCTCAAGGCATGGAGCTTGCCAAAGGTGATGCAGACAGGTTGAATATAACATATGTTGGTTTTGACCGGTGTGGATTCAATCTTTCAAAAATCAATGGTATACAATATATACATTTTTTTTTTTGGGGGGGGGGGGGTGGCTGCATTAGATGTGAGGATCTGACGTGTACCTGCAGCACTGTGATGAAAGTCATGAATGCGAATTTCATGGTGATTTTGTAATAGATCCTTATGACAAAAGCTTCTAGCACAACAAAAATTCCTAAAATGGAGTGTGAATATTATGTCTTTCAGGACATCATTTGGAAAATAAAAATAGGTCTATTGTTGCTAGACCTACACACATGATAAATTTTCAAATTTCATGCACTTGCTGCAAATGACATGAGTAATATTACAGAACCTTACAACATCTGGACTGTTTTCTGTTTGCTTTTCTATTTTGTGTTCACATAATTGGCATGCTCAATTTCAACTTAATCTGATAATCCCTTCATTATTGTTGCTCTAGAGTTTTGTATCCTAGTTTTTGTCCCATTCATTGCACCGAACATAGCTAGGTAAGATTAAGAGCTTAAGATAGACCGCATACTTCAGAACCTATTTGTTAGCTATGCTTTTGCAGAGTGTGTGCTTTCTTTCTAATATTCAAATAGGTTAGGAGAGTCCATCTGAATTCAGTTTTACATCATTTTAAATCTTAGAGTGTGCTCTTCCAGAAACAAGATTGGCCTTTTTTTTTCTGCAAGATACTAAGAAACCACTATTGAAGTGCTACAGAGCATTAATTCAAAGAAGAGTTCAATGTTTATTTGACAAAAATTGGTTTTGAAATGGCTGAGATATCCAAAATAAAGGATTCTTATAAAAAATGGAACCAACCTTTTACTAGAATCGCTTTGTTTTTATACTCTGCTTTTGGATATCTCAATCATTTCAAAACTAATTTTTGTCAAATAAACATTGAATTCTTCTTTGAATTAATGGTCTTTCATATTTCATAAGAGGTTTCTTATTACATCACCCCCCTCCCCATAAAAAAAGGAGAAATGTTCAAAAACTGTAACCAGGTCTCAACCAAAACTTTACCAGCCCTTTAACCAGAAATCCATGTTTGGTGACTTTCTGTTGATTTTGAGATACAGAGTCACAATTGGAGTGTTAGAGATAAAGCTACAATCAGACTATTGCAGTCTGACTGCTGAACTTCACTGAGTTTTGGTATAGACGAGTCCACATAGTCCACATGGCATAAGTGCTTTGCCAGGTACATGTATCAACCAAACCAGAAATGAGAAAAATCCCCCTTTAAAAGAAAAAGCAAAAAAAAAATTACAATACAAAACAGAACAGAACAATAATTAAGCGTGCAAACAATTCATTGAAAAGCAAATGGGTGAATGAAGCACTTTAAAAAAAAAATATAGTAAAGTGTAAGACAGCATTTTAAAACAGATAAATGCAAATTCTGATTTCTGATCATTGATGATTAAAAGCTATCGTGCAGAAGACAAGGTCATTATCATTAGTATTAATATCATAGTTAATATTCTGATATAGGGACCCTTAGAGTGCAAAGAAGGTGGATTGCAACGCATATTATCATATGCTTACAAAATATTTGCAATGATAGCATTGTGTGAAGTTCAGCTGTTTTCATATTTTGATTAATAAACCATGAAAACATTTCAAATGATTATGAAGATCTGTTGATGTATAAGTGATCCAAACATAAATACATCAGTGAACGTTGCAGTGCATTGTTTTTGCTATTATTTCCATGCGTGTGACGGCAATATTTATGTAACCCAGTTAGAAATTATGTCTATGTGGGCAATTATTATTTGATAAGAAAGATAGAATTAGGCATAGCTTATAATGTAGAAATGAAGTAGAATGTAATATCAGAAAATACTGTGAGTGATAATATTTTCACAATGACTCTTACCAGTATCACGAATGTGGTTGTGATAATTGTACTGTGATTATGGTGACATTGAATAATGAAATAATGTTTTTTAAGATCAGATTTTCTAATGAATTAGGCAACAAGAATAAAATGTATAAAATTTTGACAGCAACAGCTCTTGCAATAGTTTTTGCAGTTACATAATCACTCACATGACATGTAGTTAAATTGTGAGAAATTGATATTAGTGAGTATAAAATTGATAGCAGTGGGAATGAATTAAATAATTGAATCAGTGTCGCCATATGTCCTCCTGCCTCTTTCAATGAAATGTGTTCCCATTGTTGCAATCGATAAGTGAAATCAAATCCAAGTATGAAACTAAGAAAAAATGCAGAAATTAGAACTATCATTGTGATTTTTACCCCCACCTACAACTGAGGGAGTTTGTTCAACCAGCACTAACTTTATATGGTTTTATTTAAAAAAAAAAAAAGCTGTACCATGGCAATGCGTTGTTCAACATTGAATAAAGTTGTGTTTGGTTAATTCAAAAAATCTGTTTGTCACATGTGTCTATATGTATTGCAAGTCAGGTGCTCAAAAACTGAGTGAATTAGATGAATAAACTGGAAAGTCCTATGATTTTCACAAATGATGTTACCATGGCAACACACTGTTCAGTACAGTATTAACGAAAGATGAATATACACAAGAACATAGTATAAATTTCACATGTTTCAAATTTCTAGTCAAATGCTCAAAAGCTTAGGAAGTCAGCTGAATCCACAATATTTTTGAATGATTTTCATTCAAAATAATCTGTTACCATGGCAACACGTGTGAAAAAGAACAAAGAAGAAATTTGCACATCAGTCTATGTACTTAAGCAGTTTTATGTGCCAGATTTCAAGTAGAATGCTCATATACTGGAGTAAACTGAATCTACACTTTTTTTATTATATTCATTGAAAATGCTGTTACCATGGCAACACAGCGTTCTATATCTGTGAAAGATGAAGTTTACACAACTTCATATCAACTTCATATCATGGTGGTCACATGTACCAAATTTCAAGCAAAATACTCAAAAGCTGAGAGATAGCGGAATCCACAATATTTTTGTATGATTTTCATTCAAAGTCTGCTGTTACCATGGCAACGCATTGTTCAACAATTGCGAAAGACGAAGTTTCCGCATCTACGCACTATGCCGGTCACATGTGTGCCAAATTTCAAGTCATATGCACACAAATTAACAAATTTAGCGAATTCACAATTTTTGTATGCTTTTAAGTGAAAAAATGTTGTTACCATGACAACGCATTGTTCAACATCGACCAAAGATTAGTTTTGCACATCTACATACTGTAATGGTCACGTGCCAAATATTTGGTCAAATGTTAAAAAAAATTAAGGAAGTTAGGTCAATTCACATATTTCTTTGTGTGATTGGTATATAGAAAAACTTGTTGCCATGGCAACGTATTTTTTTCACACCACACATGAAAAAAAAGAAGAAAATTTGCTGTTGCCATGACAACGTATTATGCGATATTAACGAAAAAGATATCTTGCACATCTACCTTTGACAGTGGTCACACATGCCAAATTTAGGGTCAATCACTCCAAAAATGAGAACAAAGTTTGATACAATGACTCTCTCTAAAAGCTATCACATAAACTTAGGAGTGCTCCTGACCACTCCTAGATTTATGTGATAGCTTTGCCAAGTTAGGAGAGACTTTATGTGCTAGCTTTGTTCATGAAATGGTTTCTAGAAAAAGTCTCTCCTAAGTCTGAGTTTATGTGCTAGCTTTATATGATAGCTTTTTCATGAAACGGTTTTTAGCAAAGTCTCTCCTAAGTATGACTTACTCTCTAATAAAAATCGAGTGAAAATATTCACTCTTAAAGGAGTGAATACAAAAAAGAGTGAATTTAGAGTGAAATTGGCGTTAATTTTGAGTGAAAATGTTCATTTTCACTCATTTTGGAGTGACCTCTGGGATCACTCGAAGATTTTGGAGTGATCCCTGAGGTCACTCCAAAACGAGTGAAAATGAACATTTTCACTCAAAATTCACTCCAATTTCACCCCAAATTCACTCTTTTGTGTATTCACTCCTTTAAGAGTAAATATTTTCACTCGATTTTTTTTAGAGAGTAGGAGAGAGAAAGTCTCTCTTAAGACTTTCATGAAACGGACCCCAGGTCCTATTAATTAGGGAAATTGTTTTGAAATACAAATTCCTTGACAATTGTATTAACGGTTTAAGTATAATATTGTTATGTAAAATAATTGCCTTCCTCGCATGATACAGTTGTGTGATAACTTGCTGTATAATTCTAATATGAAACGCCATGTCACTTATTTCATGTCTTGTTATTAATCAGAACGTTTGGTGGTACATTTATAAAAACATTTTTCATCGTGGCTTTTAGAAAGCAAAAATTATGAGGAGTCGAGCAATATCTTATTATGGCAAAATAATATTGGACTCCACTGAGAACGTAATGCAGTTTCATTGACCACTAAATTCAGACCCATTTGCGACAGTTCCAGTTGTCATATACTGCCCATTGTAGTAATCATCCAAGTGTGGTTATACTAAAGACGCCGTGTATCTAACAGAGATGTCAAACTGGGTATCGTGTATGAAACATATCTATGTGTTTTGGTCATACATCTACTGAGGGCATGTGACACGAGTATTGATGCAATCATCCATTCATTGCCCCTCTGCCTTTCTAATAATATATCAAATTGAAAAAAAAAAATCATTATTTCCTTCCTGAGTTGTGATTAGTGAAATGACGACATGAATAGACGATATGAAATAACGATATGAATAGAATATGAATATCAAATGATCATCTTTGCTCTGTGAGTTTCACACCTCCAGTGAACTGCGAGTACTTTATCAATCTTATTCTTCTGTGAATAATTACTTCCCTCTACTCTCTTTATCATGTTTGTTCTATCAGCAATCGCTAACTCTGGCGGAAGTAAAGTGCGGAAGAACTGTGTCACGTGATTTGGCGGAGGGCATGTGTTCCAGCTGCAGTGTACTCCGTGAAGTACGGCTATTGAACTCACAATATCACGTGGAATTCTACAAGATCCTCCGGGCAGAGGCTTCAAACTGTCAGGTAAGAACTTACATGTATTATCATGATCTACAACACGTATGCTTTTTATGTACAGACTACAGATGAAGTGTTACTAAGATATTTCATAGAGGAAATAAATTAACTGCATGATAATAAGAAATGTAAAGAAAACAATCTTAGGTGCAAACAATGTTTCCTTGCAGAAAAAAAAAGAATCTTCTTAAACAAAGAATCCAAGTTAAATCTGAAAATACATGTAATGACCGTGTTTACTATCGTAGGTGTTTTAAAATATCTTTGTGACCATCATCGCTGATTAAGAGGGAAGATCCTGAACCAGTCACGAAGAACATAATGTGATGTAAATTATAGTATGCAAGTTTGAGTGAAATCAAGGTTAACTTGTGTAGGAGAAAAAAAAAATCTTTAAAAATATATGGAATGTTTCTAGATATTCGTTTCACCGCAAAAGTGATGTTGAGGGTATCATAAGTCAACACAAATCGACATGCAATTGGATTTCAGGGGCCCTTTAAGGTGAAAGATTATCCCCATTTTTGGCTGCAAGCTCTTCCACTCTCCCTCCCCCCCCCCCTCAAAAAAAAAAAAGAAAAAAAGAATGCGCTCCAAGCATCTCGGTAAAATATGACTATGTAGTCACTTTCTGTAGACGCAAAAGGCAACACAAACAATGCTGCAAATAGAAACTATGGTCAATAAAAAGGCGCACCTGGCATCCTTTTCAACTCCATCGTCTTTATCGTCAACTAAGCTTGTTATTAGAATCACTTGAGTAATATATTGTTTTTCCAGTCTTCTTTGTGACCAACAACAATGAGCCCTCAACATATTTTTGTCCTTGCTAAGTCTGCTGAATATCTTTGCCAAGACATACACCATGTGGATACTAAGATTTGATCCACTTAAATCATTTGTGTAACGAATGACAATCAGCCCGCAAAGTCAATGCAAACCACGTCACTATATCCAGGGTTCTAGAGGAGCCTTTACATAGGTTGTCACTCAGTATAAAGCTGCTCCAAAGATGGAGAGGAAGGAAGGCTTCTGTGAGATCAGCGTCCGGGGACATGTAGGCGAAGGTACCTCTCAATCTGAGAGTGCCACACAAAGTTAACAATTACATTCGAAACGCCTGACATATATTCCGCCTCAAAGCATATATACTTCAGGCATAACATCACATAGCGACGAATGAACCCCCATTATGATTATGCACATAGATTATAGGCGATTGTTTACTATCATGATTAGGACACTGGATGTTCCTACTACAATGAGAGGTTATATCAGAAACCGAATGGATTATGACGTGCAATGAGTATTTCTTGCGGCAATCATGCATGGGTAAATACCTCTTGTCGAAATGGAAACCAAATCCTAGCCTCGCCATCACTGTGTCCATGTATTTTTATTTATTTGTGTATTCGTTAAGTCTTCTTTAAAAGCAGGGTATTCCCATTCAGTGCCACAAAGGCCTGCTTTACAAGGGAGCCCTGCGTTGATAAACATTACATTCAAGTGACATTACATGAGCACACAATAAAAAACAAGAACAAAACGAACGTGTAGAAGTGAATGAGTGAAAAATAATGTTCCCCTCCCCCACTTAACCGAAATGCAAGGCATAGTTCAAAGCCTGACGTTAATGGCGAACGATATAGTCAATATCAAACTGATGGGCGTTTAGAAGGCAATCCAGGGATAAGACAATATTATGCACAAAGTGTCCGTTTGGGAATTAAGTCATTTGGCAAACAGTATAAAAGTGACTTTCTTATGAGGGACTTTGATCACAATTAAAAAAAAAATATCTGCGAAACCTTCAAAAGTAATCACCTTTTATCATTTGATTGATTGATTGATTGATTGATTGATTGATTTTATCACTGAATGTCTTTGTCATATATAAATGAGATACAAAGTCAATTGAACAAACTAATTGAGCACAGTATAATTTGAATCTTACAGTTAAAACAAATAAATGACTAATTCAAATATTTTACTTTTTCCCCTGACACAATGCAAAATGGAATTCAAAAAATTATTTTGTGCATACATTTATGCAAACACACGTTACAGTATATCTATTGCTCAAAGACACATTATGCAATTATCGATGTAAAGAAATTCATGAGACTATTATTATAAGCAAACGCTTGACGAGGACAATAGCCTCAGAAATCATTGTCCATGTAGAATACAACAGTTTAAGAATATAACATATAAATTACAAGTCACTAAGTGGCGATAAAGAGAATGAAAGAGAAGAATGAGGGTACAAAGTGCAGCGATGCATTGTGTAAGATGTGAAGTGTTTCAAAAAAAAAAATTCAATAAATCTATATGCGTTCTTCTCTGATGCTTTAGGAACGATAGCTTGTGCGTTTCCATGGTAGCATTATCGTCATCATAAGAACGTGTAATATCAGGAAAAAAACAAAACAAAACAACGTATATGTTCAACGAATTCTCGGACTGCAAAATCATATTTGGTAAAATTTATGCTTTTGGGATATCAATGTGAAAAATCTCATTTTTAGAGAACAGCAAACACCGTCGGCAGCAACTCGATACCATAGCACAACAGAAAGATGAGAGCGGGGAGAAACATTTTTCTTTTTCTCTCACGGTAAAATTCATCGTCGATGTTGCACACATTTTTCAATTATGCAAAAGAATAGGAAGTTACAAGTAGGTAAGTGCCCTCATGCAAGGTCAATACAGGTGTGATATCTTTTATTCGTAATATTTTTAACCTCGTGTTTCGATATAATAAAGTAATTTTCAGGTCAAGTATCTCGCCATCAAGTAGAATGTTTTTTTTTTTTAAGTTGTATTTAACTACAGTCAAACCTGTCTTCGCGGCCACCTGTCTATAGCGATCACCTGCTTATAGCGGCCAATGAAAAATCCCTCGCACAAAATTTCTGTGTCAGACCCTTTATATAGCGTTCACCTCTGCATAACGCAGCCAGCGGCCACTCATTTCGTGTCCTGAGGTGAACCTGCGTATAGCGGCCACAAATATTTAGCTAAACCGTAATAATCCATGAATATACGTTGGCTTTCTACTTCATTGCGTACATTCTACCGACTCCTATCACAGTCACAACCACACAGACATGATTGATAAAATTAATGCAGCTCTTTGCCATGAAAAGCCGTCTTTCCACTAAACTTGGCTAGATCTAGGCTCTAGTAATGTCGCTCTAAATAAAGATTACAAAGGCACAGACAGCTCCTAAAATGAAATAACGGCGCAGAATTTGACAAAGATTAAATGCCATTGAATAAGGGCAATGGAGTAGTTGTCTGGGTATTGTTTGTTGCTTACGTCAACTTCGCACAAACTCATTTGTGAACCCATTCATGTGAACCGGTACAAACCAGTACAGATCCTCAGGCCCGAAATGCTGTTTTAAAGATCAAAAGAACAGAAATAGGAAAAAAAGAAAACAAATAAAATGAAGCAAAAAAAAACAAACAAACAAACAAACAAACAAACAAACATACAGAAATACCTGCACATGCAAACTTATTTGCGTTTGTTGTTGTTCTTTTCTATAATAACGTGCGGTATTTCATGCTGTTATGCAATGCAGGCGTTGCAATTCAGAATGGCCACTGACCTGTCTTTGGCGGCCAGCTGTCAATGGCGGCCACTTTTGTTGTTTCCCTTGGGTGGCCGATATAGACAGGTTTGGCTGTATCTGTACTCAGCAAGATAATTTATGTCGCCATAACGACATGTAATATCTCGTGAAGTCGAGTTGACTGTTATGATTCATGTTGCTATACGATGACATTCACATTTTGTAAAGGGTACTTCTTGAAAATAGTGTAAGTGCATTTGTAGATATACACCTGTGGACACATTTGGAAGCGCATTTTGAATAGCAAGATAATTTATGTCACCATGACAATTATTCTTTTTCAGGAAGCAGACTTGGAAGATGATTTTTCTGTATGTCACAATGACAGCATGAGTTTGGGGAAGCCGACTTAGCAAGATACTTCAAGCAATCGGCATTATCTTTTGAGAAGTTGACCTGGCATGATGATCCTTTGAACTGCTTGAAAAGCAATTAGAGTTTATTGGATTTATATATCAGGGACTCAGATCGAAGCTTGCCAGGGAGCAGCGCAATGTACAAGTTTGACTGCAGTCACAGACAGACAGAAGTGATCAATATACAGCGTGAGGGCGCTATTATGTGGGAGTTACTTCATGTGGAGACAAACATTGTAGATGTAGTAGAAGGAAGGACATTAGAAGTGTTGCTTCGTTGTTTTCTTTCTTTACAGCGCTTGTTATTTGTTTGAAAATATGTTTTTTTCTTGATATTCTATTTTCTATTCTATTTGATGAACCACACGTATTTTCAGTTCAATCGGGGAGCCTGGTTAATTCGGTATATAATACTTCGAAGAACGATATGAAATATATCAGATAATACGTTGTACCCTGCATGCACTTCATAGATACTTTACAATGTTAAATTTCCCACTTAAAAACATATTGCTCTTGATAATCTGTGTTCTTTACTTTGGAGAATGCCTTCATAAAACATCGCGCGACGTTACTCCTCTTGCATGTCTTGTTAGTGTTCAAGGAGACTTTGCGACTATTTCGTCCAGCTTTGTCCCGCCTTTTTTTTAGTACATAGGGGTCATCTTATTCTTTTAACAATTTTATCCATTATTCATTATGTTTTATGACATCATTTCTTACTTTGATTTATTCAGTGTACATGTTGATCGTTATGACTGACAATAAATTTATTGGTCCGCACCGGACCAAGAACGGTAGAAAAGCAAGTGATATTAACTGCCATCAAGTACGAGGATCACGGACTGTATGGGATGACGAAGCCATCTTTTATCCACTGACTCAGCTTGTTGGGTCTGTACATTCCTATGTATGAAAGGAGAGTACATAATACTGCTTCCAATAACGTCGTTATCATTGTTGTCGCTACATAATCATATCAGTGTGTCGATTATGTAAAAAAAAAAAAACAAAACATGTAGCTTGATCTAACTTCTATAGCTTTAAAATGTCCACACATTACATCATTAGGTATGGTTTGTGTTTGTTTGTTTGTTTGTTTTATTCTTCTTCTTTTTTCCATCTGAGAAGATGGCTGGATAGCCCATATTCAGCTACGTTAATCTGGTCTTCCATGGGGTCCAGTTGGTAGTCTACGATCCTCCTCTACAATGATCTCTTTTCTTTTTGTTCAATTATTCCTTCTTCCAAAGTTCGCATCATTTCATTAATCTCTCAATTTCAATTTCACATTTCTTTTCCGTTATTTTCTTCAGATTGAAGATCTCACTTTATATTTTAGAAGCGGCAATGATTGTCTACATCAGTCCTCGGTTGGAGAAGACTTGGCCCAATGGGTGTGCGCTATGCCACGTCGAGTGAAAATTTTAAAAGAGTTTTAGCTGTCTATAATATATTATGGTTATTATGTAGGCCTTATATACGCTCCTTTAAGACGTGAAATAGCTGCAGCCAGTGACGTCGTTGGTTGTATTTAAAACTTATTTGAAGCCAAAAAAAAAAAAAATCATTAGTTTTTTTAGTTCTTTCTTTTATTATAAATGAAATGAAATGGATTGAATTGAATTTGCTAAAGTCTTTGTTTGATAACCCGACACATGTATATATGCATGTCTGTATGTCTGTGTTTCAGTAGACTACATAGGCTTACCTGGCACGATGATGCTAAGGTGGCGGCTGTTGAGATGAAACTATCGGGCAAGTAGGGGCACCGCAGACTGAACTTCGAAAGACGTTCTCTATGACTAGTTGTCAATGACAGCAGTATGAAACAATGTAAAGCCTGAAGGAAATAAACCGTTTGACAGATGATAGGAAGGTGTATCATTGTAACTGTATGAATCGACGTCCTCGCAGAGTCATAGACACCTGAGTATCCTTCGCGTTAAGGTATATTGATTCCGTTTAGATTCAAATAATGAGTTGTGACATACTCTCTAAAAAAAAAATCGAGTGAAAATTTTCACTCTAAAAAGAGTGAATACAAAAAAGAGTGAATTTCGAGTGAAAAAGGAGTGAATTTTGGGCGAAAATGCTCATTTTCACTCATTTTGGAGTGACGTCAGGGATCACTCCAAAATCTTCGAGTGATCCCTGACGTCACTCCAAAATGAGTGAAAATGAGCATTTTCACTCAAAATTCACTCGATTTTTTTTAGAGAGTACGAATTGCAAATTACTGCTCCATCGCCTTGCTTTTTGCGGTCTTTGCCAGCGAGGAAGTGATCACAAACACCTATCACATTTTCGCACACAGAGTCGTCCAGTGTCATTCTAGGTCATAATGTTTTAAAGTATATCTTTACTCTAAGCCATTTCATCGTAAAAGAAGGATTCATTGTGCCGCATTACATTGTGAGGTCGCACACGTAGCGTGCAGTGTTTTGGATTCCAAGATTTCAATATACAGTGTACTGTACGAGAAAAAAAAAACAAAACAAAACAAAAAACTCATGATCCCGAGCACCTTATAAAATCTTCGAGTGATCCCTGACGTCACTCCAAAATGAGTGAAAATGAGCATTTTCACTCAAAATTCACTCCAATTTAACTCGAAATTCACTCTTTTTTGTATTCACTCTTTTTAGAGTGGAAATTTTCACTCGATTTTTTTTAGAGAGTATGTCACAACTCATTATTTGAATCTAAACGGAATCAATATACCTTAACGCGAAGGATACTCAGGTGTCTATGACTCTGCGAGGACGTCGATTCATACAGTTACAATGATACACCTTCCTATCATCTGTCAAACGGTTTATTTCCTTCAGGCTTTACATTGTTTCATACTGCTGTCATTGACAACTAGTCATAGAGAATGTTACCTTTGCTACAAGAATCCCATATCACATAGCATTGCTTAATAATGTAACTCAATAATAGACGTTGTGATTTTGTTTGTTTTTCTTGTAAGTGAGGAATCCTTCTCATTTACGCTGAACTGTTAGATATTATTGCGATATGCTTCACCGCAAAGATCGTAACAAATACACAGCTTAGTGGATTCTATTTCGTTATCTTCTTCCACAGAATAATACGTAACTAATTTGTAACATAGTAACGTGTATGATACGTTACCGATGCTCAGAAAATTCAAAGAGAGAGAGAGAGAGAGATTTTCAGAAATAGACAAAGGAAAATGGTTCGGTAGAGTTTAAAAATTTGTGACTGAGTTTTTTTTTTCTTTTTCTTTTACAGATAGACCAATTGAACATAAGTAAACCACTCTCTGTCTTGTCAGAGGGAAAATTCATCTCAGAGTCAGCAGCAGCAAACTTGGCTGAATTTTTGTGTCGTCTGCCCAATCTTACATGTGCCAGTATCAACGTGCGAAAACTGCCAAGGACATTCTTCACGACAATAGCCTCCCAGGCTTCACGCCATAGAGTAAGAATCAGTCATTCTCATCTGTCCAAAACTGTCGTGTTCAAAATGGGGGGGGGGGGGGGGGGGGCGTCAATTACCTTGAGAGCGATTTTTCGATTTATTTCACTATGCAGTATGTCTTTCCGGTGGCATTGATTTATGAAATTAGCCAATCCCATCGAGGAAATATAATCGCATGCTTTCCTAATTCCAATGGAAGATGTTGTAAAGTTTGAAAAAAAAAGGAAACGTCCCAAGCAGTGGTATTTCAATCATGTGTAATCTCAATCCGTACCGACGCTCGATAATCAATGAAAGTTTTGTATCTACAAAAGAAAATATATCAAAATGAACACTTCTTTTAGAAACGAAGAAGGATTTGTCATTCCATATTGGTAAGAACACGTGATTCAATTAATATCAGTTTGCTGCCATGAAACGATTTCCTTTAGAGAATATTAAAATCTGGTATATTAAGAGCTTGTTTCAAAAAGGTGCTAAATCCATTGAAAATGATGAACTTAGATCCTTTTGGAAGCAAGCTCTCCCGCTCTCTCCCTCCCCCCCCCCCCCCTCTCTCCCTCCCTCTCTTTTCTCTCTCTCTCTGTATACATGTATATATATATATATATATATATATATATATATATATATATATATGTGTGTGTGTGTGTGTGTGTGTGTTTATGTAAATATAAATTGTATACATAAGTTATATGTTTGAATAAAATATGAGCCTTTTTTTCATTTTGTCCATCATGCTACAGATGGAGTGCATTATCATCAATTACAAGCCTTTGAACAAGTTGCTGAATGACTATCAATGAGGCACAGAGGTGTGTGTTTTTATCTCATCAATTATTATTCCTTATTAATGATGAATTAGCATTGTCTAGCTGGACAAACAGAAAGAAATATGTATATATAATCAAACGCTCTGTTAAAAACTGCACATATTAATTGAAACTATTTTTTCATCTAGCAACGTCTATATGAGACATTTTTTGTGCATTTTATTTGTGATCGTCATTTTTTTTTTCTCTGTAAAAAATCTGTGCTGTGTCATGCTGTGATGACATATCATGTTTGGCACTAGAATACGTCTTGAAGATCAAGTTCAATAAATTGATCTATATTGCATTTTTGTCGACCATATATGCGGTCCGCCAATTTTTATAAACTACTTAATTTTTGACATTATTTGTCAGCCAGATTGCACGAAGACAGTATCAAAATTTGGCCCGTGGCTTTTTATGCACATTTGAGGTTTTAATGTAAGGGTACATCTTGCTATACTGTAGAGGCAACTTCGAAAATGTTTCAACCTTAAGTCACAATGGGTACGAACATGACAAGAGGAAATACGGGCGACTTTAAAAGTGAAATTTTTGCAAATCGCTAACGAACACGTGCTGAAGAGATGGTCGGCCGAAAAAGAATAGTTAATATTTAATTCCATACTAGTAGTACGTTTCACAATCGATTCACACAGTACTTTCCATTTTGGTCATGATCATTTCAGAAATCCCATGTCGATATGCAGTGCTAACCCAGTACAATTGATTATTTCTTTGATATAAATTATATCAATAACTTAATTGTGATCAGTGAAGTGAAACAAGAGAAAGTAAAGGTGAGAAAAACATGGAGAAAAAGACGTAAAAATACAGCAACGTTGCGTTTTATACATTTACATTATCCGTCTCATAAAAAAAGTCTACTATGTTACATAGGCCTACATTTTCTTTTAACGACGCAATGTCAGTAGCTTCAGAAGAAGAAGAAGCAAAAGTAAACATAAGGACATAATACACTTTAGTTAAAGAAATTTGTTCCATTCCAAAATTACCGAGTACCAGAAAGTAAATTGTTAGCATGAATTGGAAGAGATGTATTTAACAATATAGAAGGGGCAGAAATAAAACATATCAATTAGTTGTGTGTCATGATGGTTTAGAAAAATTCATGTCGAGCAATGTCTAGTTTCGGAAATGACGTGGATTACTCAAATGCGATGATATCGACGTCAACTCGCATGTCGTTGCAGAAAACATTCACTTTTCGAGATCTTCGCGACGTGCGCTGCTGCCTCCGCAAAATGTAAATGGAAGTATCTTTCTTATTTTGGTGCTTTCAAATTTGCGCAAAAGTAGGTTGCTAACTTTAGTTTCAGATTTTAAAGGTAGTGTAAATAGTGAAGGGTAAGTTATTTTGAGTGACGACATGCAACACCGCATTTTCTTTTTGTCGTAAAATGTGCATTGCGAAGTTACAAAGGCGAAAAATTGGCTGAACTTCAAAGATATCAAATAAGAGTCGCGAATTAACACTAGCAATGCTGACGATAAGAGGTCACGTAAACGAGGTATATTACTTGGATCAGGCAAAAAAAAAAATACAACGTCGTCTATAACTATCTGACAAAACTTCGTCATTCTATTCAATCTCCTCTCACTCTCCAATCGACACTCAGTGACGGAAACGGTTCAGAAGGCGACAGCAGCCGCGAAACTGGCCAGCGTTCTTGGCAGGAAAACTAACACCCCCTGGATGAATCCGAAATAAACAGCTAATGAAGCATGTTACTATTTGAGGATTTGGTTTCTTGAGAGGACAAGGAAAACGAAGGACACATGGAAGAGGAAGAAGCGAACAATCCCAGAGAACAAAGTCATTGGTGGAGAGATGTATATACTAACCACGGCTAAACGCCATAAAGAAGAGTCACATCGATTTTAGACATTGATAGACAAGAACCAAAGGGGGGGGGGGGCGAAGAAGTGAAGAAAGGAAGTGAGGGAAGGAGGAGGATCGGAACATGGACCAGAACAAAAAGACGCTAGCAGAAAGATATTGAAGCAACATTCGAATCGGGGAAAAAGAAAGCGAGAAGGGACAAGAATCAGTACGAAGGGAGGACGGGACGTATAGTACTGAATAGTGAAACATCGGGAAAAATCATTCTAGTGAGGAATCTACTTGCTGGACGACGCCACAACCAAGATTCAGAGAGCCTCGTTGAGCTGAGATGAAATACAGTTAACCCTCGTTATAACGAAGTCCTCGGGACAGGCAGTTATCTTTCGTTATAGCGAAATTTATTTATAACCGAAAAATAAACAATTAAGAAAATAGAGCGGATAATGTCGGGGCCTGAATTTTGTACTACCTCGTAACTGGAGTTTCGTTATTACCGTGTTTGTTGGAACGGGAGTGTATTTTAGTAATAATGGAGAGCTCTGTTGATTTACTAGAGGCATGTGCATGTATACTGACGAAATTAAAAAAAAAAAAAACTTAGAAAACGCTCACAAAGTTAAATAAGACAGATACCATCTTGAGTCACTGCTTCAACATTGTGAGAGTGACTGGCGAAGATGCTCTTTTATGGCTGAATGATTTACCTTGTTGACTGGTCTTGTAGATTCACTTGTGTTTCATGTATTTCTTTTACTTAGTGTTGTTTTTTTATCAGTTTTCGTGTTAAGTACAATAATTATTCTGTTTTCAAGAACTATGTGTTTGTGTCATGCGTATTAATCAATTGTTTATCGGTTTTCGAGGAGCAGGAGTACGAACAGCAAGCAAGAGTGTGAGCTTGTAGCTCCATGGCTATAAGTATACTGAAAAAAAACAACAACCACACACACACGCACGCACGCACCCATACACAACAGGCAACGTACTTAACAATTGCGTTGTGCAGAAGAGCAATATGTTTGTATGATGTTCTCAATTTCACTATGTTCGCACGTGTCCACCTGTGGATTCAAGATCCATAGAAAAAACTTTTTTTTTTTTTGCATTGACATCAAGAAGCAATGTCAACGTTCTCACAAAGTTGTAAGAAAGTTAGTAAAATGCTAATCATTGACTGATGAATTTGCATTTTCACATTTTGTACTTGCAGCATTTTGATTCAAACTTTAAAGTGATCTTGGAACTACTTCTGATGAGACGAATATCATACCGAAAAACAACAACCCCCAAAAATACAATAAGTCATAGAACCTCGAAGGGGATGAAGAACGAGGGCATGACACAAACACAGACACACAGACACACACACACACACACACACACACACACACATGATTATATTACATTGCACACAGGAGCCGCTTCCGCACAACATTCGTTTGACACATAAAAATAGGAATATACAATCATTAAACTACTCCAGTCATATCCCGCTCCGATGGACCATGCAATTCAGAATAATATTCGTATCCAATCAACATTGAATGCGTGATGGTAGATTTTAAAATTTGATTGTTTCAATTGTCACTCTTATAGTTAATTGATTGACGTGTAAATTATAATTAGTAATTCAATTATGATACATTTCGTATGTAGACGGTATGACATGCTGAGGCATTTGTAATTGAGCTGCCTATAATGCATAGAAAAGGTGTTGTTTATAGACCACGAATACAGTGCGTAAATAATACAGTAAAGAACGTTCATTGTAAGGGTATTCGTTCGTAGTTCTTTGAAATTGCATACAATGTGTCTTGCAATTGGACTCTTCATTGTCATTCTATAGCTCATAGGATGTTATCGCCTTTTGTCTTCTTCCACGTTATGTATCATTTTGATGGAGACTCATTGCGTTGTGAAATGTCATAGATATTGCTTTTTTAGGACGAGTTTCCAGGCCTGCTTCGGGATTAGACTCGTTATTTTGTAACTGGATGAAAACTTCTATACTTAGACAGTGAATTTGACTCAAATCAAATGAACCCAATCAAATCTACATGATTCACGGAACTGTACACTCAGGCAGGAGAGTAATATCATGTATCATGCAGTCTGCTTGAGCAGCAGAATTGGGGTTACATCCTGATCGAAAAATGATATTGGGTTGGTACCTTTCTCGCTTAAAGAAACTGAGTTTGGGCCTCGCTCGATTAATGAAATTATGTTTGCATCCTCCTGGAGAAATGGAGTTGGGTTTGAGCCTTGCCCGACAAGTGAAATTGTATTTGGAGCTTCCTCGAGCAGTAAATTTGAATTGCACCTTGTCAGGAAGTCAGGTTGGGTTTGCAGTGTGGCTGAGAAGTGAACTTGGGTATATATTCCTTTTAATCAGCGAACGTATATTTCTTTTCAATTCGAGTCATATCCGACTCAGATTGCCCACTTGCCTCATCGAATATCTGGACAACATTCTTTTTGTCAAAATCAGTGTTGGTACCCGTTCAATCATGAAAAATAGAATACACAATCTTAGTGATAATATTTCAGTATTCCAGTTCCGATGAAAATACTTTAATAAATTCTGAGTCATTATGCGTTGTTAAATTAAGCTTCGGATGACCCTTTTCCAGTGACGTGGAAGTCGATGTTTCTGGAATTTAGCGTTGCTGTTAATAGTGCGCTGTTTGTTAAAAAAAAAAAAATGTACAGGAAATGAACATAGGTGTTGATGTTTTTATACGAGTGTGTATGTTTGTTATTTCATAATTCCATGTGATCGAGAAAGCCTGTATAGGACTTTAATCACATGCGAAATTTACAATGTGTGTTATTTTGTTGCCACTATCGTATTACCGAATGTAGCGTTGTCTCTCTTCAGTGTATTTACGAAATTCCTTCATTTTCCTTTCCTTCTGCACATTCAAAACACACTGCAAAGCTACAGCTGCACTTTCCGATAAACATTTGCAGGTCACTGTCTACATGTATTTACCTCTCTCCCTTCCTCCCTCTCTCTCTCTCTCTCTCTGCTTTTCTCTCTCTCTCTCTCTGTTGTCTTTGTATGCCTGTGTTGTCTCTTATAGTCCTATTTACATATCAATTTGTTCTCTGTATTGGGCCTCGGAAATTAAAGTATGTTGTATTGACTTATTTATTCAGAAGGGCCAACATTATGACAAGGGCTGTCTGTTCAGTGTGTCCATCAATTTTTCATACAGTACGTAGTATAGTTCTCCTAGGTGATTTATTACAGTGTTTTGTTATGTCAATGACGTATCATAATTTTCTCACTATTGTCTTACAAAGTTTCTTTATTAATTTGCCGCTTATGATAATAATGATAATTATGAATCCATATGTGTTGTCGAAAAAATTAGAATAAATTACTGCTGAATTGAATTCAATCTTAAAGAACTCGTATCATATGCATGTCTACAAAATTAGTAAAACTAATCTCATAATGTTGTAACTAAATTGATATCGGCTGCTTCGAGGCAGTATGGTTAAAATAACAATGACTATGGTTAAAATTTGCACATAGGTGATTTATCAACTTATGCAAAGACTATGCCAATACTATAATATATGCCAAGACTGGTAACACCCTATCTACGGCCAATCAATGCCAGTCTGGTGAAGTCTGAGCAGAATTCAGTCGGCGGAAGCTGTATCATTCTTACTGAAGGAAGTGGGGAAAACTAGTGACCAAACATGATCGATCAGAATGGATGATTCATTGTATGACGTATTAATTATATCATATAATTAGAATAGAAAAAAAAGTAGAGAAACGGCACAACATGTCAGTTGACAAAATTATTATCATGCCCTATTCCCCACGCTAAGAACAATTATTGTTCTTGTTGGCTGTTTTCAAATCCTAACCAATCATTATGTGATGAATCAGTAACAAGGCAAGGTGGCTCAGTAGGTATAGTCATACTGTGTTTCTCTCTACAGCTTCCAATCGAAGAACTCGTGGACCGCCCGCTTAACTCCCCTTGAGTCTCTCGCTTAACTCCCCTCGGAGTCTTTCTGAGTAATGGCGTGTGTTACCATGTCCTTCTTAGTAAGAAGAAATCTCTATCCCTCTGATAGGAAATAAAATGGAGGTCTTGTTTTTGAGACAGTCACACGTCATGCATGCACGTAAAAGATCCAGCTTCAATACATTGCAAAGAGCAGAGTGCATACACTGGTGAAGTGATCCACCCCAAGTACTCAACCAGACTGTATAAAAGAACATAACACAATCAAATATACTTGTCTTTGACATTCACACATCAAACACATACACACACATACATCCAACACACAGACAGACAGACAGACACACACACACACAAACATACAAACTAAAGAGTTATCAAATTAAACACAAATTAAGCTTTTTGTTTGATTTATTATCATACATTTGTATTTACTTTAAGCTAGCATTACCACGGTTTGTTTGGATTACGGTACGTATATAACAACAAGAGATACATTGAAAACTAAGATTAATATTCTATTCTTCATTGTCTCTATTTTCTATCACGGAACAAACAAATAAACAAGAAAAAAAAAAACTATAAAAATTCCAAAGAGTCAGAGAGAGAGAGACAGACAGACAGACAGAAAAGAAAGACAGGCTTCTTTTTATTTGTAAAGTGTTAAGAATGATTGGTTTTGTAATGACGAAATGTATTATACCATACGAATTGAGAAAAAGAGAATGCTGCTATAATGATCATTCAAGTCCAGAAATAATGCTGAAAACAAACCCATTCGAGTTATAGGAGGAATCCCCTCGTCTCTTGGCAGGATGTAGACATATAATAAAATGAATAATTAAAATTTGACTGAGCTGGACGTTTACACACACACACACACACTCACACACACAAAAATAACAATGAAAGCACACGGATATTATTATACAAAGGTTTCGAAAATCATAACAGCTACTACCTAATATTATGGCATGGCAAGAAATCAAAATAGACGTGTAGTAAATACACGGAAAAAATGTTTTCCCCTGACTTTGTATTAATTTGCTTATTCATATAATTTCTTTACCTGTTCCTATATTTCCTAAGGCAGTTAGGACTGACATTATTGCTTTATGAAAACATCAAGAAAACTTGGAATTCTATACGTCTTTCTCATTGTGTGTCTTTTATAGATCACCCTCTGTTCTGTTGGTTGGACATTATTATTTCATGTAAAAAGTCAAATTTCGCATCAATAGATAGTTAACCTTTTAACCATTCGCACATGCCTTGTGATCACGTCAATGCTGGCACGACTCTCTCATCTCTTTACAGAACAATGTATATGATGTGCACACTGTTCGAACGTGTTTCTTGATTCTATTCATAATCTGTGATTCTATTCAAATCCTGAGCCGAGTACAAAGTCCATGCTGCGCATAATACATACTATTATGTATTTTAACATCATGCTATCAAATGCAAACGCTGAATTTTAAACGCTACTTTTGTATCAATGCACACAGTAACTGTTTCTGCTTGGACACCTCTACACTGTAGTTACAAGACATGTTTTTATAGATAAAGTCAGAGCGTATTGCCTATCTAGGCATGTTTAGCTGTAAACATGTTTTCATGATAATTGTAATGAAAACATAGAACACGTACACACACACACACACACACACACACACACACACACACGCACGACCGGACATGCCATATACACACTTGCTTGAAACCTCACCGTGACTTTTTACATGGCTTGTTTGCATGGATGTAGCCATGCTAGTAATGTGTTGGTATGTCAATGATTATGTCAAGAATAATGTTACCTCCAAAATGCGCTTCGAGGGCGGGCTGTGCCGTCAGCCCCATGCATAGTTTGAAGCCTGTTTCAGGTGGCAACAATTTGTGCCGGGGCGAAAATTTTTCTCATCCATACTGCCACTACCTGGTATGGCATGGCAATTAATCGAAACAGTGTATACTCGGGTGCTGTTCGTTATTCCGAAGGTTCGCTATTCCGAAGGTTCGTTATTCCGAAGGGTCATTTATCCGAAACACACAAATTCCCTATACCTAGAGCTTCGTTAATCCGAACATTTGTGGCGTTATTCCGAAGGTTCGTTATTCCGAAGATTCCTTAATCCGAAAATGAACTTCGGAAAAATGAACCTTCGGAATAACGAATCTTCGGATTAAAGAGCCTTCGGAATAACGAACCTTCGGAATAACGAGCTGTAACCGTATACTCCAACAGAGATTTTTTTTCCCCCCTAAAATGGCCCCATCAGATAGATTGTGTGATATTATATTAATATATTATTTACATATACCAACCCTTTTTTTTCACCTGCTCCAATACTTCAAAACGTTTCTGGGGCTGACATAATTGTTTCATGACAAAATAGAAACAAAAACAAAACAAAACAAAACAACAAAACTCTTGGAGTTCTACATCTTTCTCACGATATGCTTGCCTTCATGTTAGATTATTAAAGGGGATGGCTAGTAATTGATCAGTGGGAATCAGTGGGAATGCTGGGGGATGATTGTTCCAATCCTTGTGGGATTCATTTAAGAGTATACATTACATATCTATATATCTATATTCAAGTAATGTGCAGTTTGATGTTTCCAGATTAGCATGCCTGTACAGTGATGGGGCATTAAACTGCACATTTCTTGAATATGAGACCGCTCTGAAGCAAATATTTTTTTCACACAGCAATAGATATATAAAGAACTCACAAGAATTGGAACAATCATCCCCCAGCATTCCCACCGATTCGCACTGATCAGTTACTAGCCATCCCCTTTAACTGTTCTATCGGTTTGGGCATTTGATTTCATGTTGGCCCTAAGTCAAATCTGACATGGATTGAAATAGATAATCCTTTAGTTCCTACTTATGCCTTGTGATCACGTGACCACTGAGACGGCTCTCGGAGCTCCTAACGGATAAGAGGTTATGATGGGCACGCTGTTAGAAACCTGTTGGTTGATTCGATTCAAAATTTCTGATGTTAATCAGAACTGTGACAACCGCTTGGTACAAAGTCCATGCAGGGTATAATACATCTTTGTATTCTTTATCATCCTGCCATTATACAAACGTAAATTCACAGACCTCTTTTTCTTTTTTTTTTTTTTTTTACTTATTACCATGTCACACATAGTTTACTGCTTGGACTTTTCTACAATGTGTAGATACGGGACACTTATACATAAAGGCAGTTGATGTTGCCTATACCCACGCATGCTCACAATTGATGCAAAAAAAAAATAATAATAATTGTTTTATGCCAATGCCAGCCCTAGGAGCAAGTTGAAGTAACCATTGCGTTCCTATCCATTTTCTCGTTTTTAAGATCTCGTCCATTTCCTCACTGATCATCCCCTTCTCGAGTGTGTGAGGAAAACAACAAAGGAGACGAGTGAAAGTTTTCCCCAAAAGACGCTATCGCAAAAATTTGCGTATAATAATGATAATGACACCGGAAATGGCACGAGCGATTGGTCATTATACCTGTGGAGATTCAGGAGTATTCATATTACTTGTGGACAAAACAACAACAACAGCAACAACAACAACAACAACAACAACAACAACAACAACGACAACGACAACAAATCAAATGACATACAAGTGGACCAGGCTCCTTATTTCATGACATGACATATTTTTCGATATCGTTAAGGTCTTCTCCGAGGACTACTAGTAATCCTAATACACGTGTTATATAAGGAAACATTTGTGAAGTGTGTTTCTAATGCCCTTAGCAATATCATATCAAGTGACAAATTGAAGCCATTAATTTTGATTTGTTTCAATAATATCATGCCGGCCTAAACATTACTTCTACTTCTTTGAAAAGTTTCGGTTAAATCATTTGTATGAATGATGAAATGTGTGATAGAGTTCTGTCGTACACGTAACATGTGGATATGATTTGCTATCAGATGAGACATGGTTATGAGTAACTGTGTATGCATGATATTTCCGTTGTAAGCCACTGACCATCTACCACTTCATTCATCACAACTATAATAATGGATGCTGGAGTGCCCTGCGCTAAATTGAAGACTCCACGCTATCCAATTGTACAGATAGCACTTCTGTATATTCAGATTGGAGGCCTGCCTTTGGATTTGGGAAAAGAATTTGTGTATTGTACGTTGTCAGTCATGCATGATATGAGCAAACAGTCATGTCTCCTACGAACTTGTACCAAAAGTATCAGCTGTGTGGGACATAATATGCGAGACATATAAGAATTCACGAACATGTCAGCGAGCAAACGGCTTCGTCGAGTGTAGAAGCATTGCACTAACTCCCACGCAATCACTCAACAAAAGAATTCGGTCCGCCTCGGATCGGTGCAAAGATTTGGGTGTGTGTGCAGTCGGCGCCATTTTTATTAGAATAAGTGTGATTACTTGACAGTCTGCTGAGACAGTACGATCATAACGTGTATTCAATTAATTCTCGATTAATCATCTCAATCTTTGGCTACCTGTGATGGATAGAAGATTCTACCTCGTTCTCCTGTTAACATTAATTACTAATGTGTTCTGTGGCCACTATGGCGAAGGTAAGCGCTTGGACCTACTATATAATACAGACTGCTATGACTGTGTAATTATAGACACCAATCGCTCGTTAAGTAGTCCTTGCACCATGTCCTATTTCTGTAGTCTTACAATAATACAATTTTTCTACTTTAATGTCGTTATGCTCACCGACGTTGAGTCTTGATAAAAACAAGTCTGCACTACAATTTGTGTATTGAGTTATAGCCTTTCAGGAAATTTCATTTGCGAAATGCAGGTATATTACAAGAGAATACATAATTATCTAATTAAGCAAGTCAAAAATTGTGAGATGTAGTCTATTTTGTTATCACTTTTCGTCCATTGTTTCAAAAGCCCCATGCCTTTAAATAAGGTTAAAATGGGGATATGGAATTCTTTTTGTATAGTTATGAACTCATACTGCCTGATGCCTTTTTTTAACTCATGTGTCATCATAACCTGACACATCATAAACATCCAACTAAGAAACTCTATAGCATTTGCCAAGAATCGTGTTAGTTCAGCAGACATCTATCTACAAAGGTCCAAGTTTCTGCAACGTCCTTTGTGTAGACATCAAATATGCACCTTCATTGAATTCGTTTTAAACAAGATCGAAATTGTTTGTTTTGATAAAATGATGCAATAGAAAGAAATACATTTTGTTTAGTCTCTTATCATGCGTTTAGTAATCACGCCATGTCTGTTTCTTCCCAGGCTGGCTTCGCTTTTATAAGACATCCCATATCGCCTTCCATCTTCATTATTTACTTCCTACTCTATATACCTGCTTTTACAGATACAGATACATTGTAGCCAACTCCGCTGCCAGCAGTTCAGTATGGCAACTTTGCAGCTGCTTTATACGATATACTGTCCTGATATGGCTATTATAATCGTCTTGTGGGCTTTGACCAATCTAATTCCTGGATTAATCTAGGCTATTTTGAACTCTTGTCTCTTTCTTCCATATTTTCGGTTTCTTCTTTTCTCTTTTGTCGAAATCCTTTTTCTTTCTATTTTTTGATACCCTCTTTCCCCCATTTTCCTGCTCTCTTTTTAGTTGCAAGCCCGTCACGTGCCCCTCATTTCTCCTTCCCTCTCCCAGCACCATCTTTTTCAGTGGGTGCCTCCATTTTTATTCCGCAGAATCGAAGTGTGTCAGAAAAAAAAAAAGGTCGCACAGAACCATTCGTATAAGTTATCACATTCAGAGAATGCATGCAACCTGTGCAAACGTCTGAATTATTAGTCTTGTAATATCGTCACCACATAATGTAAACGTCACGTACTGCAATAAAAACAATTTGTGCTTATCGCAGAACTTGGGACACAAATAACTGTCACATATTTTCTCGTCCCTGTTGTCCTGCTGCACTTGCGCTTACAGAGTAGATTTGATTTTGATTATGCTACTTCTCTACTTCTCTCTGTTTCTCTATATTTCCGTATCCTTTTCACGCATCCCATTATTTTTTCGATATATTGCAGTTCTGTCGAGGTTCGCTGGCTCTGGTTTGCCTTTCTGCCCATTGTTTTGTCTTCTTGTTATGTTCTCATTCTGTCTTGTCTTTTAGTCTTTTTTCTATTATTGTCGTCGTCTCAATCTCGTTTAACGTTTATTCGCGTGTGTATGTGTGTCTGTTTGTTTGTTATTTAATGATTTTTCAAGTGAATATTCGTGGTGCTTCAACGGAGAATTATAACACTATTGACTCTAATCAGAATTTATCTGTTTTCATTTCAATAACTTTACGATTTTTTCCTGGACAATATTTAACTTTTCATTGAGGACACTATTGGTTGATCTCAAATTGATGTGCAAGAGTAGAATGGTAACAAGACTGTGTGTTTATGATGTCATTTGTGTCGTATTGTTCTTACCTCTTATATTTATGATCTCCTTAAAAAGATGGAGAAAAGAAAACAAGTTTTATAATTATGTTCATTAGGACAACATCGATTATTTTGATTTAAGTTTGGATTACCTATTATTTTCCATTCTTTCCGACAAAAATGTTTTAAATTCACCTTAAAAACAAGACTCAACTCACCCAAAGTTTTAAACCTTAAATTACGTATGGGGAGGAAATTTCTCATCTGTATAGCCTCAAATGATCGAAAGCGTAAGGAGGACATTGAATGAACAACTTTTAGCTAGTTATACCAGACAAACTGGAGTATCAAAATAATGATAATAATAATAATAATGATAATAATAATACTATTGCTACTACTACTAGTACTAATAATAATAATACTAATATTAATAATAATAATAGGCCCTAATAATAAATTACACATGAGGACATGCATCACGCATACAAGAAATGTAGAGTAGACAGCCATATGTGACCGTGCACCTCAAAACGAACATAAAGTCGCACACACTGATTTTGCGTGAGGACTGAAAATAAGTGAAATGGGTCAACCTAGCCGAACTTGACTTTTTCATATTTTCTGAAAGAGCGGGTCTTCTTTTACATTATGCTAAAATTTGGTATCATAAAACGGGCAGGAAAGTGTGTGTTTTTTTAGCAGTTTATCTCGAACATTTTTGGTAGGATAGTGTGATTAGGTGTGTCTTTAGAATCCCTTTTTCATTTCTGAAAAACCTTGTCCACACTCTTCACTTTCAACTCTAATAACTTTTGAAAGGATAGTGCTACTGCTTTGAAAGTTGGCATTTATTATGGACAGAATGTGTTAATGAGGCATGCTTAATTTCAGTTTAATCTGATAATCCCTTCATTGTTGTTACTCTGGTGGTTTACTTCCTGTTTTTTGTCCCATTCATTGCACAGCCAGCACGGTTTGGTAAAGATTAAGCGCTTGAATAGACACTGTACTTCAGAGCCTCTTTTCTCAGTTCACACTTTTCCTGAGTTTGTGCTTTCTTTCCAATATTTAGATAGGTTAGAAGAGTCCATTTGATTTGAGTAATACATCATTTTAAAGCTTAAAGTCTGCTCTTTCAGAATATGGTCTCAACTAAAAATTCATGTCTGGCGACTTTTTGTTTGTTTTGAGGTGCAGGGTCACATATGTATGAAGCTCATTGCATTGATACAATCACGCGAACTCAAATTTCTGTCGTCTAGCGTCAGTGGTAGGCACCGCCCCCAACGTTCAAGGATGGAAAGGAAAAGACATCGTATTGCGGTGTGACCTCAAGGAGGAGCCTCTCTTTGTGCAGTGGGAAAAGGAGGGTTTCTCAAATCCCGAACAGAAGACACCTAAGGCTCGATATTTCGATCAAAATTTTGAGAGCTTGGAGGAACGGTTTGATATCGACAAGAACTTCAGCCTCGTCATCAGAAGCTTGGAGGTGGCAGATGAGGGTCGTTACTATTGTCAGGTGCTTCTAAAGAATTCCCAAAGTTTCGAAAATTCCACCATCATGACGATTAGCTGTAAGTAACAACCCACCATTATGACGATTAACTGTACGTAACTGTCTCTATTCATGTCATCATTAGTGGAGAGGGGAAAAATATTGTTATCAATTAGGTTACTGGTAAATGTAAATAAAAGAAGAAGAAGAAGAAGAAGAAGAAGAAGAAGAAGAAGAAACTTTGGACACTCAAGCTAACTGAAAAGATGACGAAAGAACAACATATCAGTGATAGTTTGTCGCAATATTTTAGTGTCACATGACTTATAGAATAATGCTAGCAGTTAAGCCAATATCAAGAGTAATCGTGTTTAGGGATAACTGAGACAAATTCCAATCGAACCTTTTGCTTGAAAGAAACACAACATGACACATAACGTATATTAAAGTTGTTAGTCATACCATGTAAAGATATTGTTCATTTTCTCACAAGCACACTTAATCTTCCTTTTAGTTTATTTTTGACAAAACATTACATTATTTATTAAATTTGTTACAGCGACATATCTGAGACTGTTTTTATACCACAAGTTTCATGGAAAACAGATGAATCAAACTAGTAGAACAACTTGGTTAAAAAAAAAACAACTTGTATTAAGATTTTGTGTCAGAGAAGAAGATTTACATTTAAAACTATTTTTTAGCAAATGGACCATGTCTTCTTCTTCTAGCTTTATAACTACAATATCAATAGTGATTATCTTACATTTTGTTATCATGTTCCTTTCTGCGTTTTTACTTATGGATCTTTAGGTATACTAACAGTGATCTTGGTATTAGGTTATAAAGCTATTTGTAGATGTAATCATCCTAAATTTCAAATTCAAATGTAAACAGGTGAGCTTCGTTTATTTTATGTTATCATATAATTGTCATAATCATGTTTCTGCATTTGAGCATTGCTCATTAGGTTGTAGTCTCATTCGAAAAATAGCAAATCCAAAGAAAAAACAAAACAAAACAAAAGCCAAAACAACTGTTCGTTACATCTACGCAAAGTATCAGGTGATATCGTGACATGTCAGTTGCTTGCCGAGTAAAGATTACTATACGTATATAACATATACGTCATTTCATTCCCCCCCCCCCCCCCTAGCGATGGCATCAGGACATACGATTAAGGAGTGCGCTGATAGAAGTCAATCTCGTCAAAGCCGGTGTACATATCAATTTCCCTTCAACGCCCCTTCTATAAATCTTACGTGTGCCGTGATTGGATTCAAACCTGACATTTTCATGCTATGGACTAAGGAGTCGGGAAAGAGACTGTATTCCGTGGTTTCACAACAGAACACACTATCGGACGGCACATACGAGCGGTTCGAGACAATTACTGTTTCAGTTGAACATTTGACAGAGCAAACCTTCTTTTGCGTGGCTACCGGTGACTCGATTGATGGGACGTCGACCCGAGAAATCACTGTTCTGCCTTCATCAGGTTTCGTGAAATGTTGGCAATTCTGTGTTTCTGAATAATAGGTGGCTTACAATTGCTATTACTTGACTAATGTTCTTATTGAGTTTTCATTGATTCGCTCATTCATATTTTGAGCAAAGTAACCTTTCAGCACAAAAAAGTATCCATTTTACTGGTCTCCAATTTACTACAAAAAAGAGAAAAGATGCATTCAAGAGAAAAAGGAGAAGAAAAAGAAAAAAAAATAAGAAACTAACGACAATTCCTAAATTATACAAGTAATAAGAAGTATAATTAGAATTCTATTAGTAATAATGAAGTATAAGTCGAAGAGGTTAGCATTTCCCAGGTGTTTAAGGCAATGAAGTCACATAATGAAATTCAAAGTAGGTAAAAATTCCAGACAGTCCCAGTTGGCTATAAATACCCGTGTCAGTGAGCAGTAGGCATCTTTTCAAAGAGAATACGGCTTTAAATAGACAGACCAGCAACACCATGCAGTATTGGGTGCAATACAGACAATTAGCTCACTGGTCCTTCTCATCATACAGACAAGCAATAAATAAAGCACAATCATTGCTGTTTCAAAGGCACGGAGCATTCTTATACGTATGGACATTTCATGTCAAGCAATTAAGCAGAACATCAGCATACAGTAGGGCCCACCAGTTTTGACTTCTGTACAGGGTGTCTCTAAAAAAAGTAAACCCAACTTCAAAGGCAAATTTTCAGAAAACTAAAAAATATTTACCCATTATTTTTTCATGGTTAGATAGTCCAATAAGTCTTCTGTCCAATGATACCACGTAGGTTATGTAACTCTCATGCATGACTGAGCATGATTCAACTTAGTGAATGGATGCGAAATCATCACTGTGGCAAGTTCCGTGATCAACATGCTTTCTCACATTATACCAGATGGCTCTTTTTGTTGGAGGCTGCCTGTCGGGGAACTGCACCGGAAAAGCCTCTTGAACTTCCACGAAACTTCTTGTTTCCTGGTATCTGAGTTACCAGGAATACTCTCTGCTCAATTGTCAACTGTACCATGTTTGGAAAGCATGTGAAGTGTGCCTGTGTCAGGAACAACCTTTGCTGAAAAAAGTTAACTTCAAATATGCCCTGAATACATGACAATAGCAAGAAATAACTTGCCACAGTGATGATTTCACACCCATTCACTAAGTTGAATCATGCTCAGTCATGCATGAGAGTTACATAACCTATGTGGTATCATTGGATAGAGGACTTATTGGACTATCTAACCATGAAAAAATAATGTGCAAATATTTCATAGTTTTCTGAAAATTTGCTATTGAAGTTGGGTTTACTTTTTTTAGAGACACACTGTACAGTGTTGGAAAGGGAGGGTTCAGAACTGAAGAGTATCGATTAAATGAGATGCTGGGTGGGAACCTCTTCGACTTATACTTCATTATTACTAATAGAATTCTAATTATACTTCTTATTACTTGTATAATTTAGGAATTCTATTACGTAATACTCGTATAAGTCTTCAGAGGTTAGCATGTTCAAAGTTCCGTACAGAAGTCAGTCTGTGGCATGAGTGAGGGCAAGAGGACATGAAGGATGATGGACAGTTTTCACAACAAGGTCGAAACTTTGGTCATGACTCCCCATGCATAGAGAGTGTTTATCGATGGTGACACACATTGTCGCAAGCAGGAGAAGAACTCGAGCAAAGTTTGCTTGAGAACCTACTAGTATAAGGTGCAAGGCATAGGTTTTGAGTATGATATCATTTTGATACCTTGCGTGCTTTAACTGGAGCAGGATTAAGCATGATAGCGCACAGACAAATCAAATGGACCTCTTGTACCGATTTTCCAATCAAGACATAATCATAATCATGTTCCTTAATTCATGTACATTTCAAGGAAGAATTAGACATTAACCAGTTCATCTCGGCATAGTAATATTGCAGCAATAATTAGAGGCAGGTTCACTGCATTTTGGGTTGATATTAGAGTTTAAATTCATCAGTTTGGTGGACCGAATCTCCTAAACGAGTGGCCGAGTAATGTGTCGCCATTTTCCAATGCACAACGTAACGTGATTTATGGTCTTGTGTCTTATCTGACTCGTATTAGGACATTGTTCTTAATTGAGATACTAATATACAGGTATACACATACTATCACAATTTACATGTATCTTTTTAACTCAGCAGAACTGAGAATTGTTGAACTAATGTGGAATCAATTGTTAGAAGGTTCAAAATGTACCAGCGTTCGTCCAGTCAGTTGTGGACAAGATTTCGTTAAGACCTTTATACTCCATGCGCAAAAGTTTAGAAGTTGCGGCGCTTCTGTAGCTATGAGCTGAGAAAGTGATACCCGTTTCATATTGGCATCCTTGGATGTCTTACCAGACCAGAGTCTGGGATGAACGCGGGATGACTGTGCTCCCAAATCCTTATGTATGTGAACACGAGGTACGTCCTGTGGTACCCTTTCATATTGATCTCGAAGACAGAACAAACTCGGTACATGTTCCCATAGCAACAATACATTCATACCTAATTGTATGCAGCGGTCAGTACAGTGTACAGGGATGTATACGTACAGCTATTGACAGTATATTAGTTATATTTTAAGCGTTTATACAACAAGCAGCTGCGAGGGACTGGCTTTCAGCCTCCGCTCCAAGATGCTTGTCGTCACCGATTTGTTGGGATGTTTCGGAGAAATTATGAGTTTGCTTTCTGAACTTGCTCGTTGGAGATGTTCTGTGCATTTAATAATACACTAGTGAAGAGTTGATCGGAACACAGAGTTTAGGGTTGGAGGTAAAAGAAGGCGCTTTAATTACCTGGTTAGAGATATACTTTTCATATCTCTAATGTGCAAACGTGGCCTCATCTTTCGGTAATGTCATAAGAACTAGATGTCTCGGCATTTGTGTACGTTTTGCCGAAACGAGCTAGGAAAATCGTTATTGGCTCAAGGCACTGAAGGAATTTTTAGTTCATAGGTATCTTGAAACGATAAAAAGTGATTTAAAACAATTGAAACATCCCAAGTCTTGTTGTATTTAGCCTTGCGAGGGACGGAGTTAGATCCGCCCTTCATAATTCTGACTATAGGGGCTGTTTGCCTATGTCATAGCTCTCGGTTTCAGGTAGTATGGAAGACCGAGCAGGTCTATGAGTTAATCGTGGAGTGGGCTTTGTTGAAAAGCTATGCTATAGGCTTAGAATGTTGACAAGAATTTTTCCGTGGAGTACAAGTACTAGTAATAGGGGTGGGGCTATTCGCATTTCGAGCGATAATGAGACCCATGGCTGCCGCCACCATTGGGGCAGTGAGGATTGCTCAGGTCACCTTTTTTCAGTTGAAGCTTGTGGAGGACTGAAAACGTTGATAGGGTAAGGAAAAAGGCATCAAAATTCAGGGCAATTAAACTTGGCTTCCATTTGACATGAGGAGCGTTAATTGCTAATCTATATGTAGAGTTTGTGGATTATGTGGTGAAAAACATGTAAAATAGTAATTAGTTGTTCATGTCTCTGCGAGACAAGCAGGAAACTTCAGAATTATCTACATCTGTTGAATGTGAAGCTGATATCCAATTGCTAGACGCCAATTCCAATGTTGACCGCGAATTCGTTCGGGTCAGAATATGCTACTAGCTGTAGAAATGTCTGACCGAATTATGAATAAGCACATTTTTTTGTACACGAGCCACACAGGGCTTCAAGACCGTTCTGAAATTGCAAGAGGTTCACACACATTGCTATGTGGGGAATTCTGTTTGGCACTCCAGACTCTCTGAGCAAAGGAATTGTCATTGTTCAGAATTAACTACTCTCCATACTGAGATGCAAGCATCGCTTGAAATTATCATGCTAATGGAGGTGGGAAATAATTCTTTGTCTTGCGAGACAGCCACCACCAAAGAATGTTTTGTATCGCATGACTAGATAACGAAACCAAACTTCGTGTCGAAGTCATCTTCTGCTTTACGCAGAGCATTAGTTGATTTATTTTTTTCTAGTCCCAAGTGACGAGAATGTAGATTTCTTTGTGGAAAGCATTAAAATCCCGAAATTTGGTTTCGTTGCCATATACAAGATTGGTGTATTTCCAAGGGCAGTAACCTTGTCAATCTTGTTCTGAGGAAAAAAAAAATGAAAATCATTAGCTGGGAATTAATATGAGAACCAAGGAAGGTCTCGACGTGCTTTGGGTTAAAACTGGATTTGTCGAAATCCTTACTGAAACTCTTTAAGGGTGACAAGTTGATCATAAAATTGGCTTTGTCAAGACACTCTTCTCTTGTGTGAGAAAGAATATGGATATCATCGAAATAGGTGATTGTTCTTATGCCACTACTCCTCACCGAGGCAAAGACAGGTTTCATAACTTTAAGGAAATTCTGCGGGGTCGAACTAAGGCCAGATGGAAGGCACTTGAATGCAGTAAAAAAACTATTTCCATTCGAAAGACTATGCTTGATGAACAAGGTGAACGGATACCGATAATATGCACCCTTTGGAGGGGCAAATTAAGGCCGTTATCAAGCGAAACTGTTCCACTCTGAAGTGTTCGTATCTTACAAATTTGTTCAAGTTTTTTCAAATTTATGATTGGACTTAGACCGCCAGTCTTTGGTAGCGCTAGAATAAAGTTGATACTCCATGTGAGAAATCACTCTAATAGCTTGCTTTGCGAAAATCTTCGGAGACAATTCTTCATGGGTTGCCTTTTCCTCCTCGGTAGAATGTACATTTTGTAGAGGAAAAATTTATTGGCATGGGGTTGAAATGAAATTATTGGTTTCATAGCCAAATATTGTGGCCAATATCCAAGGCTCGGGAATTATTTTGACCAGTCATCTTTGGAAAGCTTGAGATTTCCAGCACTGAACGATTTTGGACAGTACTCCTCCTTTTTTTTTTTTTTTTTTTCTGGCTTGCGTACAGACATTCATGACCCACGATGTATGCTTATGTGACACTTGTCAGTTTTTCTCAGATGTCTTTCTGAACAACTTTCTACCAAGTAGAATCGACTTGCTGCGCAAGTGTTGTTGAGAAGGGTTGAGAAGGGGTTTCAAGATACCTCGATGGTGCATGCTCAGATCATACGATAAGCAAAGCCCGGGAGTATCAGGCCATCGATGGTGACATGAGTTGTTCAAATTCTCGTTGTGTCAATTGCATGGATGATTATCCATGCATGATCTGTGAATTTCAGAAAGAATTTATCTATGTGGTATAGAAGTCCCTTTACTACATTTTGTTGTAGAAGTTGGGAGCTCACAAGACCCAAGGCCTCGTGAAGGAGGATCGCCCAAATTTTGCTCTCGATTTTTGGTGTGAGAACTGCTTAGGCATTCGATGGCAATTGAGCATTTGCTTCGCGATTTTATAGAGACTTACCTTCTGATGTGGCAGTGTGACTGCCTTCATTAGCAAATCAGCCAATTTTTAAATTTGGCCCAAATGAGATCAGAATTTCAGTTAAAATCAAATTTGGTACCAGGCTTTGAAAGAGTTTGGCTGTAAGGACATGGCATCCGGATCAATTCGGTTGTCAAAATGACCATAACCACAAGGGCAGAGTCAAGGCCACCCATACAGGGCAACGCAATCAGTTTTGCCGGGAAGGAGGCTGACATGAGAATATCGTCGTCTGATGAGCTGCCGATGGGGATGGCTAGCTCGCTGAAGTCTTCGACGGGCGGGGCAGCGCCCCTGTCCCCGCGGACATGGCTCGCATGTCCGGCCTAATCGCCGGGAGGAGAAGTTCTCCTGCACCAGCTGGCATGGCTCGCATGCCGTTTGTCATTACGACGGTGTGCCGCCGCCCTATCCATGAAGCGGGAGAGTATCTCGGTCTCTCTATAGAGAGCATGGTTGAGCTTCAAGCCGGCCTTCCATGCCCTGATCTCCCCGCGGGGATTGGGGCTGAGAGGTAGCGTCGTCTTCCCGATCACTAGACATTGGAGTTTGAGATGTATAATCAGGGAGGTGTCTCACCTCCCTGGTATGATTCACTGCCGTCACACTTGAAAAAGATGCCTACTGCTCACTGACACGGGTATTTATAGCCAACTGGGACTGCCTGGAATTTTTGCCTACTTTGAATTTTATTATGTGACTTCACTGCCTTAAACACCTGGGAAATGCTAACCTCTGAAGACTTATACGAGTATTACGTAATAAAATTGACAGGGGTACGCGTCACAAGTCCGACACCAACGAGCTATAATACCGCACACGAGTCCCAAAGTCCGTGATATCAACACTTCTAGGCAAGTATATGAAGGCCCATGAGTCCGACACTTTTATCACTATCATTATCATGCTGTGTCTCGGAAACTGACTTTTTTCTGCCTATGGAGTGTCGGATTCGTAGGCCGTGTTTGCCTAGTGCCGGACTCATGACCTTTTTTACCTAATGTCAAGCTGACAGGCTGTATGACTCGTGAGCTGTGTAACTCATTATCATGGATATTTCACCAATGTCGAGCTCCTTGGCCGTGTGACTCGTGGGTGTCGGTCTTGTAGGATAACTCAATTAGAAGTGTGTTCTTTGAATAATTTGTTTTGTCATTATAATGTTGATAATGTAACCGTGCATCACAAAATCAACAAAATGTCGCTCCCCTTGATTTTACATGAGAACTCCAACAAGGTGAAACAGGTCAACCAAGTCGATTTTAAGTTTTAAATACTTTCTGCAAGAGCTAGTTTTCGTCTTCGTCTTATTCTTAAGTTTGGGATCATAACATGAATGGGAAAGTATTTTCCAGCAGTTTTTCTACAATCATTTCTTGTAGAGTAGTGTGATCAGGTACGTCTTATAGGTCCCTTTTCATTTCTTGAAAATCCTTTGCACAGCCTTCACTTTCAGTTGTAAGAACTTTTGAAAGGATAACGCTACTTCTTTGAAAGTTGGCATTAATCATGAATAGAATGTGTTGATAGAACATGCTTAATCTGATAATCGCGTCATTGTTGTTGCTGCGGTGGTGAACATCCTGTTTTTGTCCCATCCATCGTACAGTGTAGCACGGCTTGATAAAGATTAAGCGCATGAATAGACCCCTTACTTCAGAGCCTCTTTTCTCATTTCACTTTTCCAGGGTGTATGCTTTCGTTGTAATATTTAGAT
The DNA here is from genome assembly GCA_033980235.1 of Diadema setosum. Taxonomy (NCBI): domain Eukaryota; kingdom Metazoa; phylum Echinodermata; class Echinoidea; order Diadematoida; family Diadematidae; genus Diadema; species Diadema setosum. The sequence goes on along the minus strand of CM067071.1, from coordinate 28,517,978 downwards.
AGGTTTGGAGAGTACATTTGTATCAGGTTACACATAATTTCAAGGCTTAGAGTCTGCTCTTTCAGAATCTTCCCTTCACAAAAAACCCATGTCTGGCGACTTTTTTGTTGTTTTTATGATGCAGGGTCAGATATGTTTTTAGGCTATGGCGGGCGAGGGGAGTCAAAATTAGTACAACTGTGCAACTATACAGCCATAGAATGGATGTCAGGTTTTAGCTAATCAGAACGCAGGAAACCGTACAACTATGCAACTGTGCAACTGTGCAGCCCTAGAATGCCTCTATGGTTGTCACTCGTACGGGCCGAAGTGCCATTAAACCGAACTACCATGCATACATCCCTGCATGCATTACGGAAATCCTGTCGGGTTTTAGCCAATCAGAACGCGAAAATTTCAACAGGCATAGGCCCTACATAATAGAGGTCCTATACATGAGTGCAGGAACGGCTGTAGGGTTTAGGCAATCAGGACGCGAAAAATCCGACAGGCATATATAAATACACGAGTGTAAAAAATGCTGTAGCGTTTTAGCCAAAAAACCCGACAGACATACAAGCATGGGTGCAGGAATTGAGATAGGGTTTAAGCCAACCAGGACGCAAAAAAACCCGACAGACGTACATAAATACATGAGTGTAGGAACGGCTGTACGGCTATAGCCAATCATGGCACGAAAAACCCGACAGACATACATAAATACATGAGTGCAGAAACGGCTACAGCCGTTTCTTCACTCATGTATTTATGTCTGTCTGTCGGGTTTTTCGCGCTTTGATTGGCTTAAACCCTAAAGCCGTTCCTGCACTCATGTATTTATGTATGTCTGACGGGGTTTTCGCGTCCTGATTGTCTAAAACCCTACAGCCATTTCTACACTCATGTATTAATGTATGTCTGTTGGGTTTTTCGTGCCCTGATTGGCTAAAACCCTACAGCCATTCCTACACTCAGGTATTTATGTATGCCTGTCGGGTTTTTCGTGCCTTGATTGGCTTTAACCATAATCTGATAGCCGTTCCTGCACTCATGTATATATGTGACCGTGCACCTCAAAACGAACATAAAGTCGCACACACTGATTTTGCGTGAGTACTGAAAATAAGTGAAATGGGTCACCCTAGCCGAACTTGACTTTTTCATATTTTCTGAAAGAGCGGGTTTTCTTTTACATTATGCTAAAATTTGGTATCATATAACGAGCAGGAAAGTGTGTTTTTTTAGCAGTTTATCTCGAACATTTTTGGTAGAATAGTGTGATTAGGTGTGTCTTTGGAATCCTTTTTTCATTTCTGAAAAACCTTTTCCACACTCTTCACATTCAACTCTATTAACTTTTGAAAGGATAGTGCTACTGCTTTGAAAGTTGGCATTAATTATGGACCGAATGTGTTAATGAGGCCTGCTTAATTTCAGTTTAATCTGATAATCTCTTCATTGTTGTTACTCTGGTAATTTACTTCCTGTTTTTTGTCCCATTCATCGCACAGCCAGCACGGTTTGGTAAGATTAAGCGCTTGAATAGACACTGTACTTCAGAGCCTCTTTTCTCAGTTCACACTTTTCCTGAGTTTGTGCTTTCTTTCCAGTATTTAGATAGGTTAGGAGAGTCCACTTGATTTGAGTTATACATCATTTTAAAGCTTAGAGTCTGTTCTTTCAGAATATGGTCTTAACTAAAAATTCATGTCTGGCGACTTTTTGTTTGTTTTGAGATGCAAGGTCACAAATAGTATGTCTGTCGGTTTTTTCGCGCTTTGATTGGCTAAGACCCTACAGCCATGCCTACACTCATGTATTTATGTATGTCTGCCGGGTTTTCGGGCTTTGATTGGCTGAAACCCTACAGCCATTCCTACACTCATGTACTAGGTGTTTCAAAAAACATTTTCCACTTTTGATTCTTGATAATTCATAAACTGTATATCAGATAACACTGTCATTGATACGAGTAATAGCTCAATAGAGTACAATTTGGTTGGAGGTGGTTTCAATACGAAAGCATAAATCAGTTTCATGAAATCCATGATTAATTTCACAGTTAGGTTCCAGATTTTGCTCTAATTTCAACCCTCTGTACAAAATTTCACTTTGCACAGGGGTCAATGGGTGTGTATGGGGATGTGTGGTTAACACCCTGACAATGGTCCTAAACAATGGTTAGGGTTTGAATGCTTCATTATTTATTGATGAGAAATTCCGCTATCACAACTAGTCTTAATTCAGCCTCTGGCAGTATCTGTGTGAAGTCAAACGCCTGCTGATAATGTCGTTGGGTCTCAACAGTGCTCTCCCTACTTCTGAAAAACGAAATTACAATGAATACCTTCTGTTCTATCGTAAACATGGTGACAGGAAGCAAAGAAAATCAATTAGAGTATACACTTGCGTAAATGGAGCCTTAAATAAATCTGCTGTGAAACATATCGCCCCAATGATAAATGCTGCTGAACTCTTTACCAAAAATGATTTCTTTTTATCAAAAAGCAAAAAAATTGTCAGACTATCAAATTAGTAGACAGTTGTATCAAAATGAGGAATTTTAGATCATTTATGCTTATTTATATCCCAAATTTAGTGATATGTGAAGCAAAACTTGAAAATTATTGCCAGCTGGAATGGAATGTGGTGTTTGCAAGCACATGGAAACATGTGCTTCCTTTTTCCATTAATGTGCATGCATTTTACCCTTTACCGTGCATGAATCCAGACTAGCAGTGCCCAGGGCAATCCACATGAATTATTGATTAAGCATTCATGTGCCTGGGAGCTCGAGACTGACTCCTAGTCAACAGGTGGTTCAGGCATGTCCATTGTTCAGGGCCATTGTCAGCACACACACACACATACACATCATTGGTTCCTGTGCAAGGTTCAATATTTGTACAGAGGGTTAAAATTTGACCAAAATCTGAAACCTTACTTCAAAATCAATCTTAGATTTAATGAAACTCATTTATGCTTTCACATTCAAACCACCTTCAACCAAATTGTACATTATTCAGCTATAATCAATGACAGTTTTATCGGATGAATAGTTTTTGAAGTATTAATGATCAAAAGTGGGAAATGTGTTTTAAAACACCTAGTAGTTATGTATGCCTGTCGGGTTTTTCGTGTCCTGATTGGCTAAAACCTTGCAGCCGTTCCTGCACTCATGTATATATATGTATGTCTGTCCGTTGTTTTCGCGCTTTGATTGGCTAAAACCTTACAGCCATTCCTACACCCATGTATTAATGTATGTCTGTCGGGTTTTCGGGCTTTGATTTGCTAAAACCCTACAGCCGTTCCTGCACTCATGTATTAATGTATGTCTGTCGGGTTTTTCGTGACCTGATGGGCTAAAATCCTACAGCTGTTCCTTCACTCATGTGTATAAGTATGTCTGTCGGTATTATTTCGGGCTTTGATTTGCTAAAACCCTACAGCTGTTTCTGCACTCATGTATTCACGTATGTCTGTCGAGTTTTTCGCGTCCCGATTGACTAAAACCCGACAGGTGTTCCGTAAAGCACGTAGGGATGTACGGTTGTACGGTTAATGGCACTTCAGACTGTACAAGTGACAACCATTCAGGCATTCAAGGACTGTACAGTTGCATAGTGTGGTTGCATAGTTGCACAGTTGCATAGTTGTACTGTTTCTTGCGTTCTGATTTGTTAAAACCTAACATCCATTCTATGGCTGCATAGTTGTATGGTTGTGTTGAATTTCGTCACTCCTCGCCCGCCATATTAGGAAATCAACTACCTCGTGTCCACCATCAAACATGAAATTTCTCTCTTTCTCTCTCTCTCTCTCTCTCTCCCTCTATCTATCTATCTCACTCACTCACATACACACACCCACACACACACACACACACACACACACACGTACATACAAAACACATACTAACATAATATTACCATTGTATTGTAAAACTTAGTATTCATATATTTTACTGTCTTCTAAATGAAGTAATGAATGAAAACGTGTTTGATTGATTTGTTTCCCTTTCAAGTTTCAGGGAAACGTGTTAATTCTGGTCTCATCATTGGACTCGCAATTGGTGTGCCTGTTGCCATAGTCATCCTATTTCTCTTTGTTGGGAAGTATCTGCAAAGCAAACATCCGGACTGCCTACCACGACAAGGTACTGGCTTATTTCCTTTATGTTTAGGTATTGTATTCATTGCGTTAATGATTATGTGCGTGTGTGTCTGTGTGTGTGTCTGTGCGTATATGTGTGTATTTCTCTGGTTTTATGTATGATTTTTTCATAATTTCGATACAGAAATAAGATGATTAATAATATTTGTCAGCATTGCGGACACGGAAAAATTGTCCCATGTAAGCAGATATTGCAAATCTATTATCAACGATGATTTTTCTTTGTCAAATAGAAGAAATGCCAATATTCATGAAGGGTGAATGCGTTAGACCACACATCGAAAGCGCATATGCTTGAAATTATGTTTGCCTGAGAGTCTGGTAGTGAAAAGAGGGGAAACAAGAAAGGTTTTGACAATATGTTGTGACCTTATATACTGTATGTCTGAAAGTGTTAATTTATAGTGATGCTCTTGTTGTTATTGATGACGACGATATTTGAGGATGCGGCTGGAACCCCTGCTGGCGAGGCCCAAACATACCAGAGCGATTTCACGAGGAAGAAGAATTAATGCTGAGTAAGAAAAATGGTAGATAATCACAATCTTATTCGTTGCCTTAAAAAGTGCATCATTCCATGATGCACAGTGTCTTTTGTATTTTCAAGGTTATGGAATCCCATCTCTTTTAACTACATTCTTTGTACAATGACACAGTAACTATGTTGTATAATGGATAAATGAAAATTCTAGAGCACGGGCAAAATTTAGCCAGAAAATATTATTGTTGGTTTCAAAAAAAAAAAAAGAGAGAGAGAAATACTCTAAATTGTGTTGTAAGTTTGATTAAGCAACAGTTGTTTGTACAAAAGTTGAAAAACAAAGTCCCTATGTTTAACGCTATAAGGAAAAAAACAACAACAAAGTATTTTCTAATACGCAGATGAGAGATATATCTATTCTGTATCGGGTACTCTCAACAAGTTCAGTTTAAAATGGCAGTCACTCCAACAAGAGGAGAAAAAAGGAGATTATTGTTGAATGTTTTGAGTTTTGCATTACGTGGATATGGAGATAATAAAATAGTCCATGGAGGGCTAAAAAGTTTGGAAAAATTATGTAACACAATCATTAGAAACAACGATTACGTATTTTCTTCTTTCGCTTTCTCTTCACCCTCTCTCCCTCCCTCCCCCCCCCCCTCTCTCTCTCTCTCTCTCTCTCTATGCAGGTTACGTGTCTGTGGGTATCTATGTACACTCTTAATATTGATTATATGCTTTTGCATTTTTCTATCATTTTTGTTTCTCTTCTAAGAACTACCATCGCTTACAAAGGAACAGGTACAGCAATGCAAGGAAGAGCTGAAGGAGTATTACCGTGTGTCACGAGGCAAGGTCATGGTGGATCCACTCAACTTTATGGAACGTGTTGAATTGGATGATATTTATACGAATTTAAGTATAATAAACCAAAGTAGCAAGCGTAACATACCAATAACATACGACGATCTTCTGACAAACAATGAACATGGAAATCTTTCAAAGCGACTTCTGATCCAGGGTGAGGGAGGTGTCGGTAAAACAACACTTTGCGCTAAGATTGCCTGGGACTGGTGCCAGGGACGGATTCTCAAAGATCTGGACATGGTGCTCCTAATACCTCTTAGAGATATTAAGAACGCAACAAGTATTGGTGGCATTGCCAAAACGTACCTCTCTCATTCAAATACGTTAACGAAGCAGAAGATAGATGACTATATTTCAACAAATCTGAGTAGAATTCTCATTATATTTGATGGTTTCGATGAGTTTGACGAAAAATTAAGAAAAACGAGCAGCAGTGAGGTCATTCGTATTCTAAGAGCAGAGCAGTACAATTCATGCAGAATAATTGTGACAACACGCCCTTGGAGGACAAGTGAATTCATGATGGACAAGAGTCTTGCCGAAACTTACACATTTCTAAACGTCGAAGGATTTAACAAGGAGAATTTATCAACTTATATTGGGAGGTACTTTCGGATTAGAGAGAAGGACAATCTTGCAGAAAGCTTAATCAGTTTTATGGAGGAGAATGATGTCATCCGGTCGAACATGGCCCCGTTTCCTCTCTACTGTGCAATGCTTTGCCTATTGTGGAACGACTTCAGTGAAGAAAGGCGAAGAGAAATGCAAAAATTGCGCACCTTCTCCAAGATTTTTGAAGAAATAATCTCTTTCCTGAAAGAAAACTACGTATCAAAAATTTGTGAAAATTTACAGAATCAGAATGTTGTTGAACATTTAAAGGAAGTTGGTAGGGCAATTCAAGAAATAAGTGAGATAGCGTTAGAGGGTTTATTTCACAGAAATCTCTCATTTTCTGAAGAACAATTCAGAGAGTGTCATGATGCAATGGTCACATGCTGCAGAGTGGGTGTTTTGACTATAGAAAAAAATGTCATCACAAGGGAACGTCGGCGCGATGTCAACATTACATCTTTGGTTACATCAACTGTTTCTTTTCCCCACAAACTGTTTCAAGAATACATTGCAGGGGTATATATTAAGTATTTATCCGACAATGATCGTGCTAAGTACGACGAGGTGAAAAACAAACTTCTTAGTCGACCTGCGGAGTTCCGCTACGTACTCTACTTCACCTCAGCTTCAGGGAATAAACTCGGCCTTGATATCATCCAAAGCTTCATAAACCGTGCCACCGGTAACGTTACACATCTTTTCTACCTTACCAATGGACGTGATTTCTGCGTTGACGTTGCGTTTGAATGTCATACTGAGGAGGCAGCAAGGGCAGTGGGAGAACGATGGCATGAATATATACTATCATCCGATTCACCAGAACACACAGTGTCAGGAGTAGTGTTCTTGGTGCGCTACAACCAAGTGGTGAGTGACACAACTTGAATATTGATATGAAATATTTCAGAAAATATCATGTCGAACGAAAATAAGATTCCATGTGTGTGCTCATGTGTGTGTGTGTGTGTGTGTGTGTGTGTGTGTGGGTATGTGTGTGTGTGTGTTGTGGCTCCCCTGTGTGAGTGCATAATCTACAACCTCAACAGCTGTACTCAAAGTTGGTTTTCAGAACTGGAACAGGTCCTATGAATTTGGGAAATTGTTTTGAAATACAAAATTCTGTACAATTGTGTTAACCGTTCAGGTATGATATTGTTATGTTAAATGATTGCATTCCTCGCATTCCTTGCATGATGCAATTTAACTTGCTGTGTGAGTTTAATCTGAATCGCTATACCACTCATTTCATGTCTTGTTATTATTCAGAACGTTTGGTGGTAAATTGTATAAACACATATATGATCGTTTTTGTATTTTTTTAGAAAAAAAAAATAAGTTATGAGGAGCCTAGCGATTCTAGCAATATGTTCTTATGGCAAAATAATTCGACTCCATGCATGGAGTCAGACCCATTTGCAACAGTTCCGTTGTCCAACTGCCCTTTGTAGTAATCATCCAAGTTTGGTTATACTAAAGAAGCCGTGTATCTAAGGGAGATGTCAAACTGTTTATCGTGTATAGAACGTACCTATGTGTTTGGGCATATATCTACTTAGGGCACCTAACACGAGTATTGATGTAATCATATTCATCGCCCCTCTGCCTTTCTCATAATATATCAAATTGAAAATGCATGCTTTCCTTCCCGAGTTGTGATTAGTGAAATGATGATATGAACAGAATGTGTACTAAATGATCCTCTTTGTCTGTGACTTTCAAATCTTTAGTCAACTGTGAGCACTATATCAACCTTATTCTTCTGTGTATAATTACTTCCCTCTACTGTCAATTCATATTCGTTCTATCAGCAATCGCTTGTTATGGAGGAGGTGGAGTGCGGAAGAACTGTGTCACGTGACTTGGCAGAGGGTATGTGTTCCAGCAGTGCACTTCGTAAAGTACGACTATGGTTCTCACAATTTCACGTGGAATTCTACAAGATCCTCCGGGTAGAGCCTGCAAACTGTCAGGTAAGAACTTATATGTATTATCATGATCTACAGCACGTACGTTTTTATGTACAGATTCTATACAGATGTAATATTACTAAGATATTTCATACAGGCAATACATTGTACAGGATGATAATAACTAATGTAAAGAAAAAATAGGTGCCAACAATGTTTTCTTGAAGAAAACGAAAATCTTAAACAAAGAATCCAAGCTTCATTTAAAAGTAGGCCTATATGTAATCACCATGTTTAATATCATAGGTGTTTTGAAATATAATTTGCGCTTCAGCATGATCTCTCATTTGAAATGCTAATTTGATAATTATGCACTGTATTTTTTTCGTCCAATCATAATTATTTGGTAAAGTAATTATTATGGAAAAAATACAAACATTGTTTTGAGCGTGAAAATGACGAAAGTCACCTGTAAGGATCTATGCCGGGACCCAGCCGGACTATAGCAGAGGAATACATTTTGAAGAGTCATATAAACAACTAGTCCTTTTCGCTTTGTGGCAAATAAGCCTTGTGAATTTAATGGCGGGACTGCATACACCAGGCAGCGGCGGACAGATCATAACACCGTGTTTTCACCCAACAAAGAGACATTATATACCTTTGGAGTTGGAAAGATGTAATTTATGAGACAGTAGTGAGGAAAGATGATTTCCCTGGTAATCTTTAAACCATGACCCACACTGATTAAGGTCCTGATTTGGAGAAAGAAACTGTGTCCCTCCAAAGCCATTTCATACTTTTCTACATAATTCCATCTCTGAATCGTTATTTTTGACCCCTCAAAATTGAACAAGAAGTGTTGAATGTAATAAAATAATAAAACAAACATAAGGTTTTGTTTTTAGATACAACCTCACGGAATATTATAAAAAAAATGATGCTATGCAAATAATTCATTCTTTTGTATTATATTCTTAATTTTTCAATAGATAATGGCATCCTACCCTCAAAAATGAAAACAACCAAGATTATACAGATCTTCTTTTCTTTCAAAATATAGGCTAACATCTTTACTTACATAATTTTCCAAAATGCTTTAAAAATATTTTTAAAAGAACAGTAGTTTTTCAAAAAAAAACAAAAACAAAATATATTTCACAATATATAACATATATATTGTTGAGGGAAAATGGGTGTTGTTGCACTGACTTCTGGGGGTGGCAGGATGTTTAACGAGCGGGAATGATACCCCCAATAGAAAGACACATTTTCCGCAATGGAATAGAGTTAATGTAAGATATAAGGTGCATCACGTACATTCACACAATTCACCATCACGATGAGAAGGCTGCAACACAGTTCAACTGGAAGAGCGTATTTTCCGGGTAAAAACTGCTATTTTATTGGCAGATATACTTCACGTTGACACACGTACATGATCGAAATGATCAAAATAACAGGACTTGTCTAATTACTCTAACTGCATGACACGAAGATTCTCGCTAAAGTCCTTAGATTCACAAAGTCGCTCTTAAGAAGTAACGTTTCAGAAGTAATCTGATTCGTCAGAGCAAGCGATATTTATACCTCTATGTTTAGTATATTTTCTTAAACTTACAAAAGTATTCGGGCAATTCAAATTATGTGGGAACTATGAGAAACATAAAATGTTACGGGCGCATACCTTGATATGGGGTAAAACATAGAATTATTCAGAGGACTATGCACAACATAGACTTACAAACGACGTAATGCGAGGAATGGACAAAATTTACGGAATGTGCAAGGAATGTGTACTTTAGCAGAGATTCAGTCTAGAACGGAAATCCACTTGTTTTGGAATGTGCCCTGCTTGATACTTTATGAGGTAGAGTTATGCCAAAAATCCTAATGTTTTGGGACGAAGGCCGGAAAGAGGAGAAACCCTAGAAAGTGTAAACATCGATTGTATAGAGGACATGTGAACACGTTTAGATTGTACTCACGTTACATCAATAAGCAAGTTCGTAATTAGCTCATGTACACATTGGTACAAATGACCTTTCTTTTTTCTTAGTTGGTTAGGCGCTTCACCTGTTTTCAAAGCGGCATAATGCATTAGCTTGCCCGACATAACAATTTGTGGAATTCATGTTCAAACAAAGAATGAGCTTGCGTTTAGAGCAGGTGATCAGATTGCTCCATCAGTTGACAATCTAGCAGGCATCCATTTCATTGTTTTGTATTGAATGTTATAACATCATATTTTCTGTATTGCGAAATACCATTCTTGCTGTCAGGTGGATGTGCTGGCAAGCACCATTTAGATAAGGATCACATGAATAATCATTGCATCACAGATGCTTATCTCAGTGAATTAACAAACCTAAATGCCTGTTGGTACACATGACCTTTTTCTGCTCATGCGCAAAGTGGAATTACGAACTGGTCTATACTAAATGAACAAACCGGAAAGCAATTTTGTCATGGCATGCGTGACTAAAAGCTCACAAATACTAAACTATACTAAACTAAATAACTGTATGCTAGTGCTACAAATACGAATACGATATAGCAATTATATAAACACACAAGAATGACATCAAACAATGTACATGATATACTCGAATGATTAAAAGATGAGAAAAAGAAAGCAAGATAATAAAAAGGAAAGAATCAGATGATTCGAAGAAAAAAAAAAGAAAGGATAGAATTAAGACAGGGAAAAGGCAAAACATCGACGATATATACTACTTCGAATAATGATATGCAATAAATCAGACAGTACGTTGTACCCTGCGTGCATTTTATAGCTACATTACAATGGTTAATTTTCCACTAATAAAATATTCCTCTTGATTAGGCAACAATAAACTCAGTTCTTTACTTTGGAGAATGCCTTTATAAGATATCCCGTGACTTTACTCCTCTTGCATATCTTGCTAGTGTTCAAGGAGACTTTGCGATTATTTCGTTCAGTTTTGTCCCACCTTTTTTAGTCCACAGGGATCATCTTATTCTTTTAACAATTTTACCCATTATTCATTATGTTTTATCATACCTTTTTTACTTTGATCCATTCGGTGTACATGTGGATCGTTATTACTGATAATACATGCATTCGTCCGAACCTTACCAAAAACGGTAGAAAAGCAAATGATATTAACTGCCATTCAAGTATGACGATCATGGACTGTAGGGAATGACGCAGCCATCTTACATCAGGTGACTCAGCTGGTTTCATTATAGGAGAGTACATATACTGCTTCCAATAATGTCGTTATTAGTGTTATTGCAGCATTATCATATTAAGTGTGTTGATTAAGCAAAAAAAAAATGCATATGCTTTATATAACAATATCTTGATTTTACGTATCTATCTTTGAAATGTCCGCACATTACATCATAAATATAATGGTAATCTTCGGTCCACCTCTACGATGGTCTCTTTTCTTCGTGTTCAGTTATTCCTTCGTCCCATTTTCGAACCATTTCCTTAAACTCTCATTTTCAGTTTCACATTTCTTTTCCGTTATTTTCTTCAGATTGAAGATCTGACTTTAAATTTTAGCAGCGGCGATGATTGTCTAAGTCAGTCCTCGGTGGGAAAAGACTTGGCCCAATGGGTGTGCGCTATGCCACGTCTTTCGAAGCTCATTCTGTGGTGCCCCTACTTGACCGATAGTTTCCTCTCAACAGCCGCCACCTTAGCATCATCGTGCAAGGTATGTCGGTTTTTTGTTGTTGCTATAATTGATATGAGTCATGTAGTGTTGGGAGAGGACTTTATTTTTTTTTCGAGAAATGAGAAAAAACAACAACACCTGTATGGTAGGGTAGTGCAGTGACTCCTTTAGCAAATCAATCCTATTTTACTTGATATTGTTAAGACATTATTTGTAACTCTAGTCATCCTCAGCATTATGGCATTCAATGTATGAATAAAAGCATTTGTATACCAAGATAAATTTTATGTCACCGTGACAATTATTCTTTTTCAGGAAGCAGACTTGGAAGATGAATTGTATGTCATCATGACAGCATGTGTTTTCGGAAGTCACTTTTAGCAAGATACGTCAGGCAGTCATATCGACATAACATACTTTTTTCAAGAAGTTGACTTGGCATGATGAACTGCTTGAATAACAATGATAAGGGCTTTTTACACTTGTGTTTCTTAACCCCGGACTTTCTCTGACCCAGGACTATCGTTAGTCCCGTACCAATTTTTTCAGCTTTTTACACTCGCCAATTAGTCCCGTACTATCTCTTGTCCGGGGCTAAGGAGAAAACTGACCTTTTTACACTCGTATTTCTTAGCCCCGGACTTTCCAAACCACATTAATATTCATAATTACGCTGTGTACTATACACGTACACGCACGCACCGGCAGCACTTGATTACCTCGTTTCTGATTGGTCAGTGAGGGTCGGACTTCGTCTCCGTTGCTTAGCCCAGGATTATTTTTTCGTTCTGTTTACACTCACTTGCTTGGCACCGCAATTGCGGTGCTAGCACCGCAATTGCGGTGCTAACCCCTGCTATTTTGCAGGGCCAGATAGTACCGTACTATCGGTGGGGCTAGCCCACTTTGGCAAAAACGAGTGTAAACAGAAAGTGGGCTAAGGATAGTCCCGTACCAACGGTGGGGCTAAGGCCCCCCCTTAGCCCCACCGATAGTCCGGGGCTAAGCAAAAATTTACAAGTGTAAAAAGCCCTATAGTTTATTAGATTTATATACCAGGCACCCAGATCGGAGCTTACCAGGGAGCAGCGCACTGTACGAGTTTGACTGCAGTCACAGACAGACAGAAATGATCAATGTACAGCGTGAGGGCGCTATTATGTTTGAGTTACTTCATGTGGAGACAAACATTGTAGATGAAGTAGAATTAGAAATGTTGCCTTATTGTTCTCTTCCATTAATTCACTGGCTATTTATTCGAAAGTTTTGTTTCTCTTGAAAAAAAACAATTTTGATGTTCTCATTCTATTGTATGCATCACACTTTTTTTCAGTTAAAATCGGGGGGCCTGGTTAATTCGGAATAACGATATGCAATAAATCAGACAGTACATTGTATCCTGCTTGCATTTTATAGCTACATTACAATGTTAAATTGTCTACTAACAATATATTTCTCTTGATTAGGCAACAATAATGCTCAATAATAATTTTCAACAACTGTTCCTTACTTTGGAGATTGCCTTCATAAAAATATGGTGCCACTTAAGTCCTCTTACATGTCTTGTTACTGTTCAAGGAGACTATTTGTGACCCGCTACAACAAAATGATCCTAAAGTCGGGCGAGGTCGATTATTTGAAAATTGCATGACAAAATTCCCTAATCTTTCTGCTTTAAATTGATATATAACTCATGTTATGAAAATAATCGGCTGCGGAGATATCGATGTTTAAAAGAGAGCATGTCGAGACGTCTGGGAAATCACTGTTTTGAAAAAAAGTGCCCTGAAAGTTTTCCTTGCGACGCAATCGCGATCAAGGGACACGCAAGTTAGTTTTCACCTACGGACAATAGAAGGTAAACCCTAGCAACCCCCGAAATGCTCATTCAAGCACAGCGTCGGCCGTCTCCTCACCGACCAATCAGTGACCAGGATGCCAGGAGAAGCGGCTGGGCATAGCGCACCCCGCCCGCACGCTCCAGTCGACTTGGCAGTGTGCGAGCTTCACGCTTCGGTTAGCGGCAAGCAGCAAACTGACCAATGAGATCACTCCGGTCGTTGTTAGGGGCGGAGCCTATCTGTGGCGCTCAATCCAAATTTTCGAACCAGTTTCTGCTTCATTGAAACGCCAAAAAACATGGCCCAGAAAAACGATATTTTTTGGTCTTTCCTTTCATCATTTTGCTTCAAAATTTCGACAGATGATAGAAGACATGTCAGACTCCAATAATATGTCAAAATCAGAAAATCGTAAGTTTTGGCCAATTATGATGCTCTGACTTCAAACTCGATTTTCACGGCTTCGACCGTGCGCGACTTTAGGACCTTTTTGTTGTAGCGGGTCACATTTCGTCCAGTTTTGTCCCACCTTTTTTGTGCACATCTTATCTTTTTAACAATTTCACACAGTATATTCTTTATGTTTTATAATATCATTTTTACTTTGATTCACTCGGTGTACATGTGGATCGTTATGACTGGCAATACATTGCATTTATCTGAACCTGACCAAGAACGGTAGAAAAGCGAGTGATGTTAACTGCCATTAAGTACGAGGATCACGGACTGTAGGGAATGACGAAGCCATCTTTCATCCACTGACTCGTTGGTTCTGTCGATACACTCCTATGTATAAAAAACAAAACAAAAAAAAAACGGGGGAGTATATCATGCTGCTTGAAATAACGTCGTTATTAGTGTTGTCACAAGATAATCATATTACTGTGTTGATTAAGTAGAAAAAAAAATAATATAGCTTGATCTTATGTCTATAGCTGTACCACATTACATTATAGCTATGGTAGTCTTTGACCCACCTCTACAATGGTTTCTTTCCTTCGTGTTCAATTATTCCTTCTTCCCATTTTCGAACCATTTCAGTAACCTCTCTTTTTAAGTTTCACGTTTCGATTCCGCTTTTTTCTTTAGATTGAAGATCTGAATTTCTGTCTTAACAGCCATGATGACGATATCCTAAAGCAACCCTCGGTGGGAAAAGACTTGGCCCAATGGGTATATACTATGCCACGTCTTTCCAAGTTCAGACTGGAATGCGCCTACTTGCCCGATAGTTTCCTCTCAACAGCCGCCACCTTAGCATCATCATGTCAGGTATGTACATGTAGTATTTGAATATAATTGATATGGGTGATGCAGTGTTGAGAGAGGAATGATTTTTTTTTTCGATATAGAAGAAAAAGAGCCTGTAATGTAGGGTAGTGTAGTGACTCCTTTTTCAAATCAATCCTATTTTACTTGATATTGACATAACTTTATTTGTAACTCAAGTCCTCCAAAGTCATCAATATGAAATTCAATGTATAAACGAAAGAATAGACCATGAACGCTTTTCATGCAGTGACAAAAGTAGGGAAATCAAGTGCAATGAGGTGTTTTTTTTTCCGTTATCCGGTTGCGCTTTACACATTCTTTTCTTTACTAATGATACATTGCACAAGCAGGGGGTGGAGAGGGAGAGAGAGAGAGAGGGGGGGGGGGGGTAGGTAGGTAGCGGGAGATTGAAAGTGAGGTCAGTGAGGGCTCCCTTAATGCGGTAACGATGTGCAGGTGGCGCTGTACTATTCCCTGAAAGTTTTTTTTTCTTTTAATAGGAAGGGAGAAGAAAAATGATATCGTTACCAAAACACAGACACATTGACACACATACATGTGTCGGGTTAACAAACAAAGACTTTAGCAAATTCAATTCAATTTATTTTATTTCATTTCTAATAAATGAAAGAACTAAACAAAACTAATGATTTATGTTAATTTTGCCTTCAAATTAGGAATGCATGTTTTTTTTTACTCAAATATGAAAGGAAACGTTTTGTTAAATATGAATAAATGAAATTATAATCATAATAGATACATAGGTACATTTTCTTAGTGATTTTAATGTTTGCATGCAGTGGACGTACGAGAGTGCACGGACATCGGTTTCAATGTACCATTCGTTCACAAAGTGTGTGTGTCTGTGTGTGTGTGTATGTGTGTGTGTGTATAGGTTCATTGTGCCCATGTGATGCAAATACATAGCTTATGTCAGGAGCTTTGATCTTTACAGCAAATCATTTTTAAAACAACCAACGACGTCACTGGCTGTAGCTATTTCACGTCTTAAAGGAGCGTATAAGGCCTAAATAATAATCATAGTGTATTATAGACCGATAAAATTATTTTTAATAAGATGCTCGGGATCAAGGGTTTTGTTTCTCGTACAGTACACTGTATAATATTGAAATCTTGGAATCCCAAACACTGCGACTTCACAATGCTAATGCGGCGCAATGAATCCTTCATTTAAGATAAAAGGAATAGAGTAAAGATACTAAAAGATATTCTGACGGAGAATGACACTGGACGACTTTGTGTGCCAAAATGTGATAGCTGTGTGTGATCACTTCCTCGCTGGCAAAGATCCCAAAAAGCAAGGCGGTGGGGCAGTAATTTGCGTTCGTAAGTCACAACTCATTATTTGAATCTAGACGGAAACAATATACCGTAACACGAAGGCTACTCATGTGTCTTCTAGACTCTACGAGGACGCCGAGTAATGCTTTAATAATTATGATACACCTTCCTATCATGTGTCAAACGGTTTATTCTCTCCAGGCTTTACATTGTTCCATGCTGCTGTCATTGACGATTAGTCATAGAGAATGTTACCTTTGCTACAAGAATCCCATGTCGCATAGCATCGCTCAATAATGTAACTCAATACTAGGCGTTGTGATTTTTGTTTGATCGTTTGTTTGTTTTTCTTTTAAGTGATGAATCCTTCTTATTTACGCTAGAAACTGGTTATTATTATTTCGATGTGTTCCACTGTGAAGATTGTAACAAATACACAACTTATAGTGGATTCTACTACTTTGCCTACTTCCACATAATTATTATAATTTAACTAATTTGTAACATAGTAATTTGTATGAGACCTCTACAGCGGTCTCTTTTCTTCGTGTTCAATTGTTTCTTCTTTCTATTTTTACATCTCTTTTTTAGTTTCACATTTCGATTCTGTAATTTTCTTCAGATTAAAGATCTGGATTTCCGACTTAGCAGCCGTGATGATGATATCCTAAGTCAGTCCTCGGTAGGAGAAGACTTGGCCCGATGGATGTTTACTATGAAACGCCTTTCGAAGTTCACTCTCAAATGTCCCTACTTACCCGATAGTTTCTTCTCAACAGCAGCCACCTTAGCATCATCATGTCAGGTAGGTAGTATTTGACTAAAATTGATATGAGTCATGTAGTGTTGGGAGAGGACTGCATTTTTTTTTTCGAGAAATGAAAAAAAGAACCTGTATTGTAGGGTAGTGTAGTGCATCCTTTAGCAAATCAATCCTATTTTATTTGATATTGACATAACATTATTTGTAACTTCAATCCTCTTCAGCATTGTGACATTCATTAATGAACGAAAGCATAGGTATGAACACTTTTCATGCACTGACAAATGTACGGAAATCGAGTGCAATGCGTTTCTTCCGTTATCCGATTCGGCTTTGCACAGTCTTTTCTTTACTGACGATACAATGTTTCTCTCCGATAAGTGTGATTATTGAATTTTTGTCATGAAACAAACATTGCACAAGCAGGTAGAGAGAAGTGAGGGAAGTTGGAGAGAGAGGGAGAGAGACAGAGAGAGAGAGATAGAGGGAGAGAGATTGAAAGAGAGGTCAGTGGGAGATCCGTAAATGCGGTAACGTTGTGCAGGTGCATGGAGCTGTACTATTCCCAGGAAGTATACATTGTACACAATTTGTTTTTTCTTTTAATAGGAAGGGATAAGGCAAAGGATGTCGTTACTGAAAAACAGACACACAGACATACATACATGTGTCGGGTTAACAAACAAAGACTTTGGCAAGTTCAATTTAATTCAAGTCAATTCATTCATAATAAAAAAAAAGAACTACACAAAATTAATGATGATGATTATGTTAATTTTGGCTTGAAATAAACAAATGTATTCTTTTTAACTCAAATAAAGAAAAATCCTTACAGCATATTAGTTTTTAAAACAACCAGCGACGTCACTGTCTGTAGCTATCTCACGTCTAAAAGGACTGTATTAGGCCTACAGTATTTAAACAATTATCATATAGACCCGAAAAATCGTTTTGATAAGATGCTCGGGACCATATTTTTTTTTTCTGTTGTATATTGAAATCTTGTTATCCAAAAGACTGCACGCTACGTGTGCGTCTACGCAATAATTGTGCCTTATAATAAATCCAACTTTTAGGATAAATGAAATAGAGTAAAGATACTTAAAGACATTCTAACCTAGAATGACACTGGAGGACTGTGTGCGAAAATGTGATAGGTATTTGTGATCACTTCCTCGCTGGCAAAGATCCCAAAAATCAAGGCTAATTTGAATATATACGGAAGCAATATATCATAACGCGAAGGCTACTCATGTGTCTATGTCTCTACAAAGACTTCGAGTCATACAGTAACAATGATACGCCTTCCTATCATCTGTCAAACGGTTTATTCTCTCCAAGCTTTACATTGTTTTATGCTGCTGTCATTAACAATTAGTCATAGGCAAGAGAATCTTGCCTTTGCTGCAAGAATTCCATGTCGTCAATAGGATTGTTCAATAATGTAAATCAATAATAGAAGTTGTGATTTTTGTTTGATTTTTTTTTCTTTTTAAGTGATGACTCCTACTTATTTACGCTAGACACTGGTTATTATTATTTCGATGTGTTCCACTGCGAAGATCGTATCAAATACACAACTTAGTGGATTCTATTTCGTTGTCAGCTTCCAAAGAATATAAGTTCACTATTTGTAACATGTGTAGTAACGTGTGTAACACCTCTACAATGGTCTTTTTCTGGCGTGTTCAAATATTTCTTCCGATTTTCACACCATTCAATAATCTCTCTTGTTTTTATATCCACATTTCGATTCCGTTATTTTCTTCAGATTAAAGATCTGACTTTATGTCTTGGCAGCCGTGATAATGATATCTTAAAGCTGATGCAGTGTTGGGAGAGGACTGATTTTTTTTTTCGATATAAATGAAAAAGAGTCTGTATATTGCAGTGACTCCTTTCGCAAATCAATCCTATTTTACTTGATATTGACATAACTTTATTTGTTGCTTCAGTCCTGCAAAGTCAGCATTATGAAATTCAATGTATAAACGAAAGAATAGGTATGAACGCTTTTCATGCAGTAACAAAAGTATGGAAATCAAGTGCAATGCGTTTTTTTTTCCGTTATCCGGTCTTGCTTTACACATTCTTTTCTTTACTTATGATACAATGTTTCTCTCAGACAAGTTTCATTGTAGAAATTTTGCCATGAAACAAACATTGCACAAGCAGGGTGGGGGGGGGGGGGGAGAAAGGGAGAGAGGGAGAGGGAGATTGAAAGTGAGGTCAGTGAGGGCTCCCTTAATTGCTTAATGCGGTAACGTTGTGCAGGTGGCGCTGTACTATTCCCAGGAAGGTTTCTTTTTCTTTTAATAGGAAGGGAGAAGAAAAATGATATCGTTACCAAAACACAGACACACAGACACACATACATGTGTCGGGTTAACAAACAAAGACTTTAGCAAATTCAATTCAATTTATTTCATTTCATTTATAGTAAATGAAAGAACTAAACATAACTAATGAGTTATGTTAATTTTGGCTTTACATAAGCAAATGTATTTTTTTTCTTTCGTTATCCGGTTGGGCTTTCCACAGTTTTTTTTTTTTTTTTTTTTTTTTGTACTGACGATAGAATGTTTCTTTCCAATAAGTTTGATTAGGCAATTTTTGCCATGAAACAAATATTGCACAAGCATGGAGGGGGAGAGGGGAGAGAGATAGAGAGAGAAAGATAGAGAGAGAAAGAGAGGGAAAGATTTAAAGACAGGTCAGCGGGGGATCCCTATCAAAATGTTGTGCAGGTGGCGCTGTACTTTTCGCATGAAGTAAACATTGTACACATTATTTTTTTTCTTCCTGTAATAGGAAGGGAGAAGAAAAAGAATATCGTTACTGAAAAAATAAAACAGGCACACAGACACGCATAAACATGTGTCGGGTTAACTAACAAAGACTTTGGCAAATTGATTTGAATTGAATTCATTTCATTTATAATAAAAGGAAGAACTAAACAAAAGTAATGATGATATGTTAATCTTGGCTTGAAATAAACAAGTGCATTTTTTTTACTCAAATAAAGAAAGTAAACGTTTTGTTAAATGGAAATAAATGACATTAATATCATAGAAAGATGTAAAGGTATATATTTTTTATGTGATTTGAATGTTTGCATTCGGTGACATGACGCATCACGGTCCTCAGTTTCAATGTACCATTTGTTCACAAAGTGTGAGTGTGTGTGTGTGTGTGTGTGTGTGTGTGTGCATTGTGGCCATAATGATGTAAATTATGTCAGGAGCTTTGATCTTTACATCAAATTAGATTTTGAAACAACCAACGACGTCACTGGCTGTAGCTATCTCGCGTCCTAAAGAAGTGCATTCGACCTATCAAAACAATTATCTGAAGACCGGGAAATCTCGTGTTGATAAGATGTTCGTAATTTTTTTTTTCTCGTATATCGAAATCTTGGAATCCCAAACATGCACTGCACGCTACGTGTGCGACTACACAATGTTTATGCGGCAAAATAAATCCGACTTTTAGGATGAAATGGAATATAGCAAAGATACTTAAAGACATTCTGACCTACAATGACACTGGAGGACTCTGTGTGCGAAAATGAGATAGGTATCTGTGATCATTTTCTTCGATGGCAAAGATCCCAAAAAGCAAGGCGATGGAGCAGTAATTTGCATTCGTAAGTCACAACTCATTATTTGAATCTAGACGGAAACAATATACCGTAACGCGAAGGCTACTCATGTGTCTATAGGCGTTTTCACATCAGCCCGATAAAAATCCCAGCTCGAGATATTTTTTTTAATTTCCCAAGTCAGAAGATAGCGCACTATTTCGAAACATCGGGCTGATGTGAAAACGCCTATTGACTCTACGAGAACGTCGAGTCATACAGTAACAATGATACACCTTTCTATCATCTGTCAAACGGTTTATTCTCTCCAGGCTTTACATTGTTTCATGCTGATGTCATTGACGATCAGTCATAGAGAATGTTACGTTTGCTACAAGAATTCCATGTCGCATAGCATTGCTCAAAAATGGAACTCGAGTAGACGTTGTGTTTTGTTTTTTGTCTGTTCGTTTCGGTTTTTTTTTTGTTTTGTTTTGTTTCTTTTTCTTGTAAGCGATGACTCTTTCTCATTTACGCTAGAAACTGATTATGTACTGTTATTGCGATGGGTGTAACCGCGAAGATCGTAAGAAATACACTACTCAGTTGTTTATATTTTCTTGTCTACTTCAAAAGAATAAAACTTACCAAATTTGTAACATAGTAACGTGTATGATACGTTACCGATTCTCAGAAAATTCCGAAGAGAGAGAGAGAGAGAGAGAGAGACCGAATGAATCAGAAAAAAATTGTGACTGCCCCATTTTTTTTTCTATCTTTTTCTGTTACAGATCAGCGAGTTTTACATATCTGATCGGTATGCCATGTCGGAGGAAAAATTCATCTCAGAGTCAGCAGCAGCAAACTTGGCTGAATTTCTGTGTCGTCTGCCCAATCTTATATCTGCCAGTATCAACGTGGTGAATCTGCCAAGGACTTTCTTCAGGAAAATTGCCTCCCACGCTTCAAACAGTAGAGTGAGAATCAGTAATTCTCATCTGTCCAACACTGTCGTGTTCAAAATGGGGGGGGGGGGGGGGATCAATTACCTTGAGCGCGATATTTTCGATTTATTTCACCATGCAGTTATGTCTTTCCGGTGGCACTGATTTGCTAAATCCGCCAATGCCATAGATGGACATAATCGCATACTTCTCCAATTCAAATGTAAGATGTTATAAAGTTTCAAAAATAAAGGAAACGTCTCAAGCATTGACATTAATTTTTAATCATGCGTAATCTCAACCCGTACCGACGCTCGACAATCAATGAAAGTTTTGTCAGAGAAAATATATCAAAATGAACACGTGTTTTTGCAACGAAGGTGGATGTGTCATTCCATATTGATAAGAACACGTGATTCAAATATTCAGTATGCTGCCATGATCCATCTATCTATATGAAGAGCTTGCTTCCAAAAGGCGATAAATCCATTGAAAAACAATGGATTTAGCTCCTTTCGGAAGCAAGCTCTCACCCCCCCCCCCTCTCTCTCTCTCTGTATAATTTATATATTGATGTAAAATATAAACCTCTTTTCATTCTGTCTATCATGTTACAGGTGGAGTGCATCACCATCTATGACGATCCGTTAAGCAAATTACTGAGTTACTATCAAGGAGGCAAAGAGGTATACATACTATGTTTTTTATCTCATCGATTATTATACCTTAGTAATGATGAAATAGCATTACCTAGCTGGACAAACAGAAAAAAAACAAATCAAATGCTCCGTTAAAAAGTGCACACATTAATTGAAACCATTTCATCTAGCAACCTCTATATTATGAGACAGTTTCGTTTACTTTATTTTGATAGCAATTTTTTTTTTCTCTGTAAAGACTTTGTGCTGTGTCATGCTGTGATGACGGTATAATTTTTTGGCACTAATATACGTTTTGCAGATCCCGTCCAATAAATTGACATATATTTCATTCTCGTCGATCATTAATGCGGTCCGCCCATTTTTATTTGCAACTTATTTTTTTTAACATTATTTTTCTGACAGATTGCACGAAAACAGTATCAAAATTTGGCCTGTGGTTTTTTATGCACCTTTGAGATTTCCATGTCAGAGGACATCTTTAGAGGCAACTTCCAAAATGTTTCAAACATGATATTAGGAAATACCGGCGACTTCAAAAGTGAATTATTGCAAATCGCTACCAAACACGTGCTGAAGAGATAGTGGGTCAAAGAAGAATAGTCTATATTTAATTGCATACTAGTAGTACGTTTCACAATCGATTCAGACAGTATATTTTCAGTGGCGTACTTTCCATTTGTTTAGGATAATTTAACACATTTCATACTGAATGCTGAAACGCCCATAGACTTAATAATAATAGTAATAGTAATAATAATAATGAATAATAATAATAATAATAGTGTATACTTTTATAGCGCAACAGTCCATCATAAGATGCTCATGGCGCTTTTAGTCTTAAGGTTAGGAGAAGAAAGAAAGAAAGAAAGAAATAAGAGAGAGAGAGAGAGAAAGAGAAAAGAAGGAATTATGTGACATCTTCACTTCTTTGTTTCCTACAACATATCAAGCAGATATGTTTTTAGGGACGTTTTAAATGATTCCACAGAGAATGACTGGCGAACAGTTACAGGGATATATTTCCGAACTTTTGGTCCAATGAATGCTTAACCTTAGGTATCTGAAATGAAAAGGAAGTAGATGATCGAAGTCTGCGAGGAGGGTTATAACAATATAACAAAGTCGGGAGATACTCGGGTGCAGTTGAGTGAATCACATGATACACAAGAAGGGCAATTTTGAAAATAATTCGCTTTTCAACAGGAAGCCAATGGAGAGAACGTAACACTGGTGTAATGTGAACAGTTTTCCTACAAAAGGTCAGTAATCAGAGTTTTGAAGACGTTGTAGAGCGTTGATTTGTTGTGACATGCCGAAAAAAACAAAGGGTTACAATAAACTATATGAGAGGAAATAAGAGCATGTATAAGCTGTTCAGCTGCTGTTTTAGTGCGATATTTCCGAATAAAACCAAGATTACGCAACTGGAATCTTAGAGATTGTGATACATATGCAACGTGATATTTAAAGGACATGGTACTATCAAAAACAACACTAAGATTGCGTGCCTTTTCAGAAGAGTTAATAACACTGTTACCAATTCTCAATTGACACTTCGTCATGTTAGCCTTTGTCAGCATTTGTCTTGACCCAAGTACCAATAACTCTGTTTTATTGTTATTCAACTTTAGTTGATTCTTGCTCATCCAACCTTTGATTTCATCAACACAGAAGTTAAGTTGTTTTAACACTATTGCTGCTACAGTTTCAGATGGCGGGAAGGAAACAAACAATTGAATGCCATCAGCATAGTAATGATAATGAACATTATGCTTCCGAATGATCTGACTAATCGGCTGAAGATTGAGAAGAGGAGTGGGCCGCCAACCGATCCTTGTGGAACTCTAAACTCGGTGGTTACAGGTTTTGACGCTGCATCATCAATCTTGACATACTGGAGACGACCAGATAGATAGGAGGTAAACCAGCGCAATGCAGTACTAGAGACCCCGACAGTTCTTAATCGTTGAATTAGGATTCGGTGATCGACAGTGTCAAAGGCGGCAGACATAAGGAGGACAAGCGCTGTGATGTTTCCGCTATCCATCTGCTTCAATATATGATCACTAAGGTTTGCAAGAAGCGTTTCAACACTATGATGAGGCATATACGCTGACTGGAAGCAATCCAAGAGATTGTTGTCTTGTAAATGCGCAAGAAGCCGTGGGAAAGCAACACGTTCCATTATCTTACTGAGGTAAGGTACGTTGGATATAGGACGATAGTTCAGAAGGATTTCAGGGTCTAAACTGGGCTTCTTGTGGGTTGAACGAATGACAGCTGTCTTTAGGCCAGGTGGGATGATGACAGTTGAAAAACTCTGATTAACTATTTTAGCAATGCAGGGAGCAAATGCAGGCAAACATTTCTTTAGAAATTGAGGGCATTGGGTTCAGCTCACAAGACGTACATGGTGATTTCTGTATGATCTGAGATATCTCATTACTAGATGTGGGAGAAAGATATTCCAGGCCTGCAGAGGTCTCCACAGTGAAGTCAGTCATATGCATAACAGGAAGAGATGAACGAATGTCCATAATTTTACTGACGAAGTATTTCCTGAATTGATCAGACAAATCTTTGTTTGATTCATGCTGAGGAAGAGAGGACGTTTGCTTTCTGCTCAAGAGTTCATTTGCAACTTTAAATAACTGTCTGGACTCTTTCCCACAGTCTGTAATTCTCTTTGAGTGATATGCTACTTTAGCTGCATGGATGGAGGCCCTAACCCGCTGTCGTTGCTGGCAATACAATTGTCTATGGATCTCAAGTTTAGATGATCTCCATTTCCTCTCGAACTGCCTTTGAATTAACGTTTCTTGTCGTATTTCGTCACTGTACCATTGAGTCATTGGGCGAACTACGACGGAGTGACGTTTTACCGGAGCATAATTATCCTGGATGGCATGAAGAGTGGGGTTACATGCAGTAACAGCTTTCTCAGTGCTTCCAGCAGCAGCGCACTTTCATCTAGCGAGAAAACTATTGGATCACTGTAAATTTTGTTATGGTCTATCGCCTTAATGTTCCGAGACATGATGAGTTGTCTGTTGGCAGCACACTTTGGAATGTTCAGATTGCACGTGATTTCCATATGATCAGATATACCATGATTGACAGAAACAGAGATTGTTGCTGCATCATCTGAACGGGTGATAAGCAAGTCTAGAGTGTGTCCTCGGATGTGGGTTGGCTCATTTACATGTTGCTTTAGATTATTTTTTTCCAACTTTATTTTCCCAGTTCACATGCTGCTTCATATACCAAATACATGCATAATAATGTATAGTATATTATGAAAAAAAAAACATATACAACTATGGTATAAGAGCATGCCATTTGCTCACATGAAAATCTAAATGATTCTTTTTCATAGCTATGAAAAGTTCTGTATTTTCCAAATGCTTCATAAAAAATAGAAAATTTAGTGGGGGCGCTGTAGCAGAGTGGATAAGACTTCCGACTCCCGAACGGAGGACCGTGAGTTCGAATCCCGCCCAGTGCTTACATCCTTGGACAAGATGTTTTACCCACAATGTCCCTCTCGACTCAGGTGTATAAATGGGTACCTGGCGACGCTAGGGTAATAATAATAGCAGGGCCCTTTGGTAGAGCAGTGGCAACACTGAAGAGGCTACCCTGGGTAAATAAGACCTTATTATTATATTATTATTAGAAACAGACTTAGAGTTGGAATGATGATGTTGGCATGGTTGCTTTACATTATAATATGCTGACAGAATTTCCGAGAAGCTACGAGTGTTTGTGTTGAAAGAGTCCATCTGGATGTTAAAGTCTCCACAAATAACAAGGCTTGAATATCGAAAGAGTTGTTCATCCAGAAGATTGGAAAACTCCTCTAGAAAGTCCTTTAAAGCATTAAAGTTTGGAGGTCTGTATACCACAATCAAATGTACAGTTTTAGAGGATTGACAGCTATCCACTTGAATTACCTCAAAAGATTTCACATGAGTTGAAGAAATAATATTGATGTCAAGATTGCTTCTGTAGAGAAGTGCAACACCTCCACCTCTTTTACCCTTTCTTGGTATGTGCTTGAATGAAAATCCTCTTGAGGTAAGATCTGCAATGGGAGCTGCATCATCAATGGTGAGCCATGTCTCACAAACACCAACGATGTCTAGATCGTTGTCAATCACAAAGTCAACAAAGTCAGATGTTTTGTTTTTCAGCGACCTTGCGTTCATCATGCAGAGAGAGATGTTTCATCAGCAGATACTTTCTTCAAATGACGAAAATATTTTACACCTTGCCTTTGGCTTGGTACCTGAGGCAAAACGTCACTGAATGAGGGATAGGCTACGAGACTGCACTTTCAGCATCTCTAGATTTACGCCCGATTGCCCTTCTTCCTCGATGCGTCCGCCTTCTCCTTATACCCAGAAGTTTGATGCGTTCATGGACTTCCTTCCTAAGTCTTTACGATGGACCACGACAGACAGAAGGATTCATGCTTTGGAGAGCGGTCGAATCATATGAAACATGCTGATTTCGTTGAGAAGAGGAGTACACGTTCAAGGCAGTCACAGAGTCCAAAGGCCCAGGATTTGGACTAACATCCCCAGATCTCATAAGGATCACCTGATAAGTTGCTATTGTGTTGGCATAATAGCTAAAACGTGGTCCAGAGTACTTGGGTGTGTTAGATTTCCACCTGGGTTGTGCAAGAAAGCTGTAGCAGTTATGCTGTACACTGAGGCAGATTCCTTTACAAAGCACACAATAGCTATCTTCTTGGTCAACTCCATTGTGAACTGTTCAGCTTCTTTACCAAAAAAAAAAAAAAATGGAGACTTTTAGTAGGCTTGAGTGACAGGTGAGGGACAAGAAGAACATGGCTGTGTTAAGGGCTCACACAAGATAGAAGTCAAGTCCAAAAAATGCAATCACTTACACCAGTCCAGCTATAGCTTCACTCAGCTTCAAATTGGTCCTGCTGATTCCAGAATCACAAATAAACTCAGTAGTAGTTGATTTGTATATTATAGATGTCAAAATTCCATAAAATAGTAGAAAGTTGAGGAGAGAGACAAGAGGGCTACCACACAGGCGCTCACTACCCAAAGTCCCAGGCCACCAGGTTCTCGTACGGAACGGGTTAAGAAATCCCAATTCGATTTATAGTCTTAACCCCGTACAATAAATTATTTCTATTATAAAATATGTATTATATCACTAACGTAATGGTGATCAGTGAAGTGAAACAAGAGAAAGTAAAGGTGAGAAAATATTGGAGAAAAAAAGGTGAAAATACATCAACGCTGCATTTTATGCTTTTACATGAAATATATCCGTCTCATTGAAAAAGAAGTGTACGATACAAAGGCCTACATTTTTTAACTACGTAATGTCAGTGACTTCAGAAGAAAAAAAAAACAGTAAACATAAGGACATAATACACTTCAGTTAAAGAAATGTGTTTCATTTCAACAATACCGAGGACTAGTTAAGTCTTTGTATGAATGGGAAGGGACGTATTAAACAATATAGAACGGGGGGGGGGGGGCGAGAAAATATTTCATCAGTAAGGTTGTGTATCATGATGGTTTGGAAATATATATGTCTAGCAATGTCTAGTTTCGGAAATGACGTGGGTTGCCCAAAAACGTTGATATCGACGTCAGCTCGCATGTTATGTGCTGAAAACATTCACTTTTCGAAATTTATGTGACGTGTGCTGCTGCCTGCCAAAATGCAAATGGAACTAGACTTGGAATTTGTCAACACTGACAAATTAGGTGATTCGATATATTCGGAAATG
Organism: Diadema setosum; assembly: GCA_033980235.1. NCBI lineage: Eukaryota > Metazoa > Echinodermata > Echinoidea > Diadematoida > Diadematidae > Diadema > Diadema setosum. The sequence goes on along the minus strand of CM067071.1, from coordinate 28,490,139 downwards.
AATGTTATGACCTTTGGCCCTTATTCACAGTGTCTGATGAAGTAGTTGTTATTGTATGAGAGGAATTTTTAATTAAGGCCATATTCTGAAAGAACAGACTTTAAGCTTTGAAATGATGTATAACTCAAATCAAATGGACTCTCTTAACCGATCTAAATATAGGAAAGAAAGCACAAACTCAGGAAAAGTGTGAACTGAGAAAAGAGGCTCTGAGATACAGTGTCTATTCAAGCGCTTAATCTTTACCAAACCGTGCTGGCTGTCCGATGAATGGGACAAAAAAACAGGAAGTAAACCACCCGAGTGACAACGATCAAGGGATTATTAAATCAAACTGAAATTAACCATGCCTAATAAATACATTCTGTCTATAACTGATGCCAACTTTCAAGCAGTAGCACTATCCTTTCAAAAGTTATTAGAGTTGAAAGGGAAGAGTGTGTACAAGTTTTTTTTTTTTTTCAAAAATGAAAAAGGGACTCTAAAGACCACTTAATCACACGATATTACCAAAAATGTTCGAGATAAATTGCCAAAAACAAAAGATTCCTGCCCGTTTTATGATCCCAAATTTTAGTATAATATCAAAGAAGACTTGCCCTTTCAGATAATATGAAAAAAAGTCAAGATCGGCTAGGTTGACCCATTTCACTTATTTTTAGTCCTCACGCAAAATCAGTGTGTGCGACTTTTTGTTCGTTTTTGTGATGCACGGTCACATATGCAAAATGTGGGGGTTAAAGGGCGTGTTTTTCTTGAGCTATTGCAAAGAAGGTCACAGAAAGAAAGACATATCTACCGACATTGAAGCTAAGCCTCAATTTCAACCATGTCTTTGGACGTAATCCCGACTTCCAATAAGAATATGGATCACAGAAACGATAGTCCAAAGTTTCATCTACATCATATTCAAATGTGGGAGAAATTCATTGAAAGACAAAATTAGCTAGTGGTCGATAAAGAACTAATTTCATTTTTCATTTCCAGAAAAAAAATAATGTACAGTGCTCCCATCGAGATAATACCTCATTTGCACAGCCATGATGGCGTCCGACAAAAGCGTCGTTATTTTACAAAATGATCCATCTATCGAGGTCCATGTGGGTGCAAAATATGACGGTGTTGCCGACGTGATGGCGACATCGTATGAAAAAACGGAGGGTTACATTAGCGATAGCCCAACGTCTCAGCTACAACATATTAAAATCTGGGAGAAATTCACCGTAGGATGATTGAGCTAGTGCTCGAAAAAGATAGTCATGTCAATTTTCATTTTCAGAAAAACTGCACTCCAATAGAGATAACACGTAAACTGGTCAAATTTGACAAGTTTACTTTCAATCCATTTTTACGAGGTGATGCCGTCATCCAATCAAAATTATACACGTAGATTTGTGAAAGAACATTTAATAAGCTACAACATATTGAAATCTGGGTAAAAAAGCGGCAAAGGATAAGTGGGATATGCTCGAGTGAACTTGAAATTTGATGACGTCTTTTTGAAAACTTATCTTATTAAGAAATTTGATATCTTTTAATCATTTTTCCAGCATTGCCAACCTATTAAATGACATTTACAACTCATCAGCTTTCAGAATATGTAAAGAAAATGGGGGGGGGGGTCACCGTCCATCCTGACGTGTAAAATCGGATTTAAAGTTGGCGGTTTTTGGGGGGGCATAGTTGCACTGTATATCGCCATTGACGCGCGCGCGGAAATTCAACTTTGACGGGCCCGTATGACGTAATATTGAGTCGGATTGACTTGAAACTTGGTAGAAATATTCCTTGACATTTCAAACATCCGATCGAAGTGAAAAAATGGGAAATATAAGCTGTCGTGCGTATATGAGCGCGCGTACGCGTCCGTCCAATTGTTTCAATTTTTCCAAAAAATGCTCCAAATGATCTCAAATGTGTGCAAAAAAATATTTGAGCTCGATTGGAATACGTAAATATTTCAACACGCGCATACGCGCACGTTTTAAGAGTAAGAAATGAAATTTGAGAATATGAGTAGAAAGAATTTGACTTGAACTATATGAGTCGTAAATTTCATTTAAAAAATCCATTCCATTAATGAGATACGAATAAGAATGTGTTTTCATTAAATGATGTCATAGTGACGTCATGGTTGACTGATCACCATGATTTTACTAGATCTGTCGTTTCTGTGACACGATACATATATGGTATAAATTTGAAATTGATAGGAAGAGGACTTTTTGAGCTAACCTCTGCACAATTTTTGAGGAGAAAAAAAAAAAGAATCAGGACAGATACAGAAGGTGATCCGAGAGGATACTCGGATCAGCTAATTAGCCTTCTTATTTTGGTGTTTTCAGATTTGCGCAAAAGTAGGATGCTAACTTCAATTTCAGATACTATAGTCAGTGTAAACAGTAAGGGTAAGTTATTTTGAGTGACGACATACATCACCGCATATTTACGTAAAATGTGCAGTGCGAAGTTCTATAGGCGAAAAAAAAAAAATGGCTGAACTTTAAAGATAATATCACATAAGTTGTGAATTAACAATAGCAATGCTGACGATAAGCGTTCACGTAAACGAGGTATATCTCTTATTTGGATCAGACGAAAATTTACAGGTCATCTGTAACTCTCTGACAAAACTTCGTCATTCTTTTCAATTCAATCCCTTCTCACTCTCTCAAAAAGACACTCAGTGAGGGAAACGGATCAGAAGGCGACAGCAGCCGCGAAACTGGCCAGGGTTCTTGGCAAGAAAACGTGCACTCTCCGGATGAAACAAACAGCTAAGGAAGCCCGTTACTATTCGCGGAGGGGGTTTCTGGAGAGGACCAGAAAAACGAAGGACACATTCAAGAAGAAGAAGAGAACAAACCCAGAGAGCGAATTCAATGCTGCAGAGGGAAACTAAGGCTAAACGTCATGAAGAAGAGTCACAGAGGTCATAGTCATTGATAGACAAGCCACCGAAAGGGGTTGGGCGGGGGGCGAAGAAGTGAAGAAAAGAAGGAAGGATGAGAACATAGACCAGAACGGAAGGGCGCTAGCAGAAAGACATTGAACCAATTCGAATCGGAAAAGAAAGCGAGAAGGGACAAGAATCAGTACGAAAGGAGGACGGGACGTACAGCACTGTACAGGGAAACATCGGGGGGGGGGGATCATTCTAGTGAGGAATCCACGTGCTAAAGATTCAGACAGCCTCAGTGAACTGAAGTGAAATACAGTTGACCCCTTTTTAACGAAGTCCTAGGGGACAGGCAGTTTGCTTCCGTTATATCGAAATTTCTTTATAACTGAAGACAAAATTAATACCAAAAAATAGAGCGGATCATGTCGTGGCCTGAATTTGGCACTACGTTGTAACTAGAGTTTCGTTATTACCGTGTTTGTTATAACGGGAGTCCATTCTTGTAAGAATGGAGAGCTCTATCGATTTACTAAAGGCGTGTGCCTGTATACTGACGAAAGTTGAAAAGAAAACAACGTTTAGAAAAATCTCACAAACTTAAATACGACAGATACCATCTTAAGTCACTGCTCCGACATTGTGGCAGTGTATAACTTGCGAAGATGCTCTTTTATGACTGAATGGTTTTCCTTGTTGACCGGTCTTGTAGATACACTTGTGTTTCAAGTGTTTCCTTTACTTGTTGTGTTGTTTTGTGTTGTTTTTTTTTTTTGTTTTCGTGTTACGTACAATGGTTATTCTGTTTTCAAGGACTTTGATTTGTGCAATGCACAATGATCAATTAATTGATTTTCGAGGAGCAGGAATACGAACAGTGAGCAAGAGTTTCAGCTACTAGCTCCATGCCTGTAATTATATTGCAAAAACAAAAAACACACACACACACAAACACAGACACACACGCACGCACCAATTCACACCAGGCAACGTACATAACAATAATGTGTTTGGATGATGTTCTCAATTTCACTATGTTCGCACGTGCCCTCCTGTGGGTACAAGATCCATATACGTTAACATCAATAAGCAATGTCAACACTCTCACAAAGATGTACAAGAAAGTTTGTAAAATTATAATCATTGACTCATGAATTTGCATGACATTTTGTACAGCATTTTGATTAGAACTTTAAAGTGATCTTCGAATTACTTCTGATGAGACGAATATTGTATCGAAAAACAACAACCAAAAAACACAATTATCCATAGAACCTTGAAGAACGAAGGCGTGACACACACAGTCCACGCAGACACACACACAATACACTGCACACAGGAGCTTCCGCACAACATTCGTTTGACACATGAAAATAGTAGTATAAAATCATTGTACTACTCTAGTCATATCCAACTCCGGTGGACCATGCAATTCACAATGATATTCGTCTCTAATCAACAGTAACACTTACTGGTAGATTTTGAAATTTGATCGTCACAATTGCCACTCTAATAGTTTATTGATTGACATGTAAATTATGATTGATAATCCAATTATGGTACATTTCGTGTCTAGACGATTTGACATGCTGAGGCATTTGAGGTTGAGCTGCCTTCAAGGCATGTCTACAGGGCCAAAACCATTAAAAATGTACAATTCAGGTTTTGAAATTTTGAAAAAATAAAGTTTTCTCAAAAACATTCCGACAACGAAAAATTGCTAGAGGATACACTGAATTTGAACTTAAACAAAAATGAGCAACAAATGTTGCAAACTTTTTACGTTCTGAAATTTGAAGCTGAACATGAAAATTTTACCACTGTAACTTACGTTACTGCGCTTATTTTTCTTTGACCATATTCATTCTGTTTAGGGATGGACAATGCAACTATCCTTCTATTGGTGGATAGTTTCGAAGATATGACCATTCTTATTTCAATGTGCCTGCTATATTTTTCATTCATTTGATGAGTTACTGTAACCGTGAATTAAGATATTGATAGATATGATGGATGTTGTTAACTATGTAAAGTTAGATTGTTTCCTATATTTTTTTTATTCGTACACATAGAACTTGCAGAAAACTGCCAAATGATTTTAGATGGATTTGTCCTACACATATTCTCAAACAATCTCAGTCACCATATGACAAATGAAAATGTGACTGTTTAAACCTTGGTAACGTTTGTTACGCATATGAGTCACGTATGTTACATGAATATATTAAACACTAAAAAAGAAGATAAATTTTAAGAGTTCTAATAAATATCAAGAGTACCAGCGTTGCAAGACCTCCAGTACTTCTGGAAGCAGATTTATTTAATTGCCGTCTGATGTTATCGTCCTTATAGTATAATGTACCATACATTTGGCCTAATATGAAACATCGGAATAAGATATTTAGATTTTAAGAGTTTATTTTGTCTGAATATTATGAGTTTCACTGCAAAATTACCTGTTGAAGTGCCCTGTTCAAAACCAAAGGAATGCATTTATATAAGAGTCACTAAAGACATTGTCAAGAGCCCCTAAAATGTATCAGTGTGTACTTTAAACAATTGTAACGTATGTTTCAAATGTTTCCAGATTGAAATATTTATCACTCGAAAGTGGAGATGCATTGGAAAGTGCATTAAAAAGGATTGATGCATAGCTAAACAACATTGCACAATGTGAGTGCACAAGCTGTTCAGCACTTAACTGTTTAGCATACCAAAGTTTACATCAAAAAGGTATATCAGGCATAAGAGTGAAAAATGTGAAATAAATTCAGTTCAAATTTCAGTTCAAATTTATTTCATATTTCCATTTTCTCAATGATAACATTACAAAATTATTGACAACAAGAGTACAAAATATATACAATCATGTCTTTTGATTGTAGAAGAAAAAGAAAAAGAAAATATATATACTTGACACAAATGTACATGGTCACATCGTATGAAAATGTCACTAGTAAGTATAAGAAATATGATGGGGCCTACATAAAAGCTTTAAAGCTTGTAAAACTGTAGGTTCCCGAGTTCATAGGCATATGATTTTACATGGAGAACGGATATGTTTGTCTTGACCAACAAAAATTACACCAGTACAAAAAAAAAATAGATGAGTAATAAACTAATGAACCACATTGATATCGCACAAACCAGACTGCATACAAATCTCGCAGTGTTTGAATAACAAAAATGCTGTATTATTAAAAGATGTATCGGTACCATGAAATAACTTAAGTAACTTGGTGCTGCGGACAAGGATAAAAGACTGGGAGCGTAAAAAGGTTGCTAAAGGCTTGGTAGTGTGTATCCACTAAGTAATAACTGTTTTAATTTGCGTTTGAAGGTGAATAAAGATAAGGAAGAAGTGATATCTAGAGGGAGATCATTCAAATATCTGGGTCCAGTAAATATACTATTGTCTTCTTTGCAAAAATAGTGCGAGTACGGGGAAGGTGATAGGCGTCACTCTGGCGAGTGGGATAACAGTGGACAGAACGATTCCTTTTGAACATGTGGTAATTCATTAGTTGTTAGTTTATACATGAAAATTCCGAGATTATAATAAAATAAGTCTGAAATTTTCAGAATTCTGTTTTGATGGAAAAAACAATTGGTATGGGCAAAATATCCGGCGTGGTTTATGATTCTTATTGCACGCTTTTGAATACGGAGAAGGGAATCTAGTAATGAGTGAATTGCATTTCCCCACGCCAAAATTCCATAATTGAAGTGTGGAGATATTAAACAAGAATATATACTCTGCAAAATATGAACAGGAAAAAAATGTTTTAGCTTATTCAAAATCCCAATATTTCTAGACAAAATTTTACTTACAAAATTAACATGAGTTTTCCAGGATAATTCTTGGTCAATCCAAAGCCCTAAAAACTTTGTATTATTAACCTGCTTTAAACATAAATCATTTATTTTGATATCATAGGGAACAACATTCAAAGAATTACTAAATACCATATAATGAGTTTTTTCTATGTTCAAGGACAATTTGTTCGCATAAATCCAGGATTGCACGGACTTGAGCTCAGTATTCATCATATTTACTAATGCATTAGGGTCTCGATGTGAAAAAAACAAGCTTGTGTCATCGGCGAAACAAATGAATGACAAAATTTGCGATGATTTTGGAAGATCGTTTATGTATACTATAAATAAAAGTGGGCCTAAGAGGGAGCCCTGCGGGACTCCACATGAAATAGGCTTTAATTGCGAATCATGGCTATTGATATTAACAAATTGCTTTCTTTCTGTTAAATAACTCTTAAACCATTCTAAGGGGGTACCGCGGATTCCATAGTGACACAATTTATAAAACAAGATTTCATGATCTATCGTGTCGAAAGCTTTAGAAAAATCAAGAAAAACTCCAATTGTATGTTCAAAACTATCTATAGCATGAGCTACCTTGTCTATAAAAGTAAGTAAAGCATGGGTTGTGTTGTAATGTTTTCTAAAACCAAACTGAGAATCCGACAGAATGTTATGATTTGTGAGAAATTTTAATAATCGTGTGTAAACCACCCTTTCGAGAATTTTAGAGATTGAAGTCAACAAAGAAATTGGTCGGTAATTATTAACCAAATCTTTCTGTACCTTCTTAAAGATAGGGACGACTTTTGCGACCTTCATCTTATTGGGGACTTTGCCATTAAGTAAGGATTGATTGAAAATGTATGTAAGAGGAGTAATGATTTCGTTTAAAACATTTTTTAAAAGAAAATGTGTAATTCCATCATATCCTGAACTTTTTTTTATCGTTCAAATTCTTAATAATATCTATAATTTCTTCTTCAGCAATAGGTTCAAAAAATATTGATTGAGAATTCCTATTACCTAAGTATCTATAAAATTCAGTTGATGATTTCGGGATTTTACTGGCAAGATGTGGACCAAGAGTTGCAAAATAATCATTGAAAGATTCCGCCATATTGACCGGGTCGTTAATCTGGCGGCCGTCCACTGAAATATATTTAGGAGGATCAGTATTGTTTTTATGTTTGAGCGCCTCATTAATCACCTTCCACGTACTCTTCACATCAGATTTATATTTAACAAACTGTCGGGAAAAATAATTTCGCTTGGCTATACGTATTATGGATGTCAATATATTCCGATAACGAACATAATTATCTTAATTTGTTTAAAGGGGATGGATCTTTACGATACTTATGAAAAAATTTATTCTTGCGGTTAATGGACCTGAGAAGAGATTTTGTAACCCATGGTTGTCGTGGTACTTTTTTATAATTAGAATGGTGAGGTCTTCGGAGAGGAACACAAGAATCATAATTAACAGTCAAAATATTTATAAAATTTTCAAAGGCTAAATCAATGTCGCTTAGACTGTATACGGTGGACCAATCCTCTGAACTTAATTTCTCCCTAAGTTTATCAAGGTTGGATTCCGACATTACACGAATACCTGGGTTATGAGTGTGAGAAGCATTAGCAGTCATAAAACTGGACACAAGGGCGTAAATTGGGAAATGATCAGTAACGTCAGAAACTATTATGCCAGATGTAATGTCAGAAAATGAATCATTTACAAAAATGTTGTCAATAAGAGTAGATACATCATCAGTTATTCGAGTCGGTTTCCTTATAAGGGGAATAAATGATTTCGACAACATAAGATTAAGAAAATCTGCGCATAAGGGATTATCACTGTAATTAAGGAGATTGAGATTAAAATCACCCATGACAAAACATGTCTTACTGTCAAAGTAAGTGTTCGAGATAAGGCCGCAGAATAAATCTAAAAATTCAGCAGGGTTTGAGCTTGGGGGTCGATAAATCTCCCCAATTATAATATTACCTTTGTTTGAAGTTTTGACCTCGATAAATACACTCTCTAAATACACTCTCTAAATACACTCTCTAAATCACAGCGAGCCTATGAATTTTAAAATGCAAACACCAGCACTGCTTTATGATTAATAATGCATGATTATCACTAGTTTCATTAATGAACAAACCATGCATAAATGTTGCTTAAAACGTACAGATTTCTTGGCACATTGTTCAATAATGTGCCATGGTAAGTTTTAAGCAACAATAATGCATGGTTTGGGTAATATTCACAAAAATATAGAATTATGAACAATTTAAGGGTGGTCACGTAAATAGACAGTTTTCTCACGGTTTTAGATTGAGAGTATAACTGACCTATAACACACTAGTCTATAAAGACAACAATGATAAACACAAAAAGGCGCACCTTTCATAATTTTGATGCCCCCTTGTTTTGTCCTTTTTTGGGGGAGGGGGGGGGGGGAGAGGCAATGGAAAAGGCATAGAAATGTCAGAAGAACAAATTGCAATTCTTCTATTTCCATTACATAGAATAAAAGTTCGGTGACATATGTGACCCTGCACCTCAAAACAAACAAAAAGTCGCCAGACATGAATTTTTGGTTAAGACCATATTCTGAAAGAGCAGACTTCAAGCTTTAAAATGATGTATAACTCAAATCAAATGGACTCTCCTAACCTATCTAAATATTGGAAAGAAAGCACGAACTCAGGAAAAGTGTGAACTGAGAAAAGAGGCTCTGAAGTACAGTGTCTATTCAAGCGCTTAATCTTTACCAAACCGTGCTGGCTGTGCGATCAATGGGACAAAAAAACAGGAAGTACACCACCAGAGTAACAACAATGAAGGGATTATCAGATTAAACTGAAATTAATCATGCCTCATTAACACATTCTGTCCATAATTAATGCCAACTTTTAAAGCAGTAGCACTATCCTTTCAAAAGTTATTAGAGTTGAAAGTGAAGAGTGTGGACAAGGTTTTTCAGAAATGAAAAAGGGATTCTAAAGACACACCTAATGACACTATTCTACCAAAAATGTTCGAGATAAACTGCTAAAAAACACACTTTCCTGCCCGTTTTATGATACCAAATTTTAGCATAATGTAAAAGAAGACCTGCTCTTTCAGAAAATATGAAAAAGTCAAGTTCGGCTAGGTTGACCCACTTCACTTATTTTCAGTCCTCACGCAAAATCAGTGTGTGCGACTTTATGTTCGTTTTGAGGTGCACTGTCACATATAAAATGTCTTCAATGTATATTACATCATTGTAAAAGACAACTGTAAACTCACAATCTGGTATTTTTCTGCAAAAGGCAACTTTCAATGAAAGGTATAGTGGGTAAGCCAGTGTAGGAGAGAATAATGCAAAAGTGGCGAGTTGTATCAGAGTGAAATTATATAAAATTTGGTATAGGACTAAGAGCGTTAGTATGACGCTTTCTTCTATTTTCTTGGTTAAACATCATATTTTCATTAATATCTCGGAAGAGTTTAGATTGGGTAGAAATTTTTATGAATTATTTTCGGTGCATAAACAAGGAAATTTACATACATTTCATCCTTTCAATTTGATATCTACAAGCCAACACTTTTATCCAGTACCTTTCATTGTAAAGCATACATAAGTATACATCATTAGCAAATTTTTAAATTTGTGAATCAATTTCCTTGTCAATCCTTGTCAATCAAGTCGACATTATCACCTTCCCTTTGCTGAGATCGGTTTAAGTCTTCTTTTATTTTCTTGCCGAAGGCTTTGTGCTTTTTAATCGTTCATTTGTTTTAATCTGCGCTCTTGTTTTTCCCAACTCTTGAGATTTTCCACAGGAACGTAATACTTTTTTACACGTTGTTTCTCGGATTTACTCTCTTAAAAAAATCAAGTGAAAGTATTCACTCTTAACGGGGTGAATAACAAAAAGAGTGAATTTAGAGTGAAAATGTTCATTTTCACTCTTTTTATAGTGACCTCAGGGACCACTCCTAAATCCCCGAGCTCACCCCAAAATGAGCGAAAATGAACTTTTTTCACTTAAAATTCATTCCAATTTTACTCTAAATTTACTCTTTTTTGTATTCACTCCATGAAGAATGAATATTTTCACTCAATTTTTTTTAAGAGAGTAAGGAAGGCTTCTTCTCCAATCTTTTTCTTTTTCCTTCTTCAGTAATCGGCCTGAATCTTGGCTCTTGATTTTCCCATTTTGACCTCTTGGAACCCAAGGAGTAATGATAAGATTCCCTTCACAGAGAAATAAGAAAATCCATACTGCAAATCAGTAATACGATATTCTTACATAATTACGTAACCTACGTTACCTCTAATTTCAAGGAATGAAGTGTCACGTAATGAATTTGGTAGACTACAATCACTATAACTTTGAAGTAAATGATATGATAATCAGAATGAAAACAATTATTTTCATCATTCATGTATCATTAACATACATATTTGATTGATTTTGACAGAGTGATTGAAACCTACGTTACCAGGGTATTCAGGGCCTCATTGACAATGTTTATCGCCAAAAAGAATGGTTAGTTCAAGCCTAAAAGTTAAATATGTTTTTCATCTGTTTATTTATGGATATTAGACTTTTTTAGGATAAAGCTTTGGTGAAAAGTACGACAGTGTACATGCAGATGTAAAATTGAAACCTACGTTACCTTAAGTGAAACCTACGTTACAACATTGACCCTATGTTTAGGTACCTTAATGTTGTATAAATATCTGAGTGAGATGTAAACTTGTTATTCTCCTCGACAAAACAAACACCAAAGTACTTGCTTATAGTAAAAGTGTACCAATATTTGAATGTAATTACGCTAAACATGACTTTGAAAATATGTATACCGTTTGCTCAGATACTGAGAAAGATCTCGTGCAGTCCATTCCCTGTGAGTCGTCAACGTGATGCGCCATTTTGTCGCAAGGACTGTTTCTAAGCAACTATGGAGTAAGATGGTTCTAGATAGCACTTGTTATCGATGAATTAATGGTTGCAATGTTGGTGAATCTAATTAAGATTATTTTTTCGGGGGTAACGTATGTTTCAGTAACGTAAATTAAATCTGACCTTCAATGTGACTTTTTCAAGCGATTAGTAATGGCTCATAATTGAAAACTCAGTGGAGAGATTGGGGTACCGTATGCCTATGTTTGGTATCTTCCTTGTAACATTTTCATTTTTAATGTTCCATAGCGGTGGTAACGTATGTTTCATTTCTTAACCATACGGTCTGAAACATGTTAGTGCTTGAAGCTTTTTCTCTGCAGCAGATAAACAGGTGGCACAACTATTGTTTACAGCATTGGACGAGACATTTTCTAAGTTTTTAGGACGGATAATTCACAATTTCAACCCCAGGGAATGTTTTAAAGGAAAACTTGAAATCATGGTAACGTATGTTTCACAGGCCTTTGCGACAATTTTGACTTGTAAAATAATTCAACTGAATAATTTTCAATTATATTTCTTTTCATTCTAACGTGTAGGCAAATGGCTTAATTTGCCTTAGTACAAGTTTTAATGAGAAAAGATCATGCTTTCATTTGCATGATAGTAACATATTGGCAAAACTACTAATTTGCGACATGCTGTTTTTGGCGGGTTTACCATCTTTATGAATGCATAACTTCCGAAAGAATCATAACTGTATGTTCAAATTCTCGGCAGTTTTAGTTAACAATGTACTAACGGTAACTATTACCCGAAACTTATGACAATCGGTCGTTGCTTTATTTTTTCTTTGGTAAAACTATTGCGACAAGTATTTCACTAAATTGTACATATTTAGTGGTTTTGAACCTACAGCAAAAGGTGTTGTTTATAGACGACGAATACTGTGTGTACACTATGCCACGTTCATTGTAAGGATATTCCCTTATAGTCCTTGGAAATTGTATACACGGTGCCTTGCAATGGGACTCTTTATTATCATTGTATAGTAGGCCATGGGGTGAGCTGGTTTTTTCGCTTGTTTCGTTCCGACAACTGCGGCACTAAAATTTCTCCACAGCTACGTGTAAACAAATAACCAAAAAGGCTACAGGAAAAAGTTCGACACAAACCCTCCTGTAGTATTTTGGTAATTTAGGGGGAAACAGTGAACTTTTTTTGTCACTGAGGAGCTGAATATGTACACTTTGCCGTGTACGATATTCATTCGCGAACGATCATGTGATGTATGTTATCCAATCCGAATCGAGAATTATCGTTTACGAGTCAAAATGGCCGCCCCCTGTGAGCCTGTCGACGCGTCTACGTCGTCTGCTCTGCCGAAACTTTTAAGATGCGTTATTATGCATGTAACGTCGCGATGAAGTTTGACAATTTCACGGCCATGACAAACCTAAGATAGACGAAACCTATTTTGTGCGCCAAAGAGTGGATCAAACTGAGTGGGGGAGACCGTGAAATCGCAGACCAGAACGAAGTGATTCAGCTGCTCGGGGGACTGACTGCAACCTACGTAGGATAATGTACAGGTTAGTTTACGTGCGTACAGTCGTAGCAGTCGACACTGCAGTGCAGTCTCTCTCATGTAATATGCGTAATGTTAATGACCATGATGACTACAAGTACAACGTTAGCTATGTCATGAACGTTGCTTGTGTATGTTATAATGGGCGCTAATGCAGTAGCTTAATTAGCCATTAGCGTAAGCGTGTCTGTTACATTTTAGATAAATTTAGATGTAATTTTACATGTTGTTCTATGTACAGCCCAGGTTAGGTTGATGTGGCTGATCGGTGATATTGTTTTGTAAAAATCTTGACACACAGGACTGGATTGAAAAAGGTCTAAACTGCATGTAAATTTATATTTTCATAATCATGGCCATGGAGTATTAATATTAAAAATCCATCCTGTTTCTCTCACCCCGAAATTGGCGAATCCCCCCTCAAAACACACATTTAGCATCTCATTAAATTAACTTATTAATATTTGATATAAATAGGTCTAAAAAACCAACAATAACAAGAACATAATTTCAACAATCAAACTCCCTAAAACATGATTACCATTATGTTGTGCCAAACTATAAAGCAGTGGGTGGTGGCGATAGTGGAAGGCCAAGGAATACTAGTATTAATGATGATAAGGCAGTTGTATTCATAATTATGATAATTGATATTGCATGTGATCAGGTGCTGAAAGCTGTAAATGTAATTTAAAATCAGTAATTGGACTGCAAGTACAAGTTGAAGTAGTTGATGATGACAATGATCATGAGGTGTTAATGATTACCTGGCATAGTACTAGGGCCTATTGGTAATTACAAGATTCAAATATTGGCAGTCAATAGTCTACCGTACATTTAATGATATATTGAGTGTAATGCTCAACCCCTCCCTCTAGCGTTTAGCCTTTTTTCCCCCTAACAAAATCCAACGGCTAATCATTGCTGTTCATTTCTCCATTGTATTGAATAGGATTCCATGAAACGTGCTACAAGAGGTTTATAGGTAGCAAACGCCTGAATCTCGCTAGGAAACGAAAGCTGAAGGAGGAGCCCGGTCCGTCAGCAGGAGCATCTGTTTCCTCCCCTAAGACGCTCACATCAAGATCAAGATATTCTTCTGGAAGCTCTTCAGGTTCTGCTGTGTTGCCTGTAAAATGCATCATTTGCAACAGAGTCAACCTGCTCATTACTTGCCAAGGGAAATAGGTTAATATGATTGATATTGAAGCATGAAAACATTGTCATGTTACTATAAGTTGTCCTTGATAAAATGGAGCAATATATATACACCACTGAAACACACATACACAAAGAACTTCAGTGCAAAGTTCAGAAACAACAGAATGTACTGTATATGCACCAGTGCTTTGGTCAATGTGATTGATATTCAAGAATTGACATTTTACCAAAGTTGTGCATGATAAAATGTCTTTGTAATACAGATTGCTTCCTGTATTTTGAATGCCAATGTTTATGCAACATGTTTTGACTCCTTGCCTCAGTATGTGATTGTTCACCCTTTAGCAAACATTTCTGCCCACTATTATGATTTGATTAGGATTGAATTATTCTAAGAACAAAGATGTTTTCCTAAGTGTGGTTTTTTTCATAAAACTGAATGACTACAATTAAAATTTGTTTTTCCCACTCTGGGAAAAAGAATATGTAAATATTATTAATACTGAAACAGAATGTTCATGTAGAAAGGTCAGTACAATGTAGGTGTGAGTACAAAATCAGTGTGCTAAAACTAATACACACCAGCCAAATGAAACTTGTGCATAAGTTTAGTCAGGTTTGCACAGATCCTCTGATATTGGAAGTTAATTGCAATGTTATCATAATTTTTAATGCCAAACCTGTTTTATTCTCTCCAAGATTTTCAGGTACACATTGCCTCCAATACAGAATCCAACAGTTTTCACTCATGAATGGGTAAACTATAATTTTGCCTTTATTTTATATATTGGCATTTTTCAAAACTTTTACACCCTTTCAAGGATATTTGGACCATGGAATGTTCCAGGAAATTTATTAAAACTAGAAAATTTGACTGATTATCATTTTGAGCTATCTTACATGAAAGGAGGTAGTGTCCCACCATGCTGTAACCTAATGATAGCAATGAAAACTTCAAGAAATTTTATGAAGACTAAATTTTCTAAAGTACTGTATAATATTTCATGAACAATGTGATTGCTATGTGATCTAAGTATATTAAAGCTTCTTAAGAAGAAGAAGAAGAAGAAAAGAAAAACATGTTTACTGATAAACAATACGATCTGTTTAATAGTAATGTCTCATGTGTGTAAATGAGTGTGTATGTGTGCGTGTGAGTGTATATAATATGTCAGAGTTTTTATGCACCTGTGTATGTTAATGCACTGATCATTACATGTATTATATCATTGTGTATGTTCATGTTTATGATCATCTTTTTTTATGATGCTGATGTGATAAATGGCCAAGGCATGTAGAATAATATTTTAATACACTTGGGTATATTGAATCTTCATAACTATGTGTGTGCGTATGTGTGTGTGCATGTGAGGGTGTGTGTGTGTGTGTGTGTACAATAAGATTCTCCCACATGCACGCGGACACACACACAAACAAACGCACTGAATTTTTTCTCTTTTTTTTTTTGCCTTGAATGATTAGTCATTTGATTAATAGCATGTCTTTAAACAGAATATAAGGCATTTGCCTTGACCTCTGACGGTCAGTCAGTGCTCTCTCTCTTACGGTCTCGAACCACTTTGCTCTTGTCTTCCTTTGCATAGCCAGCATCAGGAAAAGCTGAAACATGAGATATAATGCAACTATTAAACCAAAACTTCACTTTTTTTTCTAGGTATATGGCTAAAAGCAGTGCTTTACAAATGTGTATATGTATTTCAGCTTAGAAACACCATTGGAACTATACTGCGGCTAGCAGCCCCATACGCATAACTGCGGCCAGCAGCCCCATACGCATAGCGTCATGGGGCTGTGAACTGTAGCATACAGGATCATGACGGAAGTTTTATCGCGGACAAATATCAACTTAAAATCGGGGAAAAATCTTCAATTTGAAGACTTATTAATAAATTTGAAGTATTGATAACAGAGTTCGTGCAAGGGTTGCTTCTGCAAATAGTTCCTTTCTGTTCAAATTGATGACTAAATGTGACTCGGTCGAGAGGAAACTGGGAGAACTACACTGAATTGACGGCCAGCGCATGCACACACAGACAGCTTAATATCCAGTCAATGGATTCGAAATTTGTGCGCAGTGATGTGTGCGCCTGCGCTGACCGTCAATTCAGCGTAGTTCTCCCACTTTCCTCTCGACCGAGTCACATTTAGTCATCAATTTGAACAGAAAGGAACTATTTGCAGAAGCAACCCTTGCACGAACTCTGTTATCAATACTTCAAATTTATTAATAAGTCTTCAAATTGAAGATTTTTTCCCGATTTTAAGTTGATATTTGTCCGCGATAAAACTTCTGTCATGATCCTGTATGCTACAGTTCACAGCCCCATTACGATATGTGTATTGGGCTGCTGGTCGCAGTTTATAAAATATGGATTTTCGCAAAAACTACAGGATATTTCGAGGAGAACTTTTTACAGTATATTTAGGATGTACAAAACATCACATTTCCGCATTCAGAAAGTAGTGCCAGTGTTGCTGGAACGAAACCCATTTTCTAAGCCTCTTTTTCAGCTTCACCCCATGGCCTATAGCTCATAGGATGTTATCGCCTTTTGTCTTCCTCGTTATGTATTATGTTAATGGAGACAAGTTCCGTTTTGAAATGTCATCTATATTGCTTTCTTTAGGACGAGTTTCTTGTCCTACTTCGGGATTAGACTCGTTATTTTGTGACTGGATGAACACTCCTATGATGAGACAGTGAATTTGACTCAAGTCGAAAGAACCCAATCGAATCTACATGATTCACGGAAGTGTGCACTCATGCAGGAGTGTACTATCATGTACCGTGCAGTCTGCATGAGCAGTGGGATTGGGGTTACATCCTGATGGAGAAATGATGATGGGTTTGTACTTTTCTCGTTAAAGAAACTGACATTGGACCTCTCTCGATTAATGAAATTAGGTTGGCACCCTGCTCGAGAAATGAACTTGGGTTTTAGCCTTGCTAGACAAGTGAATTTAGATTTGAACCCTGCTAGAGCAATGCATTTGAATTGTACCTTGCCAGGAAGTCAGATTGGCTTTGCAGTGTGGCTGAGAAGTAAAATTGGGTATAATACTCATTTTAGTCAGTGAACCTATATTTCATTTCAATTCGAGTCATATCCAACTCGGGTCGCCCACTTGCTTCATCCAACATCTGGATAATTATTTTCCTCGTCAAAATTATTTTTTGGTACCCGTTCAATCATCTACATTTCAGTATTGCAGTTACGGTACACCATTCCGATGAAAGCACTGTAATTAGATATATTCAAAGTCATTACACGTTGCTATGTTAAGGTTTGGAAAAATACACAATCTTAGTAATATTGCAATTAAGGTACACCATTTCGATGAAAATGCTGGTATACAATCTGAGTCATGCGTTGGTGAATTAAGCTTTGGATAACTTGTTTCTAATGACTGGGACGTCGATGTTTCTGGAATTTAGCGTTGCTGTTAATAATGCGTTGTTTGTTTAAAAAAAGAAAATGTGCAGGCAATGAATGTTGGTGTAGATGTTTTTATATGCGTAGTCTGTATATAGGACTTTTACCACATGCGGAATTTACAGTGTGTGTTATTTCGTTACTGCAATCGTATCCCAAAATGTAGCGTTGTCTCTCTTCAAAGTATTTCCGAAATTCCTTCATTTTCCTTTTCTTCTACACATTCAAAAACACACTGTATAGAGCTACAGCTGCACTTCCCGATAAACATTTCTCTCTCTCTATGTTTTCTTTGTATGCCACTGATGTCTCTTATAGTCCTGTTAACATATCATTTTTTTTTCTCGGTATTGGGCTTCCGAAATCAAAGTTTGTTGTATTGACAAAGTTATTCAGGGCCAACATTATTACACGGGCTGTCTGTTCAGTAGGTCCATCCTTTGTTCATACAGTACGTATCTGTTCTCCTAGGTAATGTATTACAGTGTTTTGTTCTATCAATGATGTATCATAATATCTTGCTATTATTTTACAAAGTTTCTTTATAAATTTGCCGCTTATCATGCGAATGTATATTTTGTCGAAAAAATTGAATAAATGTCCACTGAATTAAAATGAATCTTAAAGAATTCGTATCATAATCATTATGCATGTCTAAAACTTAGTAAATCTCACATCATTATGTTGTAAAGAAGTCAATATCGGCTGTTTCGAGCCAGTATGGTTCAATTAACAATGAGTATGGTTGAAAATTTGCACGTAGGTGATTCCTCAACTCATGCAAAAACCAGTCTACCAGTCTTCGTCACATCAATACAAAACTCCAGTCCGATGTGAATAGCATCTCTGATTGGATTACACAGTATGGACTCTCTCTGTCTACTAATAAGTCTAAAGTGGTTATATTTCACTCTCGCCCAGTTTCTCCCACAGGTTTCTGCATTCGTCTCCAGAACGCTCCGCTTGAAGTCGTCCCTTCTCATAAATACCTAGGGGTTACCCTTGATTACTCCTTGTCATGGTCCCCTCATGTTCAAGACATCTTAATGAAATGCAACAAACGGTTAAACCTCCTCCGTTCGCTAACCGGTTCAAACTGGGGCGCCGATACACAAATCCTTCTCTTACTCTACCGGTCCCTAGTCCGCCCTCATCTCGACTACGCCTGTGAAATCTATGGTTCTTTATCCCCGCTCCTTTCAAGCAAACTAGATACAGTACAGGGCCATGCCCTTCGAATATGCACCGGCGCGCTACCATCCACTGCCCTGCATGCACTTCAAGTAGAATGTAACGAACCACCACTCCATATACGCCGTGAAAGGGCCGCCTTCAATTACTGCGCCTACATATACACACTGTCCCCACGTCACCCCGTCCGAAAAGCCATTGTCAACTGCTGGCAATACTCTTCGAATAAATGGCCACAAAACAACTTCCTTTCGCTCTCCGAGTCAAGCCGCTTACGGACACTTTCCTAAAGCTGCAACCAATGCATGTTTATCCCAGTCCCCCTTGGTCCATTGAACATCCCAATATTGACTTCTCTCTTCACAGCTCATGTCCCAAGACCGCCCTCCCTTCAGCGCAATATCAAACTGCTCTTCAAACCATAAAGACCACATATTCAAACCACCTGACAATTCACACTGACGGTTCCCATGATCCCTCCACTAACTGTTCTGGCATTGGAATTTACGTACCTCACTATCGTCATGAAATAAGTGAAAGGGTTTCACCCATCTCAATTTGTCGTACAGAACTGGTAGCAATTCTTCTTTCCCTATCATGGCTGGAATCCTCACCCCCTCTCAGAGCTGTTATTTTCTCAGATTCTCTCAGTGCCTTGACACTTTTGAATAACCACACCTCAAATATCCTTGACCTTCCCAAATGAAGTCCTTCTTAAATGCTCAAATCTTGTAATGAATGGGTGTGACATCACTTTAGCATGGGTTCCAGCTCACTGTGGTCTAGCGGGCAACGAAAAAGCCGATTATCTTGCCAAACAAAGTTTACGTAAGAACATTACAATCAGTGTTCCTCTAAGTGTTGATGATATACGACATGTAATTGAACATAGGTGTCTTGACGCTTGGAACGCGTTATGGCGCTCGTCCAAGAAAGGACGCCATCTTTTCAACATCCAACCCTGTGCCTCAAACACCTTCACCTTTGAAAGTCTGAATAGACGTGATGAAATAATAACTCACCGACTCCGCATGGGCAGAGCAAGATTAGCAACTTTTTATCATATTATCCGTAAGCACCCCACTGGTCTTTGCTCAATATGCAATGCACTGGAAACCGTGGAACATTATCTATTACACTGCAAACAACACACAAATCAACGTACAAATCTCATGCGTGCTATCCATAAGCAATCACTAAACATCTCTGATTTACTCGCAAATCACAAAGCTCTGGACGCAGTTATTGCCTTTGTCAAGGAAACCAACAAATATCACAGTATTTAAGATTGCATAACTTTGCTGTAGCATGGACTTTGCAAAGTCTTGCAGAATGTACATGTACATCATTTTGCAAACGTAGATTTCAAGATATTTTTGAGACGTCGTATCATATGTTAATATGCATTATTGTTATTATCAATTACTTGTTTATTAATAATGTCTCCCACGTTGCTGTGGAATGCATTTGAAGATGTATGTACATGTATCATACATCTTCATATATAATTGCGAGTTGCCTATACACACGTCATGTTGGCATAATTATATCTGCTTATCAATGATATGTGGATTTTTGTGTTTGTTTCGTTTTTTCTTTCGTTTTTTTTTCTCATGCTTGATTGTGATAAATCTCACTTATGTTTTATTTAGTCTCGTTTTCCCCTTCCCAGTACACAGGGGAAGGACTTTCAATCTCTCCTATCCTCAGTAATAGACCTTCACGACATTCGCAGCGCACATCGCTCTCCGGTCCCCTCCGACAACAAGCCGACCTTGGTCAGCCGTCACGTCGAGGCCTCCATCCGTCCATCTCGCCTCTAGGTGCCGGAATCTGCAGCGAGCGGGTTTGCGGAGTCGCTGCTGCAGATCCCGGCATCTCCCTCAATGGGTCTCTATTATATAAAATATATACATGTATATTGTCTTACGTTCCTTGCGGGTGTTTCCCTAGCAAGAACAGGGGATCTTTTCGTTCATATACCAATAGTGTAATTTTATAAATGATACATTTTTCATTATTTTTGTGGTGAGAACAACTTAAAATGTTTGTTAACCCTTTTCGTATGAGTCGCCTGCACTTAATTAATACTTTAAATTTGTGGTTTGAATTTATTTTGAAGACTGTCATGACTCCCACTTTCTGGCACTAAATTGTACTTTGTACTTTTTATTTTTTGGGGCTTGAAGCCCGCAGGTATACTCATACGTCTTTGATTCCAGGATTATATCTGTATCATATTTCTTCGTTGTTTGCTGCAAATATTTTTCTGTATCAACGCCTTAGAGTTCCTTGATATAAACACTGCGAATATTTTTTTCTGTATATGCAAATATTTTTCTGTATCAATGCCTTAGAGCTCCTTGATATAAACACTGTATATATATATATATATATATATATATATATATATATATATATATATTCTTCTCTCTTTCGAAACAATGATACAGTTATAGTAATTTTATCTATTTCGTAAAAAACATACCATTGTGTGTGTGCTCTATTTACATACTGTACATTATTTTGGGTTGAACCATGATATGGGTGTGTCTGTGCGCGGTTGGAGGTGTGTGTATGTGGTTGAGTGTGTGCACGTGAATGAGTTAGTGTGCGGTACACGCGCGCGTGTAATGTGTAGTTATTTGAGTTTGTCTGAAGAATATGAGGTATTCATCAATATCATATGAGCTCCCTCGTGGAGACGTAATGAGCTCCTTTATGGAGACAATATGAGCTCCCTCGTGGAGACTTTATGAGCTCCTTTGTGGAGACAACATGAGCTCCCTCGTGGAGACGATATGAGCTCCCTCGAGGAGACTTGGTATGCATTTAATATTCTTGTTTATATCTCTCTAAGATCTATAATGTTTGTTTTATGTTATAAGTGCTGTCTGGGGCAAATTATTTGTATAGGGCCCCATTTCTCTCTTTTTCTCTCTTCTTTCGATCTTTAAAATAACAACAACAACAAAAACTGTGTCAATACTATATGCCAAAACTGGTAATACCCCATCTACGGCGAATCAATGCCAGTCTGGGGAAGTCTGAGCAGAATTCAGTCGGCGAAAGCTATATCATTCTTACTGAAAGAAGTGGGGAAAACTAGTGACCACACGTGACTAATCAGAATGGAGAATTCATCGTATGACGTATTGATTATATCATTTATTATTAAAAAAAACAGCCCATCATGTCAAATAATATAATTATCAGTGAAGCACAGTCCCGGTTTTTTTTTTCGACATTAGCAAGAATCTCGCTTCCGGGGGATCCCAAGAGGAGGCGGGGCCCGGCGGCCGTCAGATGGTAAAACGGTCTAACTCGAAAATTTGACTTTTTGAGGTAGAGTCACTTTTCGGGACATGTGAGGGTGCTCTTTCCAATGGTGATATCGAGAAAATCCCATCATGTCTTGTTTTAGAGATAATTTCCGCTATCTGGTACTTTTTTTTTGTATTTTCCTTCAGATTTGATGGTAAAACAGTCTATCTTTGAGTTAGCCCATTGTCGGTAATATGGTTTGGAGGTAAAACGAGCTATCTTTTACATAAACCATATATCTTCTTAACTGAGATTATTAAAATCATCGCTGTCAGATGGTAAAATGGTCTATCTTCGAGTTAGACCAGTTTACATAGTGTTTGTGGTCTATCTAGAAGATAGATCATTTTACCATCTTATGATGTGTAGCGGGAGTGTATACATGTGCTGTGGTTAAACAGTCTATCTGCACAAAAATCTCATTTATTTTATAATTAAAACCCCAAATAAGAACAAAATTCTTCAGTTATCAGTGTTTAATATGCTTCTTCTTGTCACATTGCTAAAAAATGCATTATACCCATCTCCGAAAAAAGCTCAAACCTCTAAACTTTAAAGTCATTTTTCTCAGAACAGTAATTTTCGAGATAGACCGTTTTACCATCTGACGGCGGCCGGCGTGTGTAGAGTGAAGATGGATCACATGCTTTTG
The DNA here is from genome assembly GCA_033980235.1 of Diadema setosum. Lineage (NCBI taxonomy): Eukaryota > Metazoa > Echinodermata > Echinoidea > Diadematoida > Diadematidae > Diadema > Diadema setosum. The sequence continues at coordinate 28,467,142 of CM067071.1, read as the reverse complement.
GGTCCTTCATGCACATGACGTGGGTTCAGAAGTCAGCAGGGGTGAAGATGGGGGAAGATGGGGAGAGGAGGAGTATCCCAGCTCGACCTGATGACCTAAAAGGAGGAGGAGAGGGGGGGGGGGGGGCTTCCACTAGTATTACTCATAATCACCAGATTTTCTAATAGCGTGTACATTTGCACATATTGCCATTCTATTTCCCCTATCCTTATCATGCCATTAATATTCTTCGGGGGGGGGGGCGATCCGGCAGTATTACTCATAATCACCAGTATTTCTGATAACCTGTACATTTGCACATATCATTACTATTCTATTTCCCCTAACCTTATCATGTCATTAATATTCTTCGGGCGGAGGGGGGGGGGGGGGTGGTCCAGCAGTATTACTCATAATCACCACAATTACTAATAACCTGTAAATTTGCACATACTCCTAACCTTATCATCTCATCAATATTCTTCATCACACATATCACTGTCATCTTCTGCAGACTAAAAATACAAATATACCTATTCCTAAAATATTCTAATCTCCAGAATTTACTCAATCATATATACAGCGACCTCCGACATACCTGCATAATACTCTATAATTTATAACCTTCCTGGTTGTCACTGTATTTCTATAACACAAAATAAACATACACATATGAAGAAAACACAGGCTAACCATAACTGGGCCATTCTTCAAAAAAAAAAAAATGTGCAAAACTTTGATTTTCGTGTCGCCAACATGATCAGAGAGTTTAAATTGATATTTTTTTTCCCTTAGATATCAATTTTTATAGGTAAGTTTATCCTAGAAGTTAGACCTGTTAAATATATATCAATAAAGCCATTAGGAGGAAATGAATATTTTTGTAGATAATAGTGTATAGAATGGTAATGGCACATCATACAAGTTGCCATCAAACATGTCAGATACGTTACCAAAATACTAAAACAATGTATCGTGCAGCAAGGTTAAAGGAGATGGCTAGTAACTGATCTGTGAGAATCAGTTGTATGCTCTTAAGTGTTTTGTAAGTGGATCTCGATTATCTCGCAAAAAGTTAAAACCTAAATACTCATCTGAACCAGAACTCCACTACTCCTTAGAATTGTGGCATTTACAAAAAGGGTCGTCAGATATACGTTACAAATTCATTTTATTTCTGCGTTGTTGTGATTGTGTGTGTGTGTGTGTGTGGGGGGGGGGGTATGTGAGTGTGTGTGTGTGTGTGTGTGTTTTGTTTCACGATACCATAGAAGGGCTTTACGGACTGAAGTGTGTACCCACTTTTTTCCAACTTTACAGCAAACACAACAACATAAACAGTCTACCTTTCGTCATTATGATTGTGCATTTTTCTACAAAAAAGTGAGCTTAGTATGATTATGGTTTAAGTCATAAGCATTTCCTTCTTTGCAGGTTTATGTTCTGAAAATGAAAGTAGGTTTTGATGTCTGACGTTTTGCATCAGGATTTTGAATCACATGTTTGAGTAGTTTATTATGTCAGTGAATATAAATACTTTACCATACGTTACGTTACCATCGTTTATTAGTTGTTGAGACATAATTTATTACAGACAGGACCAGAGGAAAATTGAATTCATGTGTATTATCTGCATGAATCTTTTCTAATTTCATTCTTACCGTCTTCCGTGTATCATAATAACACAATTTCGGAACTACATCAGAAAAGAAGCATTGCGGATTTGCGCCTGCTTCTCTCTCGTATTGCACTTAATTTAAAGTTTTGATAAAGAGTTATCTAATCTTCTATCTATGACGAGAACAGTTCAACTGGACTTACATGTCATGGGGAAAAGCTGCAGTACTCAAAAGAAAGTTAAGTACCTCACGTAGTTTGAATCTCTCTCGGAAGGCAATTGATGCTATGTTCTGTAAGAGAGTTAAGAGCCTATGCCTTTATAAAGATGCTCACAATTCACAAAGTGTAGTTCCCATATTTTCAATTTCTCTGAAAGAAGAACTGAGATTTATTGTATTCTGTCAGGAGTTTCAAGGACCTCTGCCTTTGTAAAGACTCTCTCCACTCAGAGTAGTTTATGTATTCTGAATCTCTCTCAGAAGGCTGATGATAGTATATTCCGTCAGTTCCGTCATGCCACAGATTCTCCCCTAAAGTGTGTTTGTTGCGAATGTCTCTCGGAATGCCGATTGATGTTAAATATGTTCTGTCAGAGTTTCAAGAACCTATGTCTGCATAAAGATGCTCTTCAATCCATGTTTATAGTGACGTTGTCTGCTCTTGTTAAGATCTGATAAAGATATGAAAGCCCTAGTTCATGGCATGTGTTCTACTTTCCCAATGGAAACCCACAAATGCATTTGACATGGCTCCTCCTAAGAGCATAGCATGGAGAATATTTGTTCCATATGTCTTGAGAATTAGGAAAAGGAAATTCGTACTTTCTTTTCAAAGAAAAATGAAAATTCAATGTTTCCTTTGTGTTTTCTGCTACTGTACCATTAACATTTTATGTATAGTTCCTATATTGAGAAGGGACATTGTAGCAATGATGTCAACCAAAATTTGAAGAATTCATAACTTTTGAACAGATCATCTTTAATCCTGAAACGTTTACTTTTATGTTCCATTAAACATTGCTACAATGGCGGAATTTTCGGACCCTGGCCCTTGACGAGACATTCGACGTGGGCACCCTTATCTCTGCCCTGCAGATCCCGACGCAGAACACCCAGGCGCGGCAGACCCTGGAGCAGGAGTTCAACAACCTCCTCACCGTCGGCACGGAGCGGAGGCTGGAGGAGGTGAGGGGATGAGGGGAGATTTCAGTGGTGGTGGTGGTGGAGATGATGGATGGATGATGGTAGTGCAGTTGCTCTTGTTGCTGCAAATGATGATGATAGTTGTGGTTGCTATGATAACAGGCAATCTATAGGCAGTAATGTAGGAGGAGGAGGAGGAGTTGATGATGATGATGATGGTGATGATGATGATGATGCTGATAATAGTTGCAAGGATGATGATTACAATTACTATAGTGACCTATATGGACAGTATTACAGGAGGGTATGGATGATGGTGATGATGGTTATGATGGTGATGATGATGGTGGTGGTGGTGGTGATGATGATGATGATAGTTACTATGGTGACCAATATCTATAGGGAAAGATGATGGGGATACCAGAGGAAGGAAGTGATGATAAAGATGGAGATGACACAAACAAGTGATGACAAAGTAATGACTGACTATTCAGCAATGATACATTCCTCACTGGTAACATGGGGAGGAGGCTAAAGAAGGGAATGGCTGCTTGGATGTGCAAAAGATTAAGCACTAAAATGATGATCATGAGGGCGATGTGACAATCATGCTATGTAGTTTGTATGCCAACCAAATTTGATAAAAGGAAAAAGCCAGTGGTAATTTGAACCTTGATATGCAAGGAGTAGGCTAGAGGAGATGATCAAATATATAGATAATGTGATGACGATGATGTTGATGATGATGATGACACGACGACAATGATGATGACACGACGACAATGATGATTATGATGACGATGATGATGATGATGATGGTTGCTATAGACACTTAACACCTGAGATACAATGAAGATAAAAATCAATTCAAAAGCACTAGACACTATCAACTCTTCATTCGCTCATTTACACCTGTCTCGACAAGTAGAAGTTTATTTTAAGCAAATTTTATTTTCATTAGAATTAAACCTACACGTTTGTATCTCCAGTATTATTGACCTCTGTTAGCTGAAGGTGACAAAAACTTATAGCATCGCACAAATTCTGTGACATTTTTCACTGGGATGCCATTACATTTTCAGTTTGTTTTGAAAGGCACAAATGCATTAGCTGTTTCTGTATTTGTTTGAATCTTGATATTTTGAATGAGCATATTGTGTCTGAAATAATAACACAACACACACACACACACACACACATTGATGATTTGCAGTCACATATTTCAATAATTCACTCACAATTTGATGTAATCATACTCACTACACCTGCGTTGATCCAATTGAGTCCAAGTAAATGGGAAGTCCCATAGTGTGAGGAAAATTAGTGAAAGGACAAAACAGAAGATGAAAATATTGTGACAGTTTCATGTTATTTTTTAGTTAGATATCTTCTAACACCTACAAATAATACTAAAGTCCGAAAGTATTTTTTCAAGAAAAAATACAATGTTACAATAGACATATCAATAGCTGTATTATAGGTTTATGAGTTTTCACCTATTCCCCACATCAAATGCCAAAATATAGATGTATAAGACAACGAGGCTAGTCAAATATAACAAATAATAAAAAAAGAGTTGCTGAACAGAAATTATCATTTGTGTTTTGAACATTTTCCCTTTGGTTCAAAGAAATCAAGACTTAAAGAATATTCACTTGAATAATCTTTTTATGGGCTTTGTTGCTCTGTCGGGATGTTGTGTATATGTTTGTTACTAAACTTAGTAGTTTAATGGGAAAGGGTGGAAAGGCTGGGTGTTTGTGTGTTTGTACGAAGTAATGTATTGTATTCACATTGGTGACTTTGGGTATTGTAAATGTGTAGTGCACGTAAACTTGTTTTGTGATTTGATGATGTGTTTCACTGGCTGCACTGAAGTACTTCCATGTAAAAATGATAATGATTTGATTTGATAATAATTCGAAGATCATATATCAGAAATGATCATGCAGATAACTCAACTGCCTGTGCGCCCATATTTACCACTATATTTCTCATAAGGAATTGTTTAACAATGGATTGCGCAAAATGATTAATGCTGCTGTCTCTATATTCGCAACGTTTGACTTCTGAAGAAGTGTACTAACGGAGATTTGGCCTACAATATCAGAATGTATCGATTGCATTTTTCGTAATAATGCACTGAATGTATTTATGATTAATTCATTGTTTGTTAAAATGTATGTACATGTGTGAATACTTTTCAAATGTGTTATACATCTCAACAATTCTTTTTTATTTTAACAACATACATGTACTTTTATTATTATTGGTTAGACCTGCCTGAACTGTTCTGATCCATAACTTTGCCTGATTTCTGTTCCGAACATAGATCCGTCTTTCATTTCATGTCATCCTCCTTTTTTTTTCTTTTTTAATCTTGTGTCCAAATGCATTGCATGCACACGAAAAACATAGTGTATACAAGTGTAGTGCATGAGGGCGCCCTACTAGTTGTTTCCGTTATTGTAGCAGTTTCCTTTGATGCTAGTCATAGATACCCTGTTGCTCTGTGTAACCATTTTCCCTTTTTTCCGGACTTTATTCTTAATATGACACAAAACATTCTTCACGAGCCTATTTGTCAAAAGCCATTCTGTGACAAGAATTCATATAGAGCCAGCCACTTTTGGCACCCCATGATGAAGTGGAATATTACAACCATCTTCCTCCTCCAACCCTCCCCCCCCCCCCCAAAAAAAAAAGAAAAGAAAAGAAAAGGGGTGGGTGGGGAAGAAGGCAGATGAGCAACAACAACAACAACAACAACAACAACAAGTCAGTTATCTTGAGGTTCCCTTTCAGGAGACAATATAAAAACAGAAGAAAAAAAATAATGCTAAGAAATAGAACAACGACTTTGATTGAGAGAGAAAACCCCATATGCAAGAATTTGATGACCACGTAACAAATAGACAAACATACCAACCCCATGAACACTGTCCATCAACTAATCAATCACTAATGATAATTTGGATGATGAAACATGACATAACCCAGTCCCTGCATTTGAATGACTTTAATACTTTCAAACATACCTGTAGCTTTGTCAAGCTCACTTTAGATGTACCCTTTCTCTACTAGATATCTTTTGTCTATTTCTACATTTAATCATAGTTTATACTTTCCTGCATTACAGCAAGTCTGTACCACCTCTGTCTTGCCATCTTAGATTCAACCAACACTGGGAGGTACATTTAGCATGCCATTTGCCATTAGTTGTCCCACACACTGACAATAGCGTTTGTTTGGATAGTTGAGACGATATGAAAGCTACTTGAAGTATTTGAATAGCAAGACAAAGGAGGGGAAAAACTGCAAAAAAAAAAAAAAATAGACATCTTCGCCCCACAAATACAGTGTACCTGTCTTATAAAGAATTGCAGACACTTAATACATTAAAAATGTTTGGTGGTAATTTGTTTGTTCTCCATCCTTCCACAATCCCCTGGTTAAGCTTACTTTGCTTTTTAATGATAGCAGGAAGATTGATAGATATATATCAAGAACTGAAAGGAAATGTTACTGTAGTTTTTATAAAAAAAGACAAGAAGAGAGATAAATAAATGCTACTCTAAAGGTTCACATTCCGCCTAAAGTAAAAAGAAAATAATCAGTAACACGACAGTTTTCATCTACACTTTCTCAGCCTCTCTTGATAATGTTTTACCTTCATGAATTCCGACAAAGGAAAAGATGTGTAAAATATCAAATAAAGAGGAAAGGGCATTTAATGAACCCTGTCCTTATAAATCTTTAGATTTTTGTAGATGCACATTGAAAGTCCACATCGTCATATTCTGACATACAATTTGTAACTGTTGTCACCTTCAAGCAACCTTGGGTAGAATGTCACAAGTGCTGAAAGCACGCCTACATTCTCTTATTCATTCGGGCATTTATTTTCCATTTTGTAATGTTTATTCATCTATCCATTCATCAAACTTTAAACTCTATTCTCAATAGTGAAAGATTCAAGCTGAGGCATCCATGGTTTCTGTACTCAAGGCACATGTACATTTTATATTTTATTTCAAAGCTATACCTGTCATCTTTACTTTATAAAGCATAAATATTTGAAGCATTTATATCGCACATACAGATTATCGTAGCTGATGAACATTTAGCAACACTTTCACCTCGCATCAGCAAGTTATACGTTATATTTGTATACAATCGCGCACCTCACGATTGTTATGCGATGAAACAATGACATTTTGGTGTGTTTTATGGGTGTCAGACTTTCACAACATACGAAGAGTTTGTTTGCAAAAACCAATAAGTCCATATTTGCTAAATGGAGATATTTGCGATTAAAGGTCAAGAAAAATAAAGAGAATAATAAGAAAATGTTTGCTTCTTTTGACCATAACTTCAAAAATGTTACTTTATATAAATTATAGTGACCAGTATATCATTTGAAAGGTATTATTTTGTACTTTATGACAGAGACTGTACTTCAAAATCTTCAAAAATGGACTTATCGGTTTTTGCGAACAAACTCTTCAGATCATCAAGACATGTTATTTTAGCACTTTTTTTCTGTCTCTTATCTTTTTATTTTTTTATTGCGATGTGTGTTGTATTGTGACCTGTTCTTTCCTCAGCAAAGAAGTGATTGTTCAAGTGTAGGCGGCAGTAAAGTTTGCATGCCTCAAATTCGTCTTCCAGTAGCCTTTGCTGTAGACCAACTTCTCCCTTGGTCAGTCCCATTATGTGTCTGTCGTTGAGCAAGTTTAAGTTTTTGTGCAGTATATGCTCAAAGGGTCGCAGAATTCAACAATTATAGCTTTTGTTATATCAGTTCTATTTACCAAGATTAGGGTTATGTGTGTGCTACTTTTACCTGACATGGGAGGTTGGGGGGGGGGGGGGGTGTTGGCTAAAAGCAGAATAAATAGAGAAGGAGCCTACTTAAAAGGAAGAAGAATAAGAAGTCAAGAAGATACATTCAGTATCATACTTAGATATGAATACATAGTTCATTGTGTTTCAATCAAAATGATAGAGATGGATATCAACAATTTTAACACTTCATTTCTTCAATAAAAAAAAATTTGATTGCATATCCTTGTTTGCAGAGCTCCCACATTGCTTTTAACAGATTTGATATGTTTTTGAACGAGGAAAGTGATACTTGTTCCACTATGACTTTTACATGTGTAAATGGTTTTTGTTGTGAATCCAGCTTGCTGAGACCCTGTATACGTGTTGTACCCAAGGCCATGCAATAGGCACGAAAGGATACCCCTTTCTGTGTTGCGTTTCCTGTCTCAATGTACAGTATGCGTTTCTTGTTGGTATACACTAATTTAGGACAGCAGTTTTCCCCTCCCGCTCTCCCCCCCCCCCCCAAAAAAAATAAATAAATAAATAAAAATATATGAATTGAGCACTCTCAATGAATAAATCAGTTATGTAAATGAATATAATTTCATTATGATATATTTCACACTTGCCACAGAGCATTATGACAGTAAACGAAATACACCTTGTAATTATGTAAGTGAATAGGATTGCATTCTGATATATAATTTCATGTTGCCTCCGAACAAGCCAGAAAAAGCCTGTTAGTAAGCAAACATGAGATATGCAGAAAAAAAAGAATGTCTGTTGCAAGGATTTAAGGGATTATGATTTGATAAACAGGCGGAAAAAGAGATGAATGCACTGAAAAATAAAACAACATTACAGAGAGTGTGTGTAGTTCTTTGTGTTTGTGAGTAGTAATGGGGACCTTTCAATAGATCGAAAAAGCTACAGCCACCATTAAAGTGGAAATCTTAGTGCCTTCTGATTAAGATAACAGCACAGGAAATTTTGCTTGTTATATATATGTGTAGTTCTACAATGTATTTTATACTTGGATATTAAATATTATGCAGAATTCATCTTTCCCTGCTAAGTGCAAAGAAGTCACTGAAGCAAAAATCTCCGCTTGTTAAGTTTACTTTAAGGATCACTGTCTGAAGTCTGCGTGAACACCGAGGGGGCGTGGGCATTAAAGCTTATCTAATAATAATAATGATAACAATAATTGACATGATTTATATAGCGCCAAATCCACTCTGCACAGTGCTCTAGGCTTGGAAGGAAGAGAGAGTGAAGGAGATAAAAGGCATACAAATATCAAATACATGTAATGAGTAATCACATCGAGGCTTTAAACAAGTGAGTTTTTAGACTGCTTTTAAAGGAGTCTGATGAAGAACAATTTTTTTACGGCTGAAGGTCAAATAGACAGAATAATGCCAAGACTTTGTGTGTATGTGTGTGTTTGCGTCTGTTAGTGTCTGTACCACTTGGTTTATACGTACACTTCGTATGATATGCATGTAGGTTTATGAATGAGCTCAGTAGGGTCCTATACACTGCATCACCTGTCGAAGTACATCTACCAAATTTTCCAGGCTACTTCACAATGGCCTTCTCTTCTGCCTTGTGATATGACTAGTATTAAACCGCATCTTGTTACTTTGGCATCTATTTGATGGTAACCCAATTTATATCTATCCTCCCGCTTATATTCAAACCATCTTGCGATCTTTCTATTTGACTCATTATCATTTCACATCAATGACTTTTGCCCGTAATACTATTGGATTCTCCCTGGGGAAGGATTTTTCAAAGCAGGGTTTAAAGTATTTGTTTTCCTTCAATACATGTATATTTATATATTGCAATGCAGACAAGGCAATTCTAGCTGCAGAACATTTGCACTCTCTTTCAATTACTCTGCAAGAATAGCAACATGTAGATTAATTTTGTCACAATATGTTAAAAGGATAGTGATTATTTTGGTTCTGACTTCGATAGATTGCATCGCCATTTCCAACTGTTACAAAGTAAGAGTGATATCACAGTTAGTTTTTCAATATATGCATTTTTTTTTCTGTTTTAAGGTGAAAACTGATTGATTCAAAAGTATAGTTGACAAAGAGTACAGAACTGAGCTGCCATGTTTTAGCTTTGTTTGTTGGTTTGTTGTTTTTTATTCAATCATATAAGAGAAATGAATCCATATCTGAGAATAAACTGTGTTCAGATGGAAGAGGAAATAATCTAATCCCTTGATTGAATATAAACAAGCTATTGCTTTTTTAATTCTCCCTTTTTTTCTTGTTCTCTTTTTTTTGGGGGGGGGGGGTGGAGGGGGCGGATGGTTCGTGTTTATTCTTATTTTTATCATTTTGGGTGACAGAGATGTAAGCATCAGTAGAAACCTTTGCAGCTGGCCAGGGAATATGCAAAGCACAGGACTGCCACAAGTTTTCACAAGTTTTTCAGCAGTTCTAATTAGAGCTGCTTTTAATTGACAAGGGAATTCTTTGAATAGCAAGCATCGTGTGAAGAATTACAACGTATCCCATCGAAGTGATCGTATGCAAGATTCACTATAAGCAGAGAGAGCGAAGGGTAGAGGGAGAGAAAGGAAAAAAAAAAAGAAAGCAAAGATGGAGAAAGAGAGAGATACAGAAGGAGTTGTATCTTCAGCAGAAATGAGAGAAGAGCCGTTCACATAATTTGATGGCGATAAATCGAACAGGGTAAGTACTAAAATCAATGCCGATAAATCGAACTGGCAAAGTCCTCCATAAAGATCGCAAAAGTTACTGCTGAGAAAAATGCATGTGGAGTTTCATTTTACACGCGATTAATCGTCAATTGCGAACCAGCAAAGTCACATTTTCTCTGAAATTATCAAAATTTGGTCTAACGTTTTGTTACAAGATCTACCATTAGTAGATTACACCAAACCTTGAATATCAAGTATTTTGTGTTCTCGTGCACGCGTTTGGCAGGTTCGATTTATTGCTGACCAATTTGCGTCAAGATTGAAAAACATATTATTACATTAAATATTGAATCTACGTCAGATGGGTTTGGAAGGTACTGTCTGTAAGATGGCAGTGTGTCTACACATGTAAACATTTAATGCATATGTCACATAGACAATGAAGTAAAAGCTGACAGTTGAATTGCACAAAGATATATTTTAAAGGTAGTATATGTTTTATGGGAGAGGCCTTATAATTGTTCTTGTCTTTCATTGCATGGCTAACAAATTATAGCCATGTACATCAAAGCAGCACAGAACACATGAGGAATAGGATAACTCTATAACAGGTTTGGTGAAGTTTGATTTTGTAGAATCATCCATATTTTTCCACTTTTCCCCACAAACTCAAATCTAAAAATGACATTTTCATTGACCCTTCCTCTTGGGAAATTGATGAACTGTGTCATAACTGTGTAGGAGGAATAGCAAATATATCTGTATGAAAGGCAATAGATTGCAAGGAGAATCTTAAATCAACCGAATAGTGTACTTTTTGTAAGTTTCCTTGGGCTTGTTTCATCGGACATGTTTTAACTGTGAGAGCTTGCTGCAATGTTGTACCCAGCTAGGCTTGGCTTGTTGCCAGCACAATCTTGTACCTGAGAACAACCTCGTATGCTGTGAGACACATAGCAATAGATGACGCCTATTTGTTGCACCTGTAACCCCAGCACAGTGGATAAACTCTGGCACTCTATACAACTGTATCTGCCATGACCTTTGCCCCTTGCCCTTTGACACACCTGCACAGTATGTAGTTAATACACACTTCACACCGGACTAGAATCCTCAACCTTCAAGTCCGTATTCACCTTTAATGTGTACGGTCTCTCTAACTGACTGTGTTATTTCTGTGACCCGCAGAATACCAAGTCCAGGAACTTTCTACAGCAGACTACTAAATCCAGGAACTTTCTCATAACGGATATATTACTGTCATAGACGATGTATCTGTACATTCTTAACTGCAACAGCAAAAGGATAAACACTCAGCACTCTATTAAACAAAAACTACCAAACAAAATATATTTCCTCAAACCAACAACAAAACAATTGATAGAAAATTGTGGACAGCTTGATATAAAATGTCTCTTTCTTTTGCATAATTGTATTTTGTGCTGAATGGTTTAGAAGTATAAATGCAGGGGTCTTTTTGTCCGAAGTGCTTCATTTTTTTTAATATGCGTTGCACTGTTGCTTGTAAAAAAAAAAAAAATTGTATAATGTTTTTCGATCTGATCCATGAGCAAGATAGAATTTGGTTTGACATTTCTATTCATGAAAATAACCGGTACACAGAAATCATGGGAGTATAGCTGACATGAGATTTTAATACAATGAATGCTAGGATACATACTCACACTGACTACTTCTGTAGAATTATATACTGTATGTCCCCACAAACATTACAATGGGGCCCTCCGCAATGATATCTTCAAAAATATTGCATCATTCTCAATACAAATTCCGGGTATGACATTATAACTCTTGCCCACATCTTACAGAAAACCCCATTCGATTTGTTTCAGTGGTCAAAGAGAAATACAGCATTTTGTAGAGGATGTCGGGAATCTCTTCCCTCCAAGTTCTGCCTATTATTCACACACAAGATCATGGAAGTGCTAAATTTGGAAGAATCAGACTCATGACATGCTTAACCAAATCGAATGGGGATTTCTGCAAAGAAGAGCTAAAATGTTGTATTTTAAGACCCTGAAGTAGCATTTAAAAAGTGCAATCATTATGAGTGTTATCAATGCAAAAATCTGATTATAATTTTCGTAGGGGGACATACTGCGGTATGTTCCAAAAAAATTACAATCATATTTTTGAATTGATAGCACCCAATATGATCGACTTGTCTAAGTGCTACTTAGCGTCTTAAAATATAATATCTTAGCTCTATTTTGAAGAAAACCCATTTCAATTTGGTTAAGCGGTCACAGAGAAATGTGGATTGTTGCAAAGCATGCCATGAATCTCATTCTTGGACTTGGAGGGAAGAGATTCCCGACATCCTCTACAAAATTCCTCATTTCTCTTTGACCACTGAAGCAAATCAAACAGCATTTTCTGTATCTAAGATATGGGCAATGAGTTATAGTTTCATACCCTGAATTTGTATGTAGATTGATTCACTATATTTATGCCTCAGCCACGAAGTGGTGCCGGAGGCATTATGTTTTCGGGTTGTGCGTCGGTCCGTCCTTCCGTCCGTCCGTAAGTCCGTAATGAAGTTTGTGGCAAGTGTAACTGAAAAACCTTTTGAGGTATCCCAATGACACTTGGCATGTATGTGTATTAGGGGATGAAATTGTGCCTATCAACTGTTGGTTGCACATGCTCAAGGTCAAAGGTCAAAAGTTCAAGGTCAAATACATAAAATTTCACTATTTCCTCCATATCTATGCATTGCCTGAAGATATTTTCTTGAAACGTAGTGTATATATGTATTACCCAAGTAAGATTTGCTGATGAAAATTTGGGGTCATGAGGTCAAAGGTCAAAGGTCAAAAGGTCAAGTAAAATATTAAAATTTCACTTTTTTCTCTGTACCTTGGAAATTTTTCAAGGTGTCTTCATGGAACATATACATATACATACATATATATATATATATATATATATACATGTACTGACTGGCAGTGATTATCTAGAGAATTTAGGGTTCATGGGGTCAAAGGTCAGGGGTCAAAGGTCAAGTGCAACACTTTAAGACTTCTCTCATATTTATGCAATGCTAGCAGGATTAATTTTTTTAACACTTGGTGTATGCATGTGTAGCCCAATAGAGATTCTCTGTTAAGCTTTTTTTTCTTTTTTTTTTGCCTCAAAGGTCAAAAGGTCAAAGATCAAGTGAAAGTGCTGAACTAACTGTTTCCTCCATATCTAGGAAATGGTTCAAGTTATCTTGAAACTTACTACATATTTATGCATGTTCTGCCTGACAGTGATTAGCTTCATATAAAGTTAAAAGGCCAGATGAAAATGGCACCAATTTACTATTCAATACAGAAATTACACTTTTTCTCCATACCTTGAAAATTACTCAGTGCATAAACTTATGAATGGATCAAAGTCAAGTTAAAGTTCTTAAATCTACAAATAAATGCTCTCCTCTTCATCCTATTTAACCTAGGTCAAGGAAGGTGAACATTCAACACATTTGTGACAAACTTGTCATTTTAGTATTTTGCCAGTTTTGTGAAAATTCAATCACACATTGTCCACATGTACGTACCCATTTAGGAGAACCATGCATTATGGCGGAGGCATAACAGTCGCCGTAGCGACATTTCTAGTTAAAGATATCATGGCGTAGGGCCCCGCTGTAATTTTCTTTTGGGACATACTGTACGGTTCATCTGATAAAGCACAGAGCAATTAAGCATGCAGATATTTTTGAGGGTCTGAGAACTTGCACATGCCAAAAGTAGTGCTGAAATCCAGGAAACTGTATTATAGTGTACTGTGAATATTTATGCATTTACAGTGCACTGCGGCTTTAACACAGGGACAGCACATTGCTTAAAAAAAAGGGGGGATATATTGGTTTATGTTGGTTTATACTGGTGCCACTTTCATGATCCATCAGCTAACAAGCAAAAAAGAAAAAAACAACAACCTTCGGTGGCAATTTTCTGGTACAACTTCCGGGGTTCATCAGCTTGTAGCCAGTGGCACAACGATGCACCGTAATATAGAAATCGCATGAGGTATAATTGGATCTAAAGAGACCCTCTGACCTAATTAACATAGCCACAAAAAGAAATAAACCTTACCACCGAAGAAAAAACAAAAACACCTAGCAACAAAAAGAGAAACCCTGAGCCATAAAAAAAATCCTTAGCCACAAAAAGAAAAACCCTTAGCCACAAAAAGACACAACAAAAAACAAAAATAGAAAACATAAATAATGTCAGTTTTTGTAAAGATATGAAGTTTTAAATTCAAGAAGATGTATGTAGCAAGCAGAACATATTATGTATTCTGAAGTATAAACCTTAGAAGAATATGAGGGATTCTATTTTTATTTATTTTTTTTTTTGTATTTGTAAGTCAACTATGTACAGAGGTGATGAGAAGAATGAACATTTGTCTTTCTATACTAAGAGAAAATATGCCCGGATATGCTTACAAGTGATATCTTATCCTATACTATCAACCCTCGTTCAGAGATACATGTAAGTAGGAAAAAAAAAGAAATCATGTGCTTTAGAATTATCTATGTGACATGAAAAGAAAGACGGATCTTTTTTAAAAATCTGGGTCAGAAACAGGAAAATGGATCAGAAAAAAGTCAGCCAAAAGTGAGACACCGACGAAAGTGGGGTCTTCACATTTTTGTTGTACACCTATCTCTGTCTTGCAGGGTGAGCTGGGTAGATTTAGGCGCGGCCCCTCTTGGCGGAAAATGTTCAAAAGCAAAGAGGCCGCCGCCCACCACCGCAAAGACAAACTCCCATTGGACATGACGGCGGGGGAGTGCATGGAGGCTTACGGCCCCTCTCCGGGCTCCCCCACCCAGAGGACCATGATGTTCCCCACCCAGCGGGCTGCGCCCGTGGCCCACGGGGTACCCGTGCTGCCCGCCTCCCCACCCCCAAAGGGGCCAGGGGGCGGGGGCGGGATCGGTGGAGCCGGAGGGGGAGCGACGACCTCACCTAGCAATACGGGCGATCTCAGAACTTATTCCTGCTGACATAAGACCAGTGAGGGCGCTCTGACATAGATTAGCAAAAGGTGTGTGTCATAATGTACCTGTCTTTTCTATCTTTAATCCTATCAGGATTTGACAGTTCAGATTTTATCCTACAAATACCAAATGTCAGAATTTTGCTAGAAGCTGTTTTGTACCCCACAAAGTGAAGATAATTTGACTTAAAGGGATGGTACAAGTTTGGTTGAGATAGGGTTTCAATCGTTGTTGGGTTTTTTTTTTTTTTTGTCTTGCGTGTGTAAGATAATAAGAAACTACTCATGAATTTTGAAAGGGCATACAATTCTAAGGGGAATTCAAAGTTTATTTGATGAAGGAAATTGCTTTTGAAATGGCTGACATATCGAAAATCAGAGTACAAAATCAAAGTGGGCCTGATAGAATATAGGACCCACCTTTTATTAGGGCCACAAAAAACTGTGTCATCCCTTTAATGTGTTTGATTGGCTCTTTCCTATTTATGACATCATAGCACAAACTATTAAAGGGTGCATTCCTGCAATGAGAGTTAGATGTAAAATTTATCAATAAGTGAAACATAAAAACCAATAATGACGCTACAGTTCGATATTTAGAATGCAATTTGTAATGAAAAGAACAGGGCAGGAATAATGTTGGTTGGACATGGATTTTAGATCCGTGCTCACAACTGTGAACTTGAACAGCCTGAGCAAAATGTTGCTGCAGGACCTGAAGATTGACATCTTGCTTTACATCGACAGAAATTCTTTTGGAAGTAATGGAAGAGTAGTGGTTTCAGAAAAAAAAAATGTCTACAATGGGTATTGGGTTCTTGGATTTTTAAAAATATTCTTTATAACACAGAAGGGACTTTATTTAGATGGATGTCCTTGCATGCAGCCTTGCTTGATAAACAATCATTAACTGTAATCGTAACCGCCACCTACAGTACCTAATCAGTTTTCAAATTGTCGCATGCTTCCATAGCTCTCACCACTAGTTGCTTGTTGGATTAATCTCTAAAGCCGTCTACTATTTAAAGAGCCAGACGATGAAATTCGAATACCCAATACATGCGCAAAAGTCTCAAGAGGCGTGTGGTTTTCACTAAACAATAAAGCACGCATTAGTTTCATTTTTCAACAGAATGTAGTTTCTACTTATGAGTGTTTTGTTTTCATGATTTAAAGTCCCAGATTGATGATTCGGTCAGACCAAAAGTTAAGCAACCTGTGCAATTTTCTATTCTTGGAAAGTTTGTGGTGTTCATTTCCTGTAAACTGTGGTGGAAAGAAAATGCCTGAGAAAAAAAAAATGAATAAATATAGCAGTTTCTATTAAAAGCGAAAACATATATTAGGAGACCCAAGCTTCAAATTGAGAGTCATAACCTGAATATCGTTTGGATTTACAGCTTCGATATTTTTGTGACTATTAACCCATTAAGGACAGACTCATTTTGCTACGACACGCATTTCCCATAGACATCTGCCCGAGTTAACTCGGGAGTCGGGACAGTCTTCAACGGGTTAAAGTGACAGTTGTGAGATTGTAGGTGTGTGCAAAATTCACAAAAGACTTGTTCTGCCTTGCCATTGCTCACAACGTCAGTGAATGACATACTTACATCCATGCAGGTGTGGCTTAAAATTACAAGTGTGACCGTAATCTTGTGAGATTGTTTTGTGTGTATCATATGGGGATGGGGGTGGGGGAGGGGCAGTAATTTTGAGGTATGCACACACATACACACACAAATGCACACACTTTCTAGTGTCAAGTGTATGTACTGTGTAGTGATAATTTCAATTCCAAAAGATGTAAGAGAGTTACATGTAAACTGTAAAGGAAGGAATTTGTTGCTAAAAACAATGAAAACATTTATCCGTAATTACAGCATAGCATAGTAGCATTATTTTAATAGTCGCATGAAAATATTTTGTGTTTTCTCTGCAGGTGATAACATTGTAATGTCACATTTTGTAGATAGATACTGATTTTATTTATTTTTCATTTATTTATTTTTTTGTGAGTATCCAAAATGGGTCACATTTTCATATGCAGCTTTCAGGACAAAGGAGGTATTAAAATGCATTCATGCAAATTCAACCAATACCAATTTATGGCACGAGACCTCAGGTTATGTGCATGGTAAATTAAGTGTTCATCCTAGCAGGCATTACACTGTAAATATGTAGGTTATATAATTGCCCATGGATTTAAAAGGTCTGTAGAACACAGAGGGGTCAAGATCTTCATTTGCCAATTTATATTGCTACTTCTGAATTGCTAGAGAAAGTATACAGAGCAATTTTACGTTTGTTTTGTTTCTGTTTTTATTTTTTCCACCTTTGGAACATCTTCTTGATATCATGTATAAACAGAGGCAAGTCCTGCATGTGGATGGGTACCCATAGCCTGCATCAACAGTCATGTGCTTCTTCCTGTAAAATAGCTTCCATCATGTGTGATATGTATTTTGTTGTGTGTAACCCTACCTTTTTTGCTTCCTGTGATGACTGAACTTCCTTCCCACAGATGTGCATTTAACAGATTCATCAAATTTTCCGTTTGCCCCCTTTTTTTCTTTCATCTTACGAAATACAGTTAAACTCGCCTAAGTCGACGTCGCATATGTCGAATAATCGCGCAAGTCGAAGATTTTAAAAAGTCCCGATTTTTCCCCATTGACTTACGTGTATTAATTCACTCACAAGTCGAATTTTTTAAGTCGAATACTCGCCTAAGTCGATGAAATTCCAAGAACACTTTCACGGAAAAACCACTGAATTCACTGTGCCTAAGTCGAATAAGATTTTATTGTGTAATAAATCACTGTCAAAATCACGAGACGCCAGTTTTTGTTTACATACAGTATATACCAAAAGAAACTTTGCGTTGATAAACATTAACGTTTCATTTAACGCAAGCGGTTACACCTGAATCGTTATTATAACGCAAACTAACGATCGGGAAAATTAACGTTTGTAGTAACGATGAGTAACGATCCCAAGCGCAAGTTAACGATGTTTCGTTGACATTAACGATAGGTAACGCAAGAACTCACGCGAGATTTTGGTTTCCCTTACCCAGACCTGGTGAAAGGATGACGTATCGCCCCTGCCGAGTGTAGCGATCTATGCCGTATGTACTTAGTGGAGTCTTTTCGCGAATCGAATCACGATTTCGCGAATGGTTAATAACATTATGCGACCGGGGTCACCAAAAACGCACGCCGGGCCACCAAAAAAAAAAAGCCGGATGTTTGCCTTTAGTTTTGGAAATGAACAGCGGTAACGATCGGCTCTATAAGAAGCTAGAATAAATGTCAGATGTTTGCTCTTAATTTTGGAAATGAATAACGGTAATATTCAATGTGGATAAAGTGTCTTGCTGAAGGGCAAATATCGGGCACACCGCTCCAGCTCTCGGCTCCAGAGTAGACAACATGCATGTACATTATACATTGGTTTGCGTGGTGTAACTGTAAGTCGATTTTTTTCGACTAACACACAAGTCGAAACTCGCCTAAGTCGATGTGTTTTGCTCAGTCCCGAGAAGATCGACTTATGCGAGTTTAACTGTATGTAGGACTTTATCCTCGTTTCCATTTGAATTCTGGGTACTATTGAGCTAATTTTTCATTAGGGATGTAATCTGTGGTAGCGGGAAATTACCTTCTATGATATGCAAAGAGAGAAAGAGACTTATTTAACGCACCTCATTCCCTTCATGTAAAAACGTCACCTAAGATGACATGTTGTGGCTTTTTATTTTTGAATGTAAAAATGTTCTGGGCTAGTTGATCTAGAGTTCCTGAGGCAGCATTCCGAACAAATAGTGCAACGACAAAGAATACATTTGCTCTTTTTTTTCTCCTTTCATGGATTTTCAAAGTTTTTCAGCATAAGGTACTGCTGGCCTGCCGTCAGCCAGAATGCATTTCTTTATGATATGCCTCCTGTACAGTCAATTTGTGTCCATCAATATGTTGGCAAGAATAATAGAAATCACATTTGTGTTGTAATAGCTTCCTTGTGCTTGTGTGTAATCCCAGCTTCATGTCGAAAAAAAAGTCAATTGAAAAGGGAAAGGATGTGTGTAGTGACCGCATTGTGCTGTTATATTCAAAACCCGTATTGACGTGAAAAAAAAAATTATTTCAGCAGTTGTTTGTTTGTATTTTCTAAAGAAAGGCTACACGTGCTGTGTTTACCTTCCTAGCGACTTTCACATGTCGTTGTTTTTCCCCCGCCTACAGAACACATCACCATGGAAACAAGGACCAAGTCACCCAATCAGCTGACCACGCTTTCCCTAGCGGAACAGACTGTATATGGTAGGCCAAAATATCGGAAAGCGCAGGACGTCATTCTGCTGTTGTTCCTCGTGACTTGCAACCTTTTTGCAGGGAGCGCTACGCGACCAACCGCTCGCCCAGATCGGCAGATAAATCTGTGGTGTGTGTTCCAATTCATTTATGGGGGATGGTATTATTCTACCACAGTGTCGGGGACCATTGGTGTTGGATTTACGATGACTTCTGGGTAACGCAAGAGTCTGCGAGAAATTGTGTACCAGTTGCAACGATGTGATGACCCATCGGTTTTGTTGATATGTCCAACCAGACAGTAAAGAGAAAAGCAGGAAAATTCCAGGCCACCAAATGCAAGAATTTGTCCTTTCCGCGCACGTAAGCAAACCCACGTCCAGAGAAAGACTGCCTCTTGCCGGATGATGGCCCTGCCCCACCATGATGCAGAAGAGATGACCTGTTCTTGAACCCTAACCTGACCCCCCTCCCCCACCCAATATTAGCAGCCTGTTCTCGAGTACGCCTGGCCAATCTCTCTGCAAGTCACAAGGTCTCTTCAATGCCAAACTCTCTCACATCCTCTCCAATTATCTTTTGCGATGCTCTCCGATCAACTGAAACTAAAATGCTGACATGCAATGAAGTACTTAAATCACTGTATTGAAATGTTTTCTGTGTATCCTTCTACAACAAGCAGAATCTACACATTCCATTGAGGAAATAATATTTTGTTATTCGTAAGGTTCTGTCCCTGGAGTGTAAATGCTCACGAGATTTCATTGTTTCGATGTACAATTGTATGTGCACTTATTTGTTAACAGAAAGGAATGAACAGAAGAATCAGAGTGTGGTATTCTAAACAGACTGCGGAGTCTGGTTTTGGTAAGTGAAGAGCAAGTAGAGCATATTTTGTAGCAGTAAAACATATTAATTTGGCTGTAGCATGGTTTAAAGGGGAACACCTTTCAGCCAGATCTGCTTTCAGCTCATTTAAAATTCCAGCAGCAGATAAATTGATATTGCTGTAGATTTGCTCAAAGGGACTACGACGTAGCCCACTTGAAATCCCAGAATGACCTCAAAATTAGTATTCCTGTCATGTTATGTTGCCTCCATAATACACACACTTAAAGGGGACATATAGAAAGTCATATATGTTGATTTCTAAAAAGTTTAATTGTGTTTGTATAAAGAGTACAAAAGAGATGATGTCACAGTCTTTTGTTATGAGCTTGGCTTGGAACCAGGTGGGAGCCAACAGTAGTGTTCACAGACAGGGCCAGATGAGGTTGTCTAGAACCAGTTTCCATGGCGATGAATGCCTATGACATCACTCTTTGGTACTCTGTTGGAGGGTCTGAATCATGAATTCGGGGACAGAGATTTGAAAGAGTGTGGTAAAGAGCTACCAAAAAGATGAAGATGTATGGTCAGTTATGGTGCTTGATGGTGTCATTGATCATTAATTTTAGACTTTTTTCCATCTTCATTGGGCTTTTGCCTTCACAAGCATGCAGGTAATTTTTTGTTTTTCTAGGTAGAGGACATTATGAATATTTTCGCTAGATGCCGATATTCAGTTATGATGTGTATCGATCATCCCATTCACATACATTGCACATTCTGAGGTGTAGGGGTCATATGGTACAATGAATATGATAATGTGGTATATCCTTTGTCTGTGCTATTGTACATGTACGTAGCCACCAGTTCACGCTCATCGTCAAAACTACCTCTCCCCCTCGTAAAGACCGGACACCGATGGTGAAAGCTGCAAGCAGCCAGTCCGTCACAGGCCAGCCTGCATGGAATGAGTTCATTGACCTCTGTCTCCCCAAAGTGCTCTTTTGCAACATTATCCCTACAAGTACTGAGGAGAATAAACTGGAAGAAATCACCTTTTTCCTCATCAAATTGGCAACATTCAATATTGATGGATATCCCATGTTTCAACATGATAAGATGAAACAGGTTAGAAAAATGCAATTAACTTAGAATAAACTTTCATCTTTAAAAAATGTGTTGCCAATTTAGCAATTACTTTACAAGTATTTTCTCAAATTTGTGAAAGTTTTGCAACAGCATCAAACATTGTATTTTTCAAATACTTCTTTTCTTAATTCTATATCATTTTGACTTTGTTCTTGTGAGCGGCAATATTTTTAAAACACATTTGCTATTGAAATTAACGAAAATGAACAGTCACGTAAATTGGTATCTCAATATCTCATTTGCATCACTTTTCTTTGATAAAAGTCATGATTCTTTTTTGTTTCCCCCACTAATAGATTCTTAAATGATATCATGTCTGTATCTCATCAAATTGATCATACCAATGATGTATAAAAGAATAATGACAAAAACCATAAAAAAATGCAAAGAAGAGACTTGAAAAAAGAGACTTTCGCATTAATTCTTCTAGCCTAACAGGAAGGAAACCAAAAAAATATAGATACTTGTTGCCAATGTTCAATGCAAAATGGTCAGGATGAGGGTAGTGCCAAGTGGTAGAGATGACTTTCTTCCGTTGATGCAATGCTTGTGGTTGTTGCAGAATGTGCCATGTGTCGGGGACGAAAATCGTCGTCTTTATTCGTCGAAACATCAGGGAACCCGTAGGGACTGCGAGCAACTCACAGTAGAGACAAATTTAGAATCTAAACAGTGCACGTGTGTTTTCTGCTCTGACTGAAGATGCAAATATTGATATAATGTGCAGGTATTTAGAGAGAAAGATAGGGAGAGAGTGAGATGAGAGAGGGTGAGTGAGAGTAGATATATGCAGTATGTAGAATGTGAATTACGTTTATTTCTTAAACCGAATTCACGCGACAAAATTTCTCTAAGTATTGTGTACATAAAACTATATAAACGTGATGATATACACTCTATGTATATGATGTACAGCATATCGCAAACGTAGCAAGTGGAGAGAGAGTGTGAAAGAGAGAGAGAGAGAGAAAGAGAGAGAAAGAGGGAGGTAGGTTGGCGATCCCCAGTTAACGTAGAGTTAAGACTAGTTAAGTCTAGGGATCGACTTTGAGAAGCTGGAGGATGAAGTTTATGTTGTCTATGCAAATTATAGGACAGGGGAGAAGAGAGAAGTGATATGATGTGAATCAAGGGAAGTGCATGTGGATTGACGAGCTGAAAAAGCTAGCAATCCTGTCAAAGTCTTTTGGTGTTTTTGTTTTTGTTTTGTTTTGTTTTTTTTAGATGCAAGTACTCCCTATGAAGACAAGAAAGTCGGCTCTGGGAGGCGTGGTGAAGATACACAGGTGTTTAAAGATGGCAAGATGTTTTATGTTTTCATAGTGCTGTGGTGAACATGATTCTCTCTTTTTTTCCTTTTTTTCCCTTTAAATCGTTCTTGTATTGCAAGGTAGTAACAATGTTACCTTTTTGGTATATTGCTTAGTCTGAATTGTGTTTTTGATCTCACAATTTACACTCGGTATCAGAGGGAATGCAAAAGTGTTGATTATGGATTTCAATTTGAGATGTTCAGGCACCTAATAAAGGACACGAAAACAGAGAGAGACAGGAAAAAAAAAAATCTTATCGGCTGCTGTAATTGTCACAAATATTAAATGACTTGTCTGGGTAAACCTCCTCTTATGACAGAGAAATTTGATTTTATCGGAGAATGACTTTTTAGTTTGTGAATTATAACTGAAGACATGATGATATTATGATCGTGTGAATTCGAAGAAGAAATTTCAAAAAAAAGGTAATGATAAAGAGATAAATAAATAAATAAATAAATAAATAAATGAATATAAAAAAGGGGGAAAAGTGACATCGAATGATGAAACATATTCAAAAACCATAGTGTTTTTTTTTATTATTATTGCACAATTCTTTGTTACTCTGTGTATGGTGTTGAATACATTGCTACCTTCATTGTGAATTTGTTCAGTATACCTGGTATAAGTATGTGCAAAAGGAAAAATCTTTGTTTGATTTCAAATGGTGTCTTTAGATTTTGTATGTTGTCTTCTAGTACAAAAGAATGAAGGATGAACCATGCCCATACAAAAGGTTGCGTTTGGTATTTTTTATCATTTTCTGTGTAAAGATTGCTGATACACATAGAAACTGTGGTATGATTTAGTGGACGATATCATTTCGGACAGAGTTTGATTTGTAATTCTTGCTGTAAGGTCCTTCCGTAATGCAATCATCAGTTATTGAGCCCCATGTTTATCATACATGTGAGTAAGATTGTTAATGCCTTCCTTGTTCCTTGTATGCTCTTTACCCTTTTCTCCTTTTTTTTTTCTCTATTTCTTGGAGGGTTAGACTAAGATTCAGACTCTCAAAGTAAACCATCTCATTCAGTGAAACGTGCCATCAGACTGAAGAAATGCCATGTTAATACATCATTTCAACACACAAAGGGTTCATTTATACTCAATTTATGAAGGCAGAATCGGCATTTTTGAAACATTATATTAAATGCCATTCATTGGAATGTTGTTTATGCTTTACTATTTCAGCTCCAGAAAGAGTCGATTTTGCAAAACATGGACTGCGCATTGTTAAAAAACTATAAATTCCTCTTGTAACTAGCTGAGCAGCATACATGAACATGATTTTGCATTTATGCCTCCCCAGTAAATGTGATTAGAAAGACTGCAAAGACATCCTTTTGTGCATTTTAAATCAGCATTTTGAAAGAGTGCTTAATATCAAAATGAGTCAGGATGCAAGGGTGTTTTGCACCAGCTACCACATTTCAAAGCACAGATTGTTTCCCAAAAAGTTAAGCGGAAATCCCCAAAAGTGATTTCTTGTCCCTGCAACTTAGTTTAGGACGCCGCTCTGTATTTATCACGGTTTGTCTTTATGTTTAAAAACAGATTCTTAAAACCAAGATGATAATGCCCAACACAGGGATAAACATAATTATAAACATACATTATTAATATTCATGTATATTATTTTATCATATTTTGTCCACAACCTGAGTGGGTGCATTGTCTAACCTTGTTAAACTTCAGTGTATGTGTAGAAAATTTGTTTGTATAGGGAATTATTTTATTTATGTTCACAAGCAGTGTCTTTAGTTTGTAATGGTAACACCTAAGTATTTGTCTAATTAGTCCAGAATATATGCGCACCAATCTTTCTGATTCTAGGAAATAGCATTCAAACTATATACCTTCTCGTTGGTATCCTTATTCAGGATGCATATTCATTTTAAGGAAATATACCTCAGTGGAGTCAAATATATGCATGGTGCTCAGTTCTTGTGAGTGCAAATGGTATACATTCCTCTTCATATTTTTCAGACAAAATAACAGCTGTTGTTTGTGCCTGTTGTCTGTAGAACAAAAAAAAAAAAGAAACGAGAGTACACTGCACCAAATTACTATTGATTTCTTGTTTACTGTGTTGAATGAAACAGCAACAACAACAAAGACAATGTTTGCCCTCTATACCCCCTATCCCGGCAAAATATGTCACAGCTAGCTGCTAAAAAGCCTGTAAAATTATTCTCTTCAGATCAATGATGGACCTAGGCAAGAAACTAAAATCATGCAGTTCAATTTGTTTGTAGATGTACTGAATTATCCCCCCTCCCTTTTTTTTTTGAGAAAGAGAGAGGGGTAGGATTGTGTTCAAGTTAATGTCCTTTGGTTTTTCCTACTTTGAGATGTGATTCATTTTGTCGCAAAGTCCGTAGTTGAACATGTTTCAAACTGATTTTGTGGGAATGAGAACTACTAGTATACATAGTGGTTCATGTACCATTCTCTGCCCCACCCTACCACCTCCCCTTTCTGGTGTGGGTGCTGGCATAGGGTTGACAAAAATCCCTAGAGACAGTGAAAATGTGTCGTCCTTTAATAGTCAAGCCACAAAATCCATGGACTAGTGAAAGATCCTTGAGTGGGAATGTCTCTGACTTTTCTGTTGATTCGAAAATAATCGTCACAAACACGGTGACCTTCATTGGCATTCTGTACTTTGATGAATTATTCATGAACCTGTGTATGAAAGAAGTATGCATTTTGATATTTCATATAGTTGTAGTACTAGAAATGAATTTTGAACGTGCGAGAGAGAGAGAGAGATTAAAAAAAAGTGATTATATATTCAATGAGAACGTTCTGGGATTGTCTTTATATCAGAAGCAAATTGGTAACATGAATAAAAGAAAAATCATCTCAGAGTGTATATTTTATGGGTACATTACAAGTAGTACAATATTTATCCAGGTATAGAGGATTAATTTTGCTTTCTTTTATTTGTGTCTTTTGTTTCTGTTGTACTGATATTTTTGCTTGATGTTAGTTGTATGTAGTGTAATGCAAAATGATTTTCAATGCCAGAGTGGACTTCACCCTGTGACATGAAAGTTCACAAGAGGAGAAACTGTTGCATAATTAAAGACAGTGTACAGATGATAAAGAGGATACTTGAAAACTGATTCCTTCAGAAATCCGCTATGATTACTATGATACCATAACTGACCATGTTGGTAAAAGGGTTATTTGTTTTATGTACCAGATACACTCTGTATGTTACAGGGCTGAAAATAGAGAGTGACAGAAAGCAAAGCAAAAGAAAAAAAAAAAGAGAAAGATAACCAAATAAACTACCTAAGTTATTCTTTATTAGGCCTTGTGTATTATTGTGTAGTTTTTCCTCCTTGTTATACGTCCTTGCGTGAAAAGGAAATTGATCTGCGTCACGTGCGTGAGCTAAACAGTGGCTATACATTTCGGAGCTTTAATCTACCCTGTCAAGGGAATGTAACAGAAATGAAAATAAAAATCATGGTAAAATGTACCAAGTCTTTGTAGCAAAGAGTTTGTACGTTCTTTGTAGACTTGTCTCTTATAGATAGAACATACAATTGAGGTCCCGTGAGTGAAAAAGTCACAACTCGTGTAGTTAATTAGATCTCGCTTTATTCATTCATCGCATAGAGCAGGGTGCATAACTCGAGGAAGTGGTCCCGCCTCACATTCAACTGGACCCCATGAAAGACCAGCAAGAGCGCAGCTTAATATGGGCTATCCAGCCATCTTCTCAGATGGAAAATGAAACAAACAAACATTACAAGGTATCTGGATGTGTTTTGTTCTTAACGTTTCCCTCCAAACCAACGTGGAAAGATTGACAGAAGAAAAAGGGAAAAAGAGACACAATTATAGAGACAGGTAGACAATTAAATATAAAGCAAACAACAAAAAATAATGCATTTCAGGAGATGAATGCCTATCGTCATTAGTCGTCGTGTGTACGAGTGGCAATACAGTTATCTAAAAGACACCCGATTGTGCGCTATTTCTGTTTTCACTCTGCTAAAACTTGTGTTACAGTATACAACTTTTTACAGACATATCTGCGATGTATGAAAGAATTCCTTTTGCTATTTATTTCAGGAATGCTTGACACATATATTCGAAAGCATTTCAAACATGAAAGTACCGGGAAAAAAATCATACTTTCATTTGTCACTAGTAGATTGTTATAAGGGCTTAATTTTCTGGTCTACCTGACAATATTAGGTGAACTACATGGCACAGAATGCATGTGCTACACTGCAAAAAGCCCGGCGTTAAATATGAAACACCGAGCTGGTGTTAAATTTCCGGTGCTCATTCATGGTGTTAGATTTTAAACCTCTGGGTGTCATTTCAAAATATAAAACTGTTTTTTGAATAGTTTCTTAGTTACTGAACTTCTTGTTAATTTTGAACTTAGACAAGACGATAAAGAATTTCCGATAAAGTACTTGATTTTTGAAGAAAAAAAATGTGTAAACACATTGACACCACAGTAACACCAGTTGGTGTCGTCTCCTATTGAAGCTGGACGGGTGTTATACCATTGAAATTAACACCACCAATATCAAATCAATACCATGCGGTGTCATTATTGAATTAACTCTAGCGCAGTGTCAAAAATATCACCAGTCATAGTGTCAAATTAACATCACAAAGTGCCAGGTGAACACTTTTTTAACACCATCACCATGCATTTTCTACACCTGTGGGTGTGGTCCTCTATTGAAACTTGATTTGTGTTAGATTTATCAACACCCGTGGTATTAAATCTAACACGGATGTTTTTACAGTGTAGATTAGTTTGCGATTCTCGTCTTTCTCATTGACCATAGCGTCAGTTTGTTACTTTTGAAACAGAGAAGTTAAAACTTTAGTACAATTTATACACTTAGTCTAGGGATCTGCCTTGCTGCGTGAAAATGCTCGCTTTTCGCGCAATTACTTTCCATTGCAAACATGGTGTATACAATGTAATTACATTTGCTGGTGTTTTACTAGCCGCTGCATGATTAGGCTATATTTTAAGAAATGACAGTGCGTGATATCTAACTTTCTCAAAATCGTGTTTTTTTTTTTTTATTACAGTGTGTCAGGCGTATATTGAAGAGGGTTTGGCATTCAGAAGCGAAACAAAACCACTTTACTTCGAAGGTTCCATCTCGAAAATTTTTCATTTTAAGCTTCGTATTACAAGTTTACTGTAGTAACAATGGCCGCAGAATCAATATCAGCGTTTGATAGGTCCTACTTATGGGCTTTGTACTTATCACAATGACCTTCACTAATGGCCTTTGTAGATATCACAATGACATATAACGACACTATAATATTGTCTAGGAAAACAAAACTTGGTTGTGTTTGTACACTCTTAAAACATCCGAGTCAGAACTGACCCGGAACTGGGTCCGTTGGGGTCATACACCGTTCCGGGTCAAAAATGACTTGGAATTTGGTCATGAAGACCCCGAATGGGGTCACCCTGACCCAATTCATGACTCTGAATGGGTCATATCTGACCCCATTCCTTGTCATTTCTGACCCGGAACGGTGTATGACCCCAACGGACCCAGTTCCGGGTCAGTTCTGACTCGGATGTTTTAAGAGTGTAGATGCGAACGAGCTCTCTAGTTAAGTAGTTTTGTATGCTCCTTCTAGAGACCTTGGAATACCAATTGTCTATTATGTGTTCTGCGACGATATAGTCATGACAGTACGAGATTGGCGGAACAACGCCTTGCAGTTTCTTTCCATCATTTTTTTTTTTATATTTTGTTGTCAGCTGTTTGCAAACTGTTTTGAGCACGCGAAGACTTACACAGAGTGTCATAAACGTAAACTCTTTTCAGAATTGGCAATGCCTATTCCGGTAAACGGAAAAGGACTGTTGTGGGGAAGAAGCATTTTCCGCTTCTTTCTTTTTCGTCATGATTTAATCTATACACAAATTAGGAGAGTATATGTATACTGGTAGGAGGAGTATAATTCGTTAGTAAAGGGACTGCATATTTAGTCATTATCTTACTATATTAATAGTAATACGCATGACGTATTCATCATTATGTTTTCATTGCTTTCTTCACAAGCCTGTAATGACATTTCTCCATGAATGCACACGATGTTAAAGGAACAAAAACAAAAATCTGTTGCTGAAGAGGCATGTTTTTCTTTATTTCTATTATCCCATATTCATTAATGTATTCATTAAATAAGCTATCTATTAATCAATAAGGTAACTTATTATTTATTTATTTTCTCTTCATTTATTTATTTCGTTAGTTACTTATTAATTAATTACTTTATTTATTTATTCATTTATTTATTATTTATTATTTTATTATTGATTTCGGTCACTATACTGCCAAAGAAATCCCAACAAGCCCACAATTTTATATCAATCACTTGGGGCCCTTAGATTCTTTGTAATTTATTGAAAATATATGCGTTCTTCGAGTCTCATTACAGACAACAAAAAAAAAAGTATGTCCATGAATAATTTGTAGTATGAATTATTCTTTTTGAGGGGGGGGGGCGGTCTTCTGTCTGGAGGAAGGGACTAGCGAGACAAATTTGATAATGTTCTGTAATCACAGCTTCTCCAATGAATTTTTATTGTTTCTGTAGATACATTTTATCATAATCTTTCGAAGTTTGCTAAAATGTGTGTAAATTGATTTACCAGGGCCTTTAGTGTTCTACTTACTAAATGAAGCCACCGTGTGAAAATAAAACAAATTAATAGATTAATAAATGAAATAAATAGATTAAAACAATGAATTTCAAAACTAATACTTTTACATTCACTGTATAATGAAAAGTAAACTTGCTTTTCATCTCTGCTCAGAAATATATCAGATCTTAGAAATATATTCTGGAATATAGCATTGATAACAGTGAATTTAAACAGTGTAAGGAATAATTTATTGTCTTAAACGGTTTCTTATCCAGACTTCTCATTATGAAGTTTACACATTTTATGGGAATTTTGAAGCAGCTGAAAAAAATGCTCGCAGAGGTCTGTGGAGCACGGACATTGCCCTTCGGGCTGGTGACTTGGAATTTGTCAGCAATGGTGGTATGCTTAGCTGTTTACCTCCGATTTTGCTAATTACGAAATAGTCAATATGAATCAACTTTAATATCTGGTCACTGAAGTAGTTCAACAGCTTTATCAGGATTTTTTTTTCTTCATTTTAAAGGGAGGCAGTCCTGAGACTTTCACTGTAATGATAATTAAGAAGAGTAAAAAACATAACATTTCACCAATTTATATGCGTGGAAATGAAAAACTGTCTCCGTACGCGATTTTTGAAAAAAAAAAAAATTCCTGCAAGCGATCGTGTAAGAGCCAGCAAAAAGATGCTACGTCATGCATGACCTACCCACCAAGTTGACAGCCGTGCCTCTAAAAACCAATTTAAGTGTTCAAATGATCAGTTGTAATTTTATCATAAAATGTGATTATATGTGATTTTGTTATTTCAAACAAAATATTTCAAGCTTAGTTATATATAATTCATGAAAAATTGATATTGTTAACATAAATTTGTATGTATTTCAAAATCAAATATACCATGAACTTCACATCAAATAGGCACGGTCCTTTTCCAGCTTCCGTCCGTGTTGCATACTTCTTAGCGTACAAACCACTCTCGCGCGCGAATTCAATGTACACAGTTCTCCGTCTAGCAGAGTTTGGCGTTCAAACCGAAGATAACCTGTGCATATTAGAGAGTCGAATTGTTCAAAGAAAATATTGTTTGTATCTCGATATTTTTGTAAGTACTCAGATATCGCCTTTCCTCGAAAAAAAAAAAAAAATGACGTCTGCCGGGCAGGGTAAACACAGGAGGTCTTAGGGATGAGATTTCGCTCCACTTTGCCGTGCATGTCCAGTCGGCAATGGCAGCAGCAGCAGCTAGCTCAGTGGCATTGTACTGCAGTCCAACCCCGGCTTCAGCCCCACCGTAAATGAAACATAGCCAGCCACTTTTCTTACCTCTCTACGATTTATTTCCTCGATTCTCTTCGAAGTCGATGCTCGAGGTGGTTCTGTTTTATAACTCATCTGAGCAAGTGGTCGGGATTGCATCTGGCTTCAGGAGTTTTCTCGGTTTATAACCGAGTGCCACAGCCTGCCGGTCCACGTAAAAACATTGCTTCTCAAATGGTCCACGCAGAGGTATACTTGGGTGACCCGCACCTCGTCATAGTTAATGTTTGCCCATATTTGAATCATATATCCCCTCTGAAATTCTTTGAAATCCAACTCACATACAGGAAAAATGCTGAAAATTCTAATGGAATCACAAGTTCACTGATCGATATTGAAAATTTGCAGCTAGCGTCGTACAACGCGAACGATGCGAAAAAGTTGCGCGCTAAGGAAGGGGCCCGCAACTCGTCACCCGCTCTCCCATAGACTTAGCACGTAAAAGACGTGTGCGGGTGACCGTGATGTTCCCATAGACATACACGTAAAAGATGCGTGCGGGTGACATATAACACGTATTCCTATAGCCCTATGAAAATTTCAGATTTTCGCTAAAAACTTTTCGGTTTTCACGACAGTTAGCTTGGTTGCGGTGGCCCTGCCAAGTTTCAAGCGTACAGAACACAGTCCCGGGCATACATTTTTGTTTAGTGCGCTCAAAACAATTTTAAGCGGGGTGACGGTATTCGGGCCCCTGACGAGGTGCGGGCACCTCACTATACGTAGGTCACAACACGATATCGAGATTTTGTAGGCTCTAAGTTTCTTATATCCGGCTTCGTTGTACCGTGATTTCCCAGCCATACAGCTCACCTTTCACGATACTTGTGTGGGTCTGGGACGGAAAAAAGGATTTTCCTGGGAAATTTTCTGCACGATTCGAGCAAAACTACTGATGTAAGATAGCCTGACCAGACGACGCTGAATGCAATCGCCCCTCTAGTGTACTAGTACAGTTGGTCTGTGTAGAACCGTTCTACCTACAATCTGTACACAGAACATACATGCGCGGCGACAGGGCTAAGGCTGCAGCTGCGCTTGTGAGAGACTGGACAGTGCGAAGGGCAAACTGCGTACGGTACGGGGTATCTACCGTAGATCTAGTTGTACCGTCCACACTTGTACTAAGTACTGTGCGAATATACAATACACGACACACACACACACACACACACACACACACACACACACACGCACACACACACACACACACACACACACACAAACACACACACACACAGTACGTAGAAGCAATGTCAAATACTAGTAGCCACCGACTTCTTCATACATCCGGGTAACTAGGGAGCGTACGAATAACGAGCAGAACACGGCTGGGAAGAGTTGTGCCCAAAGAGATTATGATCTCTTTGGTTGTGCCTCGGTGACGTCTGACTCTCCGACAGGATTTGCTCATTAGCATATTCACCATGCAGATTCACACTTTTTCAACCAAAATTTACGAGCTTATTTGGTGATTTGAAAGTTTGTTTTTGGTGAAAGTAGTTTATTGGAAGTACCAAAAACAACATTTTTTTTTTTTTAATTCGTGAGGACTGACTAGGTATGAATACAATGCAGATTTGTATACATGAACCACTAGGATTTTTGTTTCCGAATGTAAAATTTATGGTAATATTCTGGAAATTATGGTCACATTTTGCAGGATAAATCATATCAACTTTTAACATGGAGTTTATCTCCATGATGCTTAAATATTCTTGTCTCTATGATATATATATATATATATATATATATATATATATATATATATATATTTGTTTGTGGGTTTTTTTTTTGTTGAAAAATCAACGTTTGTATCCAAACAGCATCAATTATTGATAAATGCATCAATCATCGAGATGAAAAAGAAAGAGAAGTGTTAAAAACATATGCAGGTGTATTGATAATTTGATAATGATTTGTTCAAGTTCATTACACCGGCAGTCATCAAAATGAAAAAACGAAGAAACAAACCACATTTTAATTATATACACGTACCACGGTTGGGATAAACTACAGTATAGAAAGCCTATATAAAAAAAAATAAAGATGAAAAAAAGATTTCTGTGTGCCGCTTTTTTATGTCGGGCGGCTAAATGACATATTTCGGCCATCAAATTTTTAATTTAATGATTTTGGAGGCCAGAAAGAGCACCAAAGAAAAGAAAAAAGCGTGTCTTTGTATGTGTGTATAGTGTGCATATATTTATGCATAATAGAGAAAACAAATTGCATACATTGTTACTCATGGAGCATTGAATAAGGTAGACACACTGATCTCTTTCTTATACACCTTATGAGTTTTGAAGGAAATTATGTAAACTGTTACACCAGAAGATTTCGTACCTTTCGTAAAGTTAATTAAATTCTATGATTATTGAAGATAAACCACACCATACAAATACACGTTCAAAAGGCTACAGTACACGCGAAATAGTTTACAATAATCATGGGTTTGCTGGTGTATGGTGGGTTAGTATCAGCGATCAAGTCAAAATAGCTTCCGTCCAATACCCAATACAATACAATGCGGAATGCTATTTAGACTAAATACATGCATGATTCCAATAAAAAGTTCATGTCAGATTCAGGCTTTGTATCAGTTCGTACGTTCAAGAACAAGAGGCTATTTCTGCAACTCTACGAGTCTGAGTTCTATAGTGTTGGCAACATTTTGGAGTGAAAATTGAAAGATGCGGGGTTGAAAGCTTTGTATGAAAACGTAAACAATCATCTCTTTGCTACCACCAGGTGTGTTGGGGACTGCAGAATATCCATCTTCTCGGATTCTTACAGTTTTACCGATTTACTTCCAATGGACATTGCTTCTTATCTGATTAATAATATTCCTTGTTCGGATGACGCAAGTTTGTTACATCACTGGATTCGTAGAGTGGGTTGACGACCACTTCGTCGTCCTCGGCGAAAAAGTCGTAGTCGTACAAGTGAAGATCGATGTCATCAAGCTCTTTATCCTCGTCCCCAAATGATGTTTCCTGCGATTGATGCGGGATTCTTTCGTAAAGGTGAGGGTACTGTACTGATTTACACTTCTCTGTGTCATCCAGGAGTGCTGCTCCCGGTGAATGAGCATGAGCAGGGATCGTTTCGTAGGGGTGACCCTGTTGATTAACAGATCCACTCGCCGCTGCTCCATTGCCCACTGGACTTCTTTGATTCCTATCACCTTTGATTCGGCATGCGTGTTTCATGATCTTGTGTCTGCTAATCAGGCAAACAAGGACCACTAAGATGAATATCACGCTACCGATGATGACTCCAATTGAAGTAGCGGGAACTGGCGAAGAACCAGGAAAAGGCGAAGTACCCGGAAATTGCGAATTAGCGGGAAATGACGAAGTACCCGGATTTGGGGATGTAGATGGAAATGGCGATGGTGGTGATGATAATGGAAGTATATCACACCAGATTGGAGTGGCGTTCGAAAAGGGATCAAGTGTAATTTCTAATGAACGATATGTCGAAAACTCTTGTCTCATTGAAACCGTAAATGATCCAGCAGACAAATTCATGTTTACTAACTGATGCAGACTAACTGTCCAGTCATACTCTTCACTTTGTAACCCTGTAATGTTACAATTTACGGTGTTGACTTCCAGGTGTTGGTGGCCTGATGGGCGTGCATCAAAGAAACAAGTGCATTCACACACACGAACATGAAACGTTTTCGTCGTTACATATCCCTTGCCTTTCGATATTGAACATGTATAGCTACTGGAGTCACTATATGAGATATGAGTGAAAGATAAGTACAGGGAACCAGTTCCGTTCACATCTTCTACGTATGTGCTGATGGTGTGGCCATTCATCCTTTCTCGCTTTGGCAAGTTTTCGTCTAACCTGGAGTAAAACTCGAAATAGTCGTCGTCCTTGGTATTATCCATTTGGTGTTCTGTTTTGGAAAATCGAAAACTGGCTGTTTCTTCATAACCATTACATTTCAACGTCAAATTACCGCCTGCGTTGACAGGTATATTGACAACGTCCTCTCCATTGCACAACATGCAGACCTGAGAGAACACCAGAGATAATACCACAAGGAGAAAAATATTCCAATATAACTTGCGGATGACATTAAGGGACTTCATCCTGCCGTTTCATTTC
The DNA here is from genome assembly GCA_033980235.1 of Diadema setosum. NCBI lineage: Eukaryota > Metazoa > Echinodermata > Echinoidea > Diadematoida > Diadematidae > Diadema > Diadema setosum. The sequence goes on along the minus strand of CM067071.1, from coordinate 28,432,148 downwards.
TCTCTGCGACTGATATAAACAAGACCAATACAGTTCAATCTTGGTGAGTAGAATTGTTCTCATCCAATGAATGTACAGAGCATTAAGTCGAACAATTCATCATGAAGCTATAATTCACAGTACGAGAATGTAATACAAATCTTGGAGTATTTCCTGTTTTGTTTCTGTCCGTAGCAATATCACAAAGAAACGCAACAGCAACTATTAGTTATGAGGTATGTGATAAGATGTCACCGAGTCTTGATCGTAAGCTCCTATTCAGAAGTCCTCTGCGCTCTGTTGCTACTCCTAGATGATTCGTTCACAAAGAGAAATGAGGAAGCGATATCCTAACATTGTGATGAAAGCGTCGAAGGCGTAACTATTGGTTTCAGTGGGTACATCTGCCAGGATCGCCTTCCACATTAAAAATGTTCAACCCCTGCATTACTGGATTAACCCAACTACCTTTGGATCTGCAGGCGACTGAAAAGAAACGTACAGACTCTTTCCCAGGTCGAACGTTATCATTTATGAACATGAGTACTTACGATTGAAGAAACAACAGCTGGTTTTGACATGCTCCTTCATTACTGGTGGTTGTACTCAGTATGCCTTTCAGAAAGTATTCCCCTTAAGTACCATCTTACTACGTCTTACGTTTCAGTTCCCAATGATTCTTCCTTGACTACTTCAGGCGTCTATACTGGAGAAATGCAAAACGTATATTCTACACGAAAAAAAAAAGACCTTCCATCGGACTCAAAGGGTGGATGCAAATTTAACATACTCTCAAAACCAAACAGGAATAGATAGAATTTACCCGAAAGCCTGCATGCTATATCTAAACCCTTTTTTGTGCCAGGGACTTTAGACAGTATGTACAATGATATAGTTTTTTTTTTTTTTTTAAGCCAATCGGCACTCAAAGCACACAATGTATGAGAAACAATTTAGCTATAGACATTATGTATCCATTGTCAATCCCAAATTGTCAGGGAATATTCTCTCCGAATTTCTCCTTTTAGTCTTCAGTTTTCACTTTCACGTCAAGTGGTCGTGATGCACTAGTTAAATGACCAAAATCTTTTAAGGTGTAGTGCAGTGATCTCCAACGAAGTAGCGTGCTACAATTCTCTGACTCTCTCTCCCTCTTCTCTTTCTCTCTCTCTCGCTCTCTCTCTCTCTCTCCCTCTCTCTCTCTCTCTCTCTCTCTCTCTCTCTCTCTCTATATATATATATATATATATATATATATATATATATTTCATTTTTTTTCCTGTCACGCACATCACTAGACTAAATTGAACACATGCTAGTTTGGATGTGTGAATTGCTATATAGTAATCTGATGATAAGGGTAATAACATGAAGAATTTGTATAGTGCCTATACTACAAAAAAAAAAATTATCACAGCTTGACATGGTAAATTGAAAGACATTCAGAAAACGCCACATTTTTATTATTATTATTATTGTACTCTTTATTCTCTTCAAACAAAGAATTGTTATATACAATAAGATATAAAAAAAACACGCAGATGCTCAGGTAGCAACATAATGATTGTGTCAAACAACAAAAAGAAAGCACACACATAAATTAGCAATTGAGTATCTGGATATAAGAACGACCCAAGTCCATGGACAACCATTTCGAGTAAACTTAAAAAAAGTTCATATTTCTTTTATTTGTCCAATAATATTATATTTATCTGTGATGGGAAGGCGATATTGTATATACACATTAGAATATATATCATTATGACAATTAACATTTACATCAGTTGTGGAAAGGCCATTTTGTGTGATGGACTTGGGTCGTTCTTTGAATCACATGGACTTGGGTCGTTCTTTGAATCATATAAATGATATTCTGCTATAGAGATGAGAGAAGGATGAGAGAGGGCGCTATAATATGAATGCAAGAATGACATAAGTCCTTCATTCTTACATTCATATTAGATTAAACTCATTCATTTCAGGCACTTCCGGGGGTAATTAGGATTTATCATTTATAGCCTACACAAGATGAGTCCATGCAGAAGCTACAATTTCCCATGTCAAACTGAATTTGGCCAAAACTTGGACCTGGGTCGTTCTTATATTCAGGTCTTTAATTAAAAAAGAATAAAAGCCAAATACATTAACAAAAGGGATGCAAATGGAAGGGTCCCTTTACAGGCAAAATGGATAGATAGAGAAACCGTGAAGACTTCGGAACAGATTCACTTTCAAACACGCGCGCAAAAGGCAGTATCAAACACACAAACAAACATGTATCGATTGCTAAACTACATTTCAATCTTATTGCTTATGGAGGAAGAATAAAACAGGCGAAACTAATATCATAAAGCTCACACATCTTGTGTTTGCATACAAGTAAACTCTTTTTCTGACATGCCTATAAGCTGTTTGGATTATATGCTTATCTTAGTGTATATGTATACTAAAGACTAGTCAAACCTGTCCTCGCTAATTCCAATAAACCTTCACGTAATCGACTTCATGGACATTCAGTACTTATTATAGTAGAATATAGCTCTTTCTGGCGTAAGTTTTTGTTTTGTTTTGTTGCTTTTCGTAATATTATAATCTCGACTGCGATAATATAATATAATACAAATCATTTCTTTTTTGGTTTCCATCTATAAAAGCGGAATATCACAGAAACGTCGCGGCAAAAATCAGGTAATGTGAAGTTTGTGACAAGATGTCAGCTAGTCTTTATCCTGCGGGCCTCCACAGAAGTCCTTTATTTCTCACTGCCGATACTCCTAAATGATATGGTCGAAGAAAGAGGAAGCCACATTCTTCTGTGACGAAGATGACAAATACTGTAAAATTTCTCTCCCATGTGTAAGTAGGCCAGTCACCGCAAACAATATGCATGAAAAGAAAGACAATCAAAGTAGCTATATAAGCCCTGGTTTCATGTCCTTAACGAAATTATAAAGGCATAAATCTCCAGGTCCAGCCTTCTGGAACATGAGTGTTTTCTATACTGTTTTCGAAGACATATCAGTTGGTTTGGATGTTGATGTGGTGTTTTACTTGTCACGTACGCCATGATGTACAAGGTGCTTAAATCGAATGTAAATTAGAAAGGGATTTACCTCTGCATGATGCAACAAACAACCCGCATTTTCCACCACAAGATTTTTGAAGTGACTTGCTCTAAGTGTTGCCGCGATAGTTAGTATTTTATCATAAATCAAAATACAGATCAAGACAACATTTCAGAAAGAAAAAAAAACGTGCAAAACAGTCCTGTGATATAACATAGATGTGTAGCATATTACTTGATAGAGCGGACAGATTCTTATAACCATCTTTTAAACGAAAAAAAAAATGATACGACTATGATTTTATGATCCCATCGCATTCCGATTTTACGAGTCATATTCATTTCTAAACAAATATTCCTTGACCTAGCTCCTTCAATGTTATCGTACTCGAAAGATACCAAAATCTAATATTTTCCATCAATCAAGTGACACATCTCTTTTAACTTAGATCTCAGTTAGATACTTCAGCGGCCTGAAAAAGACCTATAATTTGCCTGACGATAAAGCAGCTACTTTCAATATTAATTTGTTTATGCTGTTGTATGTTAGAACTTTGCCCGAAATCTTACACCATCAATTATTTCTCATCATTCAAAACGCTCTATCTAAACATGCAGCTTGTGTATCAATCGCCACCACGGCACATCAAAAGCTCATTTTCATTCATAATTCTTTTCTTTTACAGCCTACATCTTTCACTTTCAAATCGAGGGATAGTGACGCTTAGTTGAATGACCAAGATATATATCTTCTAATGCGGTGCAGCGATATCAAATGAAATGTTCTTATACTTACCCTTGGCTTTTTCTTATATGTAACAATTCCTCTTGTCACTTACATCACGTGACGGAAACTATAAGCACATGCTAGTCTTGATACAACAAGATGTTAGGAATATTGTAAATGCGATCAGATGCTTAAAACAGGACCGGTTTAGAGAGTACAGACATGACATTCAATATTGTTTATGTTTTGGATTGAGATTCTAAGGTACCCAAAGATAGGAGAACATGATAGACAGAAAGAGAGAGAGAGAGAGAGAGAGAGAGATAGAGAGAGAGAGAGAGACAAACACACTGTGAAACAAAATAGATTTACATATACACTCCCGTACACACAGACGCATAACGATATTTCACTCAATTAACACTCTAATAGATTTCAAGGAGACAAAATGAGTAAAACCAATACTACATAAATTAATGACAAATCAAACATTTTCGCAGAATAAGTCAACACGTTTGTTTTTTTTTTTTTTCTGATGTGATATTGGCCTATACAGGTGGATGGATGATAGACATGTTTATCTTACAAGAAATAGGCTTTGGACAATCATGGCCTCGCTGACTTAAATGTAATCGTCCGAAGGGCATTGAGCTGTTTGTCCTTCGATTCGATTTATTTTTATTCTTTGATACGATGAACACGTACGTGGCTTATTAGTCAAATCCGTACCTTAAAGGTAGGGAATCCCATTTGCATGCCTTAAATGAAGAGTTGTATAAATACAGTGGTATTTTGAAGAGAGTATCATTTTAGAAACTCCCATAAAGTATTGAAATTGGAAGGTAACATTTAGTACATTTGTATTGATCGTTAGATTTTGAATAGATTTTTTTTTTTTCGGGGCTCACCGTAAATTCCAGTACATTACTAGGCTACCTTTGCAGACCCATGCACTGCATGTGTGTCCATCATGTAAATTTTGTGAAGAAAGTTCATCAAAACTTACAAACATTTCTATATGTACTTGTCACACACTCTATATGTTATTACACCAGCTCTTATACTTTAAGATTTGTGTTTATAGATAAAAAAAAAAAATACAGAAGACTGCAACAAAAAGGCTTAAGTGTGGCTGACACACGGAACTACTGAGTAGTTGAGTTTTGTGCATTATTCAAATTGTAGATAACTGTTGACTTCCAAATTTCTCAGCAGTGGCCGAAACAAGTCCCCTGAGGGTCATAGTTAATGTTTTGCTGCATTTTGGGAGGTCTGTAAAAGGTATCCCCTACCTTTAAAGGGGATGGCTAGTAACTGATCAGTTGGAATCAATGGGAATGCTGGGGGATGATTTCCAATCCTGGTGGGATCCCATTTAAGAGTACACTATATATCTATTGTTGTGTGAAACTTATTTGATTCAGATTGGTCTCATATTCAAGGAATGTGCAGTTCAATGTTTTCAGGTTAGCATGACTGTACAGTATCGACTGTTAACGATCGCCTCGACACTGTACTGCAAAAAGTCCGGTGTTAAATAGTGAACACCGAGCTGGTGTTGAATTTTCGGTGCTCATTTATGGTGTTAAATTAACACCTCCGGGTGTCATTTCCAAATTTTAAACTGTTTTTTTTTTTTGAAGAGTTTCTTAGTAACTGCATTTCTTGTTTATTTTTAATTTAAACAAGATGATCAAGAATTTTACATTAAAATACTAGATTTTTGAAAAAAAAATGTGAAAATAAATTTACACCAAAGTAACACCAGCTGGTGTGGTCTCCTATTGAAGCTGGACGGGTGTTAAACCATTGATATTAACACCAACAAATATCAAATCAAAACCATGTGGTGTCATTTTTGAATTAACACCAGTACAGTGTCAAAATAACACCAGGTACAGTGTCAAATTAACACCACGAAGTGTCAGGTGAACACTTTTCAACACCATCACAGTGCATTTTTAACACCTGTGGGTGTTGTCCTCTATTGAAGTTTGATCGGTGTTAGATTTAACACCCATGGTGTTGAATCTAACACCGATTAGTCATGCTAGGATAATTCCTGTTTTCTGCAGTGCTACCCTATCTGCATGATCTGAATTAGATTCACCTTGTGACAGGAACAATTGAACATTGATAGCAAAACTTTTTGATATGAATACCATTATTATTTTTCAGGAGCAAGTGGTCCAAATTGAAATAAGTATGTACTTTTAAAACTGATAAAATCAAAAGTAATATCCAATTAGTGTCTTAATTCGGAAAAGGCAGTCTGATCTGCCATAAAAGACGCTGAAATAAAGGGAAGGAAAGGAAAATACCCAGGTTAGGTGTGCGTGTGTTTGTATGTGTGTGTTTTGGCAATATTGCTGCTAACAGTCTACATTTATATATGCCGAAGGCTTTGGTTTTCTTAAGGAACTATTGGTATTGCTGGTAGTTTTACATAATGTTGGTCCTCGATGTGCATTTAAGACTGGATATAGGTACCCTATTGCATCTTAAATGATAAACTGAACAGTTTTGCGACGTTTCACCGTCTGCGCCACCGAATACTAGGAAACCTTCTTAAAATAACGTACTCACACTCACATATCATCTTATGGACAATCTATGCTGTTTACTATCGGTTAATGAATTGAGTATATGAATATAAGAACGACCCAAGTCCATTAGAGAAAATTTAGGACAAATGGAAATTAATAAAAAAAAAATTCCCTACTCCCTTATTCAAGTGTTTTCGGTTATTGGGGTGCTATTAATTCAAATTTGAATATAAAACAGTCACTTGAATGATTATCTGTATTTGCACGACTACGTAAATGGCTTTCAAACGCGATAGCCAAATTTGGACTTGGGTCGTTCTTATATTCAGGTACTCAAAGAAACAACACAAAAACCAAACACACACACGCACACACACACACACAAGCATTAAACAATAGTACACCAAAATATTACTGAGCTCCCATTTTGTGTATTGACATAACGACACCCGCGTTCACCAGCACTTATTATTATTATTAGACAAAGTGTCCGTTGTAAAAAATGATGCTAATTGCAGCAAAAATCGTCATACTAATCTAAATTGTAATGGTCTTCGTTCTGCTTCGTTTTTCTTGACAAAATGAGGACACTTTATTCACTAAATCATGGGATGATCATGGTCTTAATGACACAAACGAGTCACTCAAGTTATGTTTCCCCCCTTCGTTATTCAGAGTTGGATTGCAGTTTATATGAGCTGTGGGTTGGAGACAATAATTTATGTGATTGATATTTGTATAATATATCCTATGTGTGCCCTACCTGGCATGGACTCAAATGGATGTGACTGAAATTGAAAATTAAAGGCTCTGTTTGGGAGGGTTCATTGGCTTTGTCTGATATTTCACATTCCGTTACCTGTTCTTAAATGTCCACATCCAATTGGGACTGGCATTATTGCTTCATGGAAATTCTAGAAATTTTAAACCTTCCTCCTGTTGATTTGATATCCTACCACCTTAGATCATCCACTCTTTTGTTGGGTTGACATTAAATCAATGTAAGTTAGTATAGTTGAGTAATAAATGAAGTAGGCTACCATAGATTTATAACATCGTGGATTCATGTTACCACTGGCACGACTGTGAAGCATTAATTGAGAACAAAGGTCAAAATGTGCACGCTGTTTGTACGTGTGATTGATGAGGTGTGTCTGTTTCTGTGTTAAGCACAAAGTCCATCCAGATTGTGGTATAGTGTATGAATTATGTATATTTATTGAGCTAATGCAAACACCAAGACATTTCGTTCATGCCTTATCGTTTTACAAACTTATGCTTAGACACTTCTACAATGTATAGATATGTCACACTGTAGACCTGGTCGGAGCGTATTTTTCACACTTGGCATGCCTAAAGGATACGCAAATGCATATATATATATATATATATATATATATATATATATATTAAAATTATGTACATGATTATTATGTACGTAATTTTAAAATAGATAAATGTCATCTTACTGGAATGAATTGGTGATAAGTTTGTATACTTTACATGCTTTATCTAAGAGTCACCTTTTCGCAGATAACAATCAAATATAAGTCTTTAAAAAAACACACTTACAAAAACAAACAAACAAAGAAACAAGGGGTATGTCGATTGTTATTAGATTCAAATGAGACATACAAACTTTGTTGTTCATGAATATTTCCCCCTTGCTTTATGCAATACCGACAAGGCAATAATGTAAAATAATCAGTGTCACTATAAAGCCATTTATTTGTGATGACAGTATGAATTTTACCAAATTTAACGAAGTTTGATAAACTATTCAAGACAAACAATGTTAATCACAAATGTCTTCCCAAGCTCAAACTGTGTTACATTCAAATGTCATCATAAACTGCATCAGTTGTACTTTTTCGATTCATATCATAATTCCAATATGTCATTCACGTTTATCCCTTCAGTAGCCCCCTAAATATATGTGACCCTGCACCTCAAAATAAACAAAAAGTCGCTAGATATGAATTTTTAGTTAAGACCATATTCTGAAAGAGTAGGCTTTAAGCTTTAAAATGATGTATAACTCAAATCAAATAGACTCTCCTAACCTATATAATATTGGAAAGAAGGCACAAACTCAGGAAAAATGTGAACTGAGAAAAGAGGCTCTGAAGTACAATGTCTATTCAAGCGCTTAATCTTTACCAAACCGTGCTGGCTGTGCGATGAATGGGACAAAAAACAGGAAGTAAACCACCGGAGTAACAACAATGAAGGGATTATCAGATTAAACTGAAATTAAATATGCCTTATAAACACATGGTGTACATAATTAATCCTAACTTTCAAAGCAGTAGCACTATCCTTTCAAAAGTTATTAGAGTTGAAAGCGAAGAGTGTGGACATGGCTTTTCAGAAATGGAGAAGGGATTCTAAAGACACACCTAATCACACTGTTCTACCAAAAATGTTCGAGATAAACGGCTAAAAAAACACACTTTCCTGCCCGTTTTATGATACCAAATTTTAGCATAATGTAAAAGAAGACCCGCTCTTTCAGAAAATATGAAAAAGTCAAGTTCGGCTAAGTTGACCCATTTCACTTATTTTCAGTCCTCACGCAAAATCAGTGTGTGCGATTTGTTGTTCGTTTTGAGGTGCACGGTCACATATCGTCGCTGGGGTGACAAGACTTCGTATCTCAAAAATGACAAATGTTCAGGAGAACAAAACAAAAAAAAAAAACACATGGCGGCCAAAGTACTGTAGTGAATGGGAAAGCCTTTCCTTTGACATGTCATGGTGGCTTCATTTTTGGAGTAAGACAGTTGGGATTTGGCCAAGACATCACTTGACCCATTATTATTATAAAAAAAAAAAAAATGACATTTTTGAGATATGAGGTCTTGTCACCCCATCGACGATATATCAAATATATGGGGAATAGTAATCATGTTTTTAGTTCATGTTTTTCAGAGAAGATTTGCATGAAAATCAATTTTACATATACCATATTAAAAGTAATTTATTTGGCTCTCTAATCAGTACGTGAGTATAAAGGAAAACTTTACACATCACTGAACACTTTCGTTTTTGTCTTCAAAGGCTTAACAGTAAAAATTGCAAAAATTGATATGTTGTCTTTCATTTGGAAATAACCTTGAAAATAACATTGATAATAAAACACCAGTTTAACCCAATAAGAAACATTATTGCAATAGCAAAAATAAGTTTCCATTCGCTTATTTCTTAAAAACCTCAAACAAAATCAACGTTGGAAGCTAAAGGGGGGGGGGGGAATGAGAGTTTTCTGTCAACGCAAACTTCAAATGGCGTAGGGAGTAAGGACACAGGGTGATTATAATGAACAGAATATCTTAATATTATTCCTTTTAATCTAGTAATTCAAGATTTCATGGGACAATTTTCTAATTTGAAAAATCAATCAAAATTCTTGCTTATACTGCTTTTCTCATTTCTTTTGAAGTTGGAATTTACAGTAGATTCTTAATTTTACTCCATAATCTTAGCCTTTACAAATCTCTGGGGCTTCACACTAGTATAGAGGTCATGAATTTATTTTTGCAATTCAATTCATGTCTTTTATTGTGTTGAATTTGTCTCTTTTGCTATTGTTTCATGGCAAAGAACTTATGGAGATTACGAATGAATAGCGACTTGCTATTTTTGTTTGCAATTTTTACTTTAGTGCCTTTGAAGAGAAAAACAAAGGTGTTCATTCATTCGTAAAGATTACATTTTTATTGACCTACCAGGATGATAGGCAATGAGATTACTTTTAACATGATATATAATACATTCACTTTTAACCAAATATTCTATGCAAAATATAAACTTGAGAAAGTGTTTTCTTTCTTTCTTTTTTTTTTTGCTGAGTGTAAATGTATATATATATATATATATATATGTATATAATATATATATATATATATATATATGAAGAGTTTGTTCGCAAAAACCGATAAGTCCATATTTGCCAAATGGAGATATTTGAGATTAAAGGTCAAGAAAAATATAAAGAATAACAAGAAAATATTTGCTTCTTTTGACCATAACTTCAAAAGTGTACCTTTATAGGTAGTGACCAATATATCATTTAAAAGGTATAATTTTGTACTTCATGACAGAGACCGTACTTCAAAATCTTCAAAAATGGACTTATCGGTTTTTGCGAACAAACTCTTCATGTATATATATATATATATATATATATGAAGAGTTTGTTTGCAAAAACCGATAAGTCCATATTTGCCAAATGGAGATATTTGCGATTAAAGGTCAAGAAAAATAAAGAGAATAATAAGAATTTTTTTACTTCTTTTGACCAAAACTTCAGAAATATACCTTTATATGTAGTGACCAATATAACATTTAAAAGGTATTATTTTGTACTTTATGACAGAAATCGTACTTCAAAATCTTCAAAAACGGACTTATCGGGTTTTTTTTTTTTGCAAACAAACCCTTCATATATATATATATATATATATATATATATATATATATATATATATATATGTATATAATATATACACATATATGTATATGTATGTGTGTGTGTATGTGTGTGTGTGTGTGAACGAGCATTTGGAAATGCAATTGAGTTCTCCCAAGAGGGTGTTTCCAAGGAAGTATAGTGCTGAATACGAGTCATACACTCTTAGACTCATTCAACTCACAAGCCAGACACCAGGTAAAACACACCTGTTGCGACACGGATTGTCGCCCCTACACGGATTGTCGCCTCCTGCTCGGGGCGACCAGACGTGACGGGCGCTGGCGGCACGGATTGTCGCCCCCTACACGGATTGTCGCCTGGCGACAATCCGTGACGCTTGTGCAGTTCCCAGTTTTTGACCTCGAAGGCGACAATCCGTGTTGGCAAAAAATTTGTTGCGACACGGATTGTCGCCCCGTCACGGATTGTCGCCCGGGCTCGTCGCCCGGGCTCGGGGTGGTTCCTCCGGTGTTAAGCTTTGGTGGGATGGGTATGACTGGTAAGTTATGCGTATGTGTGTGTGTGTGTGTGTGTGTGTGTGTTGTGAGCTGCATGATATGTGATGTGTATGATTTGTTGTGTGTGTGTGTGTGTGTGTGTTTGTGTGTGTGTTTGGAATATAATAATACAATATGTAGAAACTGTGCATGTGTGGTGGTTACATAGTGGTAGTGGTTTGTTTGTCTGTGTGTATACGTGTGCCTGTATGTTTACGTGTGTATGTGGAATATAGTGGCGCTACTGTGGCAATACAAACGCCTTCAGAGTGTATGAGCACGTGTTTAAAGAATTCACACCAGCGTTGATCTAAAAATAGTATGGGTGTGTCAACCAAATATCAGCGGTGAGGCGGGCTAGGCGAGAGAGAGACCGAGAGAAAATACATACGAGGGAGGTACCCTCCCCAAATGTTATTTGTCTTTGTTCATTTTTCCCTGCAGTCATTTTCTTCCATCAGTCTTATAAACTAGAACGTCCATACCACTATTCTTTGTCCCAGAATAGGTTTGGCATGCTTTATGCATGAGCGAATAATTTCCACATGCCGTAGAAAATTTGTCAATCGTTACTTGATTTTAGCACAAACGAACTGCCATTGCACACCGCTAATACATACGTAATACAAACAAACACCAACAAACACTCAAACAAACCTCATAATGCAAGCAAACCAACTCAACACTTTTTTCCTTGATATTTATTGATTTCATTCAAATCATTCATAAATCGACCCATTCTGGGTGCAACATGAGCAAAAAAAAGTTACAAATGGCAATTCGAAACAAAAGCAAATCCATGTGTCAATTTATACGACAAATAATCTCACTTAGACCAACCATACTAATAGACCAACCCTACTAATAATTTCTTCACGAGAAAGTTTTGACATGTATAGGGCCCTACCAAACCTATATTCCTTGAATATATTGGTTTGGATCATGTAACACCTTCTTACTTAAAAGGGCATATGTACATAAAAAAACACACACAAATATATTACACAAATCTAGAATGAAATCAGTCATAAAAAACCCCACCACCCCCTCCCCTCTGTCACAAATGTACACACTAGTAATTATGTACATGTATGATATACTGTATGCATGGCTGTTGTGATATGTATGTACACAGGTTGACCAGATTAATGGAGAACATTCTATGTGGTATAGATATAGTACATACAGGCTGCCCAGATCAGTGGATAATTTTCTAGGTGGTATACAATGTAGCTATACAGTACATGCATGTAGCAGGAAATACATTATAGCTCACTCAATCTAGATTGATTTCACCCATTCCAGAAGGTTCTGGGAAGTGCTAACATATTTGGCTGAGTGAGGCACTGTCCCTGTAGCCCAATGTGATTGGTAGTATTCTTGGTAATGATGTTTTGTACATAGTTAGGCAGTGAGTCATCCAGGTTTCCTGGAACTTGGACTGGCTAGTAGGTTGGAGAGAGTTATAGAATGTGCTAGAAGGGGTGAATAGATAGTATATAAGCTAGAGCAATTCTGCAGTAGGCAGAGTACCCAACACCTCTGCTCTGAGAGTTACGTCACTTCTGGCTCTGAAGCGACTAGTTATAGTCAGTCCTGTGTTACCTGCTGACCTGTTATGTTTGTGGAGATAAGGCCTGGGAGACATTTTGCCTGCAGAGAATTAATGTGCCTTCATTGGACTCCATATTCTTATGTCAATGGACATTGCTACGGCAGAGCTGTGATGGGCTGGATTCTTAGCTGAACATTATTAAGTGAATCATCATTCACTGCATCAACTGGACGTGGTTGTCATAACGTTTGGATTCTGCACTTTTCGCCGTGGACATATATTGTGGATTTTACCCCGGATTTATACCGAGGATCATCACAACCTGCGCGTTTGGATTTACGTCGGAGGTATCATTCATTTGTGCATCGCGGATCATTCATTTGTGCATCGAACATCGTATCTGGACACTACTAGGGAACTGTAGCGACTTTGTGATAGTTTGGATGCATGTAAGTGATCCCATTACAGATTTGTAATTGTTTCTATTGATCATTGTTGTACTGATATGACGCCGATTACCAGTCTGTACCCACAATATCACTGTTAATAAACCGCCTGAACATCAGTTGATTGTTTCTTTTGTGCGATCATTCTCGGAGTGATTTTGGTCGTAACACCTCCCAAACCGAAACAAATCTAGGGCCTACATCTGTCCTAAATATTAAATCTTACCAACATCCGTCATACCACTTATAACTATCCTTCTTCAAATCCAATCCCCAACCCACCAACCCCTGATTAAACAAACCCTAAATCATCCCACACCCACATTCACGGACCCAAATACATACATACATACACACACACACACACACACACACATGAAGGTTCGTTATTCCGAAGTTTCGTTTTTTCCGAGGCTTCATTTATCCGAAACACACAATTCCCTATACCTAGTGGTTCGTTGATCCAAAAATGAAATTCGGAATAACGAACCTTTGGAATAATGACCCTTCGGACGATTGAGCCTTCGGACGAATGAGCCTTCAGAATAACAAACTTTTGCAATATCGAAATGTAACCCCCTTCCCACATACCGACGCACACCCGAACCGATACCACATCCTTCCTGATGAAACGATTTCCCAATGTTGATAAATAAGACATAATGGACTGTATGCAGAAAACCAGCATCCGCCCGCACGCAAGCTCCACTCCGAATTCATATACAAATCTGCCAAACAAACTCATCAAATTCAAAGCTGCTGATAAAATCAATATCAATGTTTATGCCAGCAACAGCTTACTAGGTATCCCTCCCCACGCGCAGCTAAAAAACACATACGCAAAAAACTGACATAATAAACACATTCTTCCATCACACACACACACACACACACACAAACGGACACTAAATTATCATGTGCACGCGCACATACACACTTCCTTGAAACCTCACCATGACTTTTTACATGGCATGTTTGCATGGATGTAGCCATGTAAGTCATGTCCAGAACGATATTACCCAGCAAAATGTGCTTCGAGGGCGGGCGACAATCCGTGCCGCCAGCCCCCTACACAGATTGTCGCCTGGCGACAATCCGTGTAGGGGGCGACAATCCGTGCCGCCAACGCCCATCACGGATTGTCGCCCCGAGCAGGAGGCGACAATCCGTGTAGGGGCGACAATCCGTGTCGCAACACACACCCATGAGCTAGACACTTCGACGTAAATTCTAAAGATTTAGTGTCCAGCTCGTGTCCCGTTCTTTGGGCCTTATTTTCCAAGTGTCTAACTCGTACACGTGGTCTTTGTTTGCGTAGTGTCAAACTTGTGTATAGTATAGCTCATGGGCCTCATTCAATTTAGTCGTGAGTTTTTGGGCTGTTTGATAATCGACCTGTATCACTCATGACGGTTGTCAAACTCGTGACGTACACAACTCGCAATTAGCCAATCTGTAACGTGCTCATAGCGGGAATTATACACAGGAAACACGATGGCGCGTGTTGTAGCAGTTATCTTAACTGACACTTCATCATAACTACGATGTCGGTCATGCACTGATCTGGAGACTGTGAGATCATTCTCTAATTGCATTGTACATGTAGCGCTCCCTAATCATCTTTAGGTTGGCCTTTGGCCGCGGGAAAGGAAAGCAGAAAGAAAAGGCCAAATAAGAGTTTGTACGCGTTGTATGGAAATCATTATCAAACACGATACCAGCAAATGAAAAAAAAAAGTTTGCTTTTCAATGAACCTTGGACTATGTCTCCTACGAACAAACAGTGCCAACAATATGTTGTATGCTCCATAATCTGGAAATATGAACATTTTAACAACTTAAGAATAGCAAGCAAAGGGCTGTGTCGCAGGCAGGAGCGTCGCATTTACTTCCACGCGCTCACACACGAATTCATTTTGTCTCGCAAGGGTTTATTATTAGGGATGTATTCCACTATTTTTTTTATTGTGATTATTGTGATTGCCTGACAGTATTTTAGGATATTACAATCCAAACGTGTATTCAACTTATTCTTTATGAATCATCTCAGTCTCTCAGACTACCAGCGATGGATAGAATATACGACCTCTTTCTCCTTTTGACACTGAGTGTTGATATGTTCTGTATCCAAAATATACAAGGTAAGTGCAACATTGTTTTCGTGAATCTGCACTGAATTCAATTGTTTCCGAATGATTATCGATATGATAAGTTTGTTCAAAACGACAGATCCTTCAAGAAAATTACGGCACTCTGAGAATGAATAAAAGCACTATTATGAAGAGAGTTGTCTGTTATTGTTGTATCTCTTTCACTTAAACCGTTTGAAATTTCACCAAATAAAGACACAACCCGTGTGTTGTAGACTTGAGTGATAAAGTTTCTTCAGTTCAACGTATCAAATTTAAACAATGTGTGTGTTCACTTCAAATCTTTACAAGGTATCATTAATAGACATAGGCCCACAGCATTTGAAGTTACATGTTTATCATGTTTTGGGCCCGAGAATGTGGGCTAGAGGGATATTCCTTAAAGAGTTAATATCATTAGCATATAAACTGCCGATAATCCTAAGGGGAGGGATAAGAGTAGAATATTATCTATTGATTTTCGGATGAACATTCGTGGTGTTTCAACGGAGGAATATAACAGTATTGCCTTTATTTAGGATTTATCTCATACCATTTCAATAACGTCACGATTTTTTTTAGGACAATATTTTGCATTTTTGTTGAGGACACTGTTGGTTGATTTCAAATCGTGCAAGTGTAGGACGGTAACATGACTATGTGCTTATATCATTTGTGTCGTATTTTTCTTACATCTTATCTTTATGATCACCTTAATCAAATAGAGAGAAGAAAACAAATTTATATATGTGACCCTGCACCTCAAAACAAACAAAAAGTCGCCAGACATGAATTTTTAGTTAAGACCATATTCTGAGAGAACAGACTTTAAGCTTAAAAATGATGTATAACTCAAATCAAATGGACTCTCCTAACCTATCTAAAGATTGGAGAGAAAGCACAAACTCAGGAAAAGTGTGAACTGAGAAAAGAGGCTCTGAAGTACAGTGTCTATTCTAGCGCTTAATCTTTACCAAACCGTGCTGGCTGTGCGATGAATGGGACAAAAAAAAAAAAAAAACAGGAAGTAAACCACCAGAGTAACAACAATGAAGGGATTATCACATTAAACTGAAATTGAGCATGCCTTATTAGCACATTCTGCCCATAATTAATGCCAACTTTCAAAGCAGTAGCACTATCCTTTCAAAAGTTATTAGAGTTGAAAGTGAAGAGTGTGGACAAGGCTTTTCAGAAATGAAAAAAAGGATTCTAAAGACACACCTAACACTATTCTACCAAAAAAGTTCGAGATAAACTGCTAAAAAAAAAAAAAAAAAAAACACTTTCCTACCCGTTTTATGATACCAAATTTTAGCATGATGTAAAAGAAGACCCGCTCTTTCAGAAAATATGAAAAAGTCAAGTACGGCTAGGTTGACCCATTTCACTTATTTTCAGTCCTCACGCAAAATCAGTGTGTGCGACTTTATGTTCGTTTTGAGGTGCACTGTCACATAATAGGACAACATCGATTATATTGATTTAAGCCAAGATTACCTACTATTTTCCATTCTTTCGGGCAAGAAAACAAATGTTTTAACTTCAACTTAAAAATAAGGTTCAACTCATCCAGAGTTTCAAACCTTAAATTACGTATGAGAAAGAAATTATCATCTGTATAGCCTTTACATTTAAATGAGTATATGAATATAAGAACGACCCAAGTCCATGGAAGACCATTTCGAGTAAACTAAAAAAAAAAAACCTTCATATCTTTTTTATTTGTCCAATAATATTCTATTTAACTGTGATGGGAAGGCAACATTGTATATACAAATTAAAACATATATTATCATGACAATTAACATTTACATTAATTGTGGAGAGGCCATTTTGTGTGGTGGACTTGGGTCGTTCTTTGATTCATATACATGATATTCTGCTATAGAGATGAGAGAAGGATGAGAGAGGGCGCTATAATATGAATGTAAGAATGACCCAAGTCCTTCATTCTTACATTAATATAAGATTTAACTCATTCATTCCAGGCCCTTCCGGGAGTAATTAGTATTTATCATTTATACACTAGATGAGTCCATGCATAAGTTACAATTTCCCATGTCAAACTGAATTTGGCCAAAAATTGGACTTGGGTCGTTCTTATATTCAGGTCTTCAAATTATTGGAAGCGTAAGAAGGACATTGAGTGAAAAGTTTTTCGCTAGAAGTCCAGGAAATCTGGTCTATCAATTAGTGATAATAATAAAATAATAATAATGTTGATGATAATAATTATAATATAATAATAATAGTAATGATAACAATAATATTAATAATAACAATAACAACTAGACTTGGAATTTGTCAACACAAATTAGGTGATCCGATATGTTCAAAAAATCAATGATTTGAGTCCTGATCCAAATAGGCACGACCATACAGGTTTTATCGGTGTTGAGGGGACATTGGCCGTGTTATGTTTGGATTCTCATTTAGAAAAGAGAGTCAGAGCTGCCATCTTTGGTACCGAATTCCGTATACACTCTCGAAGATACAGAATGAAGTATATTTGACTTTTGACCCCACTTTGCACACCCAAGATGGCGTCTGAGCAAAAAGTGGTTATTTCATGAAATGATCCTTGTAACATGGTCTTTGCTGTGCAAAATATGGGAAAGATAGGACATGTATTCACCAAGATACAGGATGAACCATTTATAACTTTTGACTTAATTTACATACCGAAGATGGTGTCCGATTAAGTAGCTGTGATCTTATGAAATAATGTACGTGACATGAACTTAATATGTGCAAAATATGGGAGTGGTAGGGGCTGTTTTTCCTGAGTTATTGCAAAGAAAGTTGCAGAAGGAAAGAAATATTTCAATACATCGAAGATAAGCTTTAATTTCAACCAAGTTTTTTGACGTGATACCGACATTGTATGAAAAAACATAGGACACATGGCAAAAGCCCAAAGTCTCAGCTACAACATATCGAAATCTGGGAGAAATTCACTGAGGCATAAGTGAGCTAGTGCTAAAAAAAGACACTCATGTCAATTTTCATTTCCAGAAAAACTGTACTCTCATAGAGATAACACGTAAACTGGTCAACTTTAACAAGATTACGTTCAATCAATTTTTGACGAGGTGATGCCGTCATCCAATCAAAATGTTGTTGCTACATTAATGAAAGAACATTTAATAAGCTATAACATACTGAAATCTGGGTGAAAATTGGCAAAGGATAAGTGATATACGCTCGAGTGAACTTGAAATTTGATGACGTCATTTTGCAAATTTACTTTTTTATGTTATTAAGAAATTTGATATCTTTTAATCATTTCTCCAGCATCGCCAGCCCATGAAATGACATGTACAACTCATCAGCTTTCAGAATATGTAAAGAAAATGGGGGGGGGGGGGTCACCGTCCATCCTGACGAGTAAAATCGGATCTAAAATTGGCGGTTTTTTGACATTGTTGCATTGTATATCGCCATTGACGCGCGCGCAAAATTTCAACTTTGATGGACCCATATGACGTCATATTGAGTCACATTGACTTGAAACTTGGTAGAAATATTTTTTTGACATTTCAGGCATCCGATCTGTGTGGAAAAACGGGAAATTTCTATTGCATAAGAGCTGTGCGTGCGTATATGTGCGCACGCGAACGCGTCCGTCCAATTTATTCACTTTTTCAAAAAATGCTCCAAATGGTCTGAAACGTGTGCAAAAAAAAAAAAAATGAGCTCGATTGGAGCATACAAATATTTCAACGCGCGCGTACGCGCACGTTTTAAGGATATAGATATATCTTATGAACATGAGTAGAACCACCTTGACTTGAAATATATGTGACGTACTATTCGAAAATCAATGATTTGAATCCTGATCCCAATATAGGCATGACCATAGTACCCTACAGGTTTAATGACATTGGCCGTGTGATGTTTGGATTCTCATTTAGAAAAGGGAGTCAGGTGTGCCATCTTTGGTACCAAATTCCGTATATACCATAACGAAGATACAGAATGATGTTTATTTGACTATTGTCTCCACTTTGCACAGCCAAGATGGCATCTGAGCAAAAAGTGGTTATTTATGAAAGTTAATGATCCTTGTAACATGGTCTTTACGTGTGCAAACTATGGGAAAAATAGAACATGTATTCACCAAGATACAGGCTGAAACATTTATGACCTTTGACCCTAATTCACATACCCAAGATGGTGTCTGATCAAGTAGCTGTTATTTTATGAAATAATGTACGTGACATGAACTAAACATGTGCAAAATATGGGGGTCATAGGGCCTGTTTTTCTTGAGTTATAACATAGGAAGTTGCAGAAAGAAAAAAATATCTCAATACATCGAAGATAAGCTTTAAATTCAACCAAGTTTGTTTACATGATCCCGACATCGTATGAAAAAAATGGAGAATTTCGACGATAGCGCAAAGTCTCAGCTACAACATATCAAAATCTGGGAGAAATTCACTCAAGGGTAAGTGAGCTATATTACGATAAAGACAATCATGTCAATTTTCACATCTAGAAAAATTCCCTCCCATGGAGATAACACGTCATAACAAAGATACAGAAAGAAGTACATATGACATTTGACCCCTCTGTGCACAAACAAGACGGCATCTGAGCAAAAAGTAGTTATTTTGTGAAATGAATCTTGTAACATGGTCTTTGCGTGTGCAAAATATTGGAAAGATAGAACATGTATTCACCAAGATACAGGATGAAACATTTATGACCTTTGACCCTAATTTACACACCCAAGATGGTGTCCGATCAAGTAGTTGTTATTTTATGAAATAATGTACGTGACATGAACTTAATATGTGCAAAATATGGGAGTGATAGAGGTTGTTTTCCTGAGTTACTGCAAATAAAGTGGCAAAAAGAAAGAAATATTAAAATACATCGAAGATAATCTTTAATTTCAACCAAGGTTTTTGACATAATACCAACATTGTATGAAAAAACGAGAGCCCGTTAATGATTGTCCAAACTCTCAGCTACAACATATTAAAATCTGGGAGAAATTCACCAAAGGGTAAGTGAGGTAGTGCTCGATAAATGCAATCATGTCAATTTTCCCATCTAGAAAAATTCCATCCCATAGAGATAACACGTAATAACGAAGATAAAGAAAGAAGTACAAAGATCATGACCTTTGACCCTACTTTGCACACACAAGATTGGCATCTGAGCAAAACGTGGTTATTATGTGAAATGATTCTTGTAACATGGTCTTTATTAGCAAAATATGGGAAAGATAGGATATGTATTCACCAAGATACAGGATGAAACATGTATGAACTTTGACCCTAATTTACATACCCAAGACGGCGTCTGATTAAGTAGTTGTTATTTCATGAAATAATGTACGTGCCATGAACTAAACATGTCCAAGATATGGTGGTGACAGGGTATGTTTTTCTTGAGTTTTTGCAAAGAAAGTTGCAGAAAGAAAGAAATATTTCAATACATCGAAGATAAGCTTTAATTTCAACCACGTTTTTTGACGTGATACCGACATTGTAAGATAAAACAAAGCGCATTTTAACGATAGCTCAAGTCTCAGCTACAACATATTAAAATCTGGGAGAAATTCACCGAAGTGTAAGTGAGCTAGTGCTAGATAATTCCTTTAACGGCGCTAGTCGTTAAAAGGGGTTTACACTCGCTCACTGACTTGTTTTCTGCCTTTGAGGGCGTTCGGCGCTAGTCGGAGCCTGAGAGCAGGCGGCATACGCAAAGAGCGCCGCCGAAAACATGAACGAGTGATCTCCTTTGATGGTTCCCGATGGCGCAACCGCATTAGTACGCTTAGCAGTGCGCGTGGGAAAGCTGAACATTTAGCGTGGGAAAGTTTAGCAGTTAATGTGAGAAGGGATCATTCTGTACGTGGATTTCACGGAGAGAGCATCAATTTTGGGCCCTCGCTTAAATTATTGTATAGAGGTATTCATTCGGATACAAAATCGTCAACTCTTGCTACGATCAGAGGCAGTGGAATTTCCAAGATGCCAAAGCACATGCCAAAACATTCGCTCCCGCACCCAGTACACGCCGGGAAGGAACGACTACTCCCCCTCCAGTGTCCTCGCGATCCGCGGGGTCGGCGGCCCGAAGCCCAGCAGACGAACATAATACCAGCCGGGGCCCCGGCGCAAGTTCCGCTGTTGGGCAGCCGGACTACAGGGTGCAGACGGAGGACCGTGCTACGGGGCAGGCGGCCGGGAGGCGAGCTCTGACGGCCCAGCCTGAGCAGGACATGGGTGGCGCGGTCGGCGATAACGGTGAGTACCCAATTTAAGGAAGGGCTGCTAGTGCCTTGGCCTACGGTGACCGTACATAAGGTTAATGAAATGCCTGTGATCGAGGACGATGAACAGGGTCAGTCGTCAGACACTGGATTCCCGAAGCCTCCCCTGATGTCGACACCTAGGGAAGAGCTAGGTTCAACGGTTCCCATATCGACCAAAGAAAAGATATGGAAGGGCGAGTTTGTAGATTTGGGTTGTTTACTCAAGAATGCCCCGATTCAAAGTGATCAAACCCCTATACTCAGGTGCTGCACTAACTGCGACCAGATTCAGATCGCATTCAGATCGAGGAGTTGTACAAAACGGTGCCGTTTCGGCGCTATATTTTCTTAATTTTTCAACAAAAACTACTAGGATTGTTTTCATGGGTCGATTAAACCTAAATGATTGATTTCGGTGACTGATGCATTTCATTGCTTATGATGCAGAAAATGTTGTCTTATAAGGCGAATATCTTCAGCTCAACGATGCTCACTAAAACTCACAATCACTTGCACATGCGCACAGCATGCATGCAGTGCAGTGCATTGACAGCTGTATTGCTGGCTACATGATGCATATTCATTTCACCTTATATGCACCGTGCAATGGTGCATCAGGCATATCCTTGAGCGTCCGTAACGTTGACGTCATTGTTCACGCATGCGTAGATGCGTACTAATGGATATAGCAGCAAGTCTTTCCACTGTTGCACTAGGGCAGGCCGCTTATTACTCCTAAAAATGTGGAAAATTTTGCAGTTTCTAGATAAATGGGTGAGAAGAACCAAGTCGAAAATGTAATGCATATTTCATTTTTTTTTTATTGTCACTGTGTTTATGATAGAAATTTAGCCGTGCTTTAGTTGTGAAGTCGCCGTGAATGTGGCAATGGAGTTATTCGTGATTTTTGCTCCCGCTCAGCTGCGAGGTAGCCGCTAGGACCGCGCCTAGCGGCGCGGTCTCCGGGGCTAGTGCTGCACTACAACTACAGCCGCAGCGCAAAGTCCCACGAATTACCACCATAGAGCAGGGAACTAGTGCCTTCACTGTATACGCATCAGTGTATACCGAGAGACACGGTTCCCGGGCGAGAGAGTTGTTCAAGTATATGGACGTCGTTAGATCTGCTGCTCGTTTTCCCGGCTATGGCTGGCGCACTAGAGTCGCGTTTCACCTCCCACTCATTCCGAATAGGTGCTACCACGGCGGCAGCAGTAGCGGGTTTTGACTCGCAGGTAATCCAGCAGATGGGGCGCTGGGTGACAGATACACATAAACGTTACATTCGCATAAATTTGGTAGGGGCAGAATTAACTATACACAGCCCTGTCGCTGTACACAAGTGTAAGTCGCGACAGGGCTGTACGGTGTGGACACTCCGTAATCTTTGTATTCCGGGGCGCCGACGCGATTTTGAATTTACTGCACCATATTTGTTTTCAGCTATTGATATTGATATACTCATTTTATAACTTACCAAAAATTGCACCTTTTTTAATCCTGTACGCCGCAGAAATCGTAGAAATTGCAGAAATGATTCGAAATGTCGGCGCAGCACTGGGCAAAGAGGGCGCTGTCGACTTCGCGGGCGTACAAATTCTAGCAGCGCAATTTGCATCGTTCAAAGCTGGGAAAGGTATATTTTGAATGGCCCCGCGATGATCACAGCATTCCGGGTTAAGATTGGACTTTTTGCTCAGTGTATGTTGCGTGAGGGCTCACTATGGACTGAAATACCATGCTCATAGTCCAAGTATCTCAATTCACGTGAGTGATTCGTAAAATTTGTGAAAAGAATGTAGAAATTTTCAATAGTTTTGTTGTTGTGTGGTCGTGTTCGAGTGGTTTAGTAGATATGTGTATGGGGTTCCGTAGATATGTGTATCACACACCGTCAGACCCCGTGCTAGCTTAGCGCACGGGGTCTGGTCGGGCTAGGGCAGAATAGTCCCTTACATGTTGGGGACAGTTTATGTTCGTAGCTTCATGTTGCTATAGCTACTGAAATAGTGGATATGTTTTTGTTATGTTGGTATATACTGTGGTATGCTGAGGAACGAGGGAATAATCTTGCTCACTACAACATTCAGTTTGAACACATAAACTTTTGTAAATTAACATGCTAGATTATAGACCAGTTCAAGTATGATTAACCCAGTTTAGTAGGGTTAACCCAGCTTAAAAATTGTGAATTATGTCGAAAAGTATGGACAATTTTAGTGTATACAAAGGCTTGGGCACATAGAGCAAATATTTGGTTGAGCTAGACGCTGCCGGGTGATAGTTTTCTTTGTTTTTCAGGCAGGCGAGGCCAGCGTACGATCCTGGTAGTTGGGGACTGGTAGCGTACTGGGCCGGGAGATTCGCCAGTCGAGAGGGAGTCCAAGCAATGAGGCAGCGGGCTCAAGTCCAATGGAGAGGATATAGGGGGCTTCGACTCGGCCAGGTTCATAGCAGGCTGGAATCGATTCTTTCGTCTCAGCACTTCTGCAACTTGTCACACGTCATCATCCACGCGGGTACAAACGACATCGGGCTTTTTCCGAAGAAAGCACGGATGGAGCTGGTCTTGGAGACAATGTTTGAATTGCAGCAACTTCTTCCAGAAGCAATGATTGTTTGGTCGGAAATCCTGCCAAGGAGGAAATACGCCCGTTTTGCGGATTCCCACCAGAATTGGGCTGATAGGATTCGCCTTGCTATGAACAAGCGAACACGCGCATGTTGTCTGCAAGCAGGGGCTCCTGTTATTACGCATCAAGCCATCCGACATCATGACGCCACTCTTTACAGACAAGACGGGATACGCTTATCCGATGTTGGCATAGCACTATTTCTAAAAGACCTCAGAAGCGGGATAGCCGACATGATAATTGATATGATAATAATTAATAATTGATATGATTTATATAGCGCCAAATCCTCTCTGCAGAGTGCTCTAGGCGCGGAAGGAAGAGAAAGTGAAGGAGACAAAGACATACAAATATCAAATACATGTAACGAGTAATCAAATTGAGGCTGTAAACAAGTGAGTTTTTAGACTGCTTTTAAAAGGGTCTGATGAAGAACAATTTTTTTTTTACGGCTGAAGGTAAGTTATTCCATAAGGTGGGAGCAGCACGGCTAAAGGCACGTGTGCCCCATATTGTAGTGAATCTTGGAATTATCAGAGAACCGGAGTTGGATGAACGTAGAGATCTAGCAGGGATGTAATTATGGAGTAAGTCAATGTTATACTGAGGAGCAGCGCCCTGAATGCAATGAAAAGTCAGAAGTAACATCTTAAAAATAATGCGATCTTTGACTGGTAACCAATGAAGTGATCTCAAAATAGGGGTGATGTGAGTGTGCTTCTTGGATAGTGTAATGATGCGTGCTGCCGCATTTTGAAGCCTCTGTAGCATGGAGAGCTGAGTTAAATGAGACAGAGTTTCCAAAATCGAACCTAGTGGATGTCAAAGCATGGACTAATTTTTCGGTAGAAGATCGGTTCAAATATTTTCTTATGAAGCCGATATTGCGAAGTTGGTATCTTACAGATCTACAAATGCTAGAAACTTGATGAGACATAGTGATATGAGCTAGGTGTGGATTGCTTTTGTTTTGTTCTGTTTTTGTCTTTTTATGTGTCAGTTGCCTCTTGCACTCACGTTGGGTACACCAATAATAACGTACCACAAATCTTTATTGGTACAGGTATGTACTCTGAATTTGGCAAAACCTATAACGACTGTTTAATGAGCTAGGAGTGATTTGTTTTTGTTTCCCCTTTTCACTCACAATAACGTGGGCACATCAATACCTACCACAATGTTTGATTGATGCATGTACTGAGAATTTTGTTAAACCATAGCAACTATGTCTAAGTTGTTAAATAATAATAATAGACACGGGTAGTGAGGTTGGTAATGAAAGGTGTTCATTAGATTGATAAGGGAGTCTATGAGATCGTTTTGAGTTCGATAACTCCCAAGTTTGGTAGTAAATGTTTTGTAATGTTTTGTAATGTTTTGTGGGGCTAGAGATAGTCATAAAATGCCTTTACTATAGGATGTAAACTAGCTCTTGTCCCGATGTGTGCTTTCTAGATTAACGTTGTGTATAGCAAAACAACAACAACAAAATATATGTAACGTGGATCTTTATTGCGTCCCCCCTTTTACCGCTGTACCGCTCTCCTGCGCATTGGCGGCGGGCTGTGCCCGTATGGCGGAAATTGTTCATTTCTGGGCCTCTGCGCAGATGTAGTTTATACAGTACATGAAATGTTTTCCACTTGTTATGTCAAACTCGTAGGGAAGGGTGCATTTCGGAATGTTTGTTTTATTAACAATTGTTATTGTGGCCATTTATGCATCAAGAGGCACCGTGAGGAAAGCCGGCGGGTCACGGACGCGCCCGCCTGTGCCTAGTGCCGAGCACTTTTCTGATGCAGGGGGCTTTTGTATATGGGTCTGTACGCGCTTGTGGGTTCCGAGTTGAGTGGGCTCGCCTGTCAATCAGAGAAGTCCATTGTAGTTATACTCGATGGGGATACTTCTCGGATTACCATGCAGGGAGTCCTCCGACAAGGGCCTAAGAGGCAAGGCGGGATCCGGGGTGCTTGTCTGTAGGTGGCCCGTACGCAGAGAACACTGCCATATATATATGTTGTTGTATTCCACGGTGCAGATGCTCGTCATGAGATGAATACAAATTTGCGGAGAGAAAACCCGGGTCCTTCCAGAGTTAGACATAGCAGTGGCGTGTTTGAAAGCACTTACTACTTGGATGATATTGCTGTTTGTCGGTGTAAAATTACCGAATCCTGAAACCGGAAAGTATAATTGTGTATAACTTTTACTTTCTCGTCTATAAAGTGTACAACCCTATCATGTTATCATGAGTAACTATGTTATGTAATGTGGTAAGCACTTTTTGTTTTGGTAAACTTGTACTCTCCAATAAATCCACGAACATGCATACGCCATTCTCGGTTTGTCTTTATGTCGGAAGTGCAGTGAGTGTAAAGATAGTCATGTCAATTTTCACATCTAGAAAAATTCCCTCCCGTAGAGATAACACGTCATAACGAAGATAAAGAAAGAAGTACATATGACCGTTGACCCCACTTTGCACAGACAAGATGGCATCTGAGCAAAAAGTTGTTATTTTGTGAAATGATCCTTGTAACATGGTCTTTACGTGTGCAAAATATAGGAAAGATAAGACATGCCATTCACCAAGATACAGGATGAAACATTTATGACCTTTGACCCTAATTCACATACGTACCCAAGATGGTGTTCGATCAAGTAGTTGGTACCTTATGAAATAATGTACGTGACATGAACTAAACATGTGCAAAACATGGGGGTCATAGGGCCTGTTTTTCTTGAGTTATAACATAGGAAGTTGCAGAAAGAAAAAAATATCTCAATACATCGAAGATAAGCTTTAAATTCAACCAAGTTTGTTTACATGATCCCGACATCGTATGAAAAAAATGGAGAATTTCGACGATAGCGCAAAGTCTCAGCTACAACATATTAAAATCTGGGAGAAATTCACTCAAGGGTAAGTGAGCTATATTACGATAAAGACAATCATGTCAATTTTCACATCTAGAAAAATTCCCTCCCATGGAGATAACACGTCATAACAAAGATACAGAAAGAAGTACATATGACATTTGACCCCTCTGTGCACAGACAAGACGGCATCTGAGCAAAAAGTAGTTATTTTGTGAAATGAATCTTGTAACATGGTCTTTGCGTGTGCAAAATATTGGAAAGATAGAACATGTATTCACCAAGATACAGGATGAAACATTTATGACCTTTGACCCTAATTTACACACCCAAGATGGTGTCCGATCAAGTAGTTGTTATTTTATGAAATAATGTACGTGACATGAACTTAATATGTGCAAAATATGGGAGTGATAGAGGTTGTTTTCCTGAGTTACTGCAAATAAAGTGGCAAAAAGAAAGAAATATTAAAATACATCGAAGATAATCTTTAATTTCAACCAAGGTTTTTGACGTAATACCAACATTGTATGAAAAAACGAGAGCCCGTTAATGATTGCCCAAACTCTCAGCTACAACATATTAAAATCTGGGAGAAATTCACCAAAGGGTAAGTGAGGTAGTGCTCGATAAATGCAATCATGTCAATTTTCCCATCTAGAAAAATTCCATCCCACAGAGATAACACGTAATAACGAAGATAAAGAAAGAAGTACAAAGATCATGACCTTTGACCCCACTTTGCACACACAAGATTGGCATCTGAGCAAAACGTGGTTATTATGTGAAATGATTCTTGTAACATGGTCTTTATTAGCAAAATATGGGAAAAATAGGATATGTATTCACCAAGATACAGGATGAAACATGTATGAACTTTGACCCTAATTTACATACCCAAGACGGCGTCTGATTAAGTAGTTGTTATTTCATGAAATAATGTACGTGCCATGAAATAAACACGTCCAAGATATGGTGGTGACAGGGTATGTTTTTCTTGAGTTTTTTTGCAAAGAAAGTTGCAGAAAGAAAGAAATATTTCAATACATCGAAGATAAGCTTTAATTTCAACCAGGTTTTTTGACGTGATACCGACATTGTAAGATAAAACAAAGCACATTTTAACGATAGCTCAAGTCTCAGCTACAACTTATTAAAATCTGGGAGAAATTCACCGAAGTGTAAGTGAGCTAGTGCTAGATAAAGATAGTCATGTCAATTTTCACATCTAGAAAAATTCCCTCCCATAGAGATAACACGTCATAACGAAGATAAAGAAAGAAGTACATATGACCGTTGACCCCACTTTGCACAGACAAGATGGCATCTGAGCAAAAAGTTGTTATTTTGTGAAATGATCCTTGTAACATGGTCTTTACGTGTGCAAAATATAGGAAAGATAAGACATGCCATTCACCAAGATACAGGATGAAACATTTATGACCTTTGACCCTAATTCACATACGTACCCAAGATGGTGTTCGATCAAGTAGTTGGTACCTTATGAAATAATGTACGTGACATGAACTAAACATGTCCAAATTATGGTGGTGACAGGGTATTTTTTTTTTTTTTTTAGTTTTTGCAAAGATAGTTGCAGAAAGAAAGAAATATTTCAATACATCGAAAATAAGCTTTAATTTCAACCACGTGTTTTGACGTGATTCCGACATTGTATGAAAAATGAAGGGTACAATAACGATAGCCCAAAGTCTCAGCTACAACATATTAAAATCTAGGAGAAATTCACCCAAGCATAAGTGAGGTAGTGATCGATAAAGATAGTCATGTCAATTTTCATTTCAGGGAAAAATGCACTCCCATAGAGATAACGCGTTAGCTGGTCAAATTTGACAAGGTTACTTTCAATCCATTTTGTAGAGGTGATGGCGTCATCCAATCAAAGTTATGCTATAACATTAATGTAAAACCATTTAATAAGCTACAACATACTAAATCATATCTGGGTGAAAATCGACAAAGGATAAGTGAGATACGCTTGAGTGAACTTGAAATTTGATGACGTCATTTTGAAAATTTACTTTTTTTACTTTATTAAGAAATTTGATATCTTTTTATCATTTTTTTTTTCAGTATCGCTACCCCATGAAATGACATGTACTCATCAGCTTTCAAAATATGCAAAGAAAATGGGGGGTCATTGTCCATCCTGACGAGTTAAATCGGATTTAAAATTGGCGGTTTTTTGGCATTGTTGCACTGTATATCGCCATTGACGCGCGCGCGGAATTTCAATTTTGACGGGCCCGTATGACGTCATATTGAGTCGGATTGATTTGAAACTTTGTAGAAATATTTCTTGACATTTCAGGCATCCGATAATTGTAAAAAAATAGGAAATTTCTATTGTATAAGAGCTGTACGTGCGTATATATGTGCGCGCGGGTACGCGTCAGTCCATTTGTTTCAATTTTTCATAATATGCTCCAAATGGTCTGAAAAGTGTGCAAAAACAATTTGAGCTCGATTGGAGCATACAAATATTTCAACGCGCGCGTATGCGCACGTTTTAAGGGTATAGATGCATTTTGAGAACATGAGTAGAACCAGCTTGACTTGAAATATATGTGACGTAAATTTCATTGAAAAATTCCATTCCATTAATGAGATATGAATGAGAATGTGTTTTCATATAATGACGTCATAGTGACGTCACGGTTGACTAATCACTATAATTTTATTTCGATGGTCGTCTTTCGGACACGATACATATAATGGTATAATTTTCAAATTGACAGGAGGAGCACTTTCTGAGCTAATCGATGCACAACTTTTGAGGAGAAATAAAGAAGAAAAACAAAGATGATTATTAGGTGATCCAAGAGGATAATCGGATCACCTAATAATCATAATCAAAATAATCATAATCATAACAAAACCAATCTGATTTCTTAGCTGCACCTCCCCCAATTCTATTTTTTTTGGAGGGGGCGGGGGCATGAAGGCAGGCATCATGTATACAAGAAGTTTAGAGTATAAAGCCGTATGTATAAAGTTCAAATGCATTCATACAGTCATGCGAACTCAAATTTCTGCTGTCTAGCGTCAGTGGTAGACACTGTTTCCAACGTTCAAGGATGGAAAGGAGAAGACATCCTATTGCGGTGTGACATCCAGGAGGAGCCTCTCGCAGTGTACTGGGATAAGGGGAGCATCTCACATCCGGACCAGAAGACGCCTAAGGCTGAGTATTTCGATGGAAATTTCAGGAGCTTGGAGGAACGGTTTGATATTGACGAGAACTTCAGCCTCGTCATCAGCAGCTTGGAGGTGGTGGATGAGGGTCGTTACTATTGTGAAGTGCTGCTGAAGAACACCCAAAATGTGGGCAGATTCACTATCTTGACGATTAGTTGTAAGTAACATCTGTCTCTATTCATGTCATAACTACTGAGAGGGGGAAACACATTGTTATAAAATGTGACCCTGCACCTCAAAACAAACAAAAAGTCGCCAGACATGAATTTTTAGTTAAGAACATATTCTGAAAGAGCAGGCTTTAAGCTTTAAAATGATGTATAACTCAAATCAAATGGACTCTCCTAACATATTTAAATATTTGAAAGAAAGCACAAACTCAGGAAAAGTGTGAACTGAGAAAAGAGGCTCTGAAGTACTGTGTCTTTTCAAGCGCTTAATCTTTACCAAACCGTGCTGGCTGTGCAATGATTGGGACAAAAGACAGGAAGTAAACCACCAGAGTAACAACAATGAAGGGATTATTAGATTAAGCTGAAATTAAACATGCCTCATTGACACATTCTGTCCATAATTAACGCCAACTTTCAAAGCAGTAGCACTATCCTTTCAAAAGTTATTAGAGTTGAAAGTGAAGAGCGTGAACAAGGTTTTTCAGAAATGAAAAAGGGATTCTAAAGACACACCTAATCACACTATTCTTCAAAAAATGTTCGAGATAAACTGCTAAAAAAACACACTTTCCTGCCCGTTTTATGATACCAAATTTTAGCATAATGTAAACGAAGACCCGCTCTTTCAGAAGATATGAAAAAGTCAAGTTCAGCTAGGTTGACCCATTTCACTTATTTTCAGTCCTCACGCAAAATCAGTGTGTGCGATTTTATGTTCGTTTTTTTTTTTTTTTTTTTAGGTGCACGGTCACAAATAATAGGTAACCAGTAAATAACAAAAAAGAAGAAGCTTTAGACACTCAAGTTAACTGAAAACAAAGCGACGAAAGAACGACATGTCTGTGACAGTTCGTCACAGCAAGTGTCACATTGACTTATAAGATAATGCAAAAGCAGTTAAGCCAATGTCAAGAGAAATCGTGGTAATGGATAACTGAATAGACTCATTGCAATCAAACCTTTTGCTTGAAAGAAATACAACATGACAGCTAAAATATATCAACATTGTTAGAGCATGTTTACATATTGTGCATTTTCTCTCAAGCACACTTAACATTCCGTTTAGTTTCTTTTTGATAACGTATTGCATTATTTATTAAATTTACTACAACGACATATCTGAGACTGTGTTCATATCACAAGTTTCACAGCAAACAGACAAATCAAGATAGTAGAGACAACTTTGTAAAAGATATATACATAATAATTTTATGGCTGAGGGAAAGATTTACATTGAAAATTATTTTTTAGCAGGTGGACCTTGTCCTTATCTATGTTACTTTATTTTATTATTATTTTTTTTTTTTTTTTTTGGGGGGGGGAGGGAAACACATTTCCACATTGTGATGTCATAGCAACTGTCCTACTTGACATAACCGTTTTTGCCTTAAAACAAAACAGATGTAGTCTGCAGACAGTTAGTGTGTGAAGTTTCTGTACAAATCAGTCATGAATAAAGTTTTGATACAAATTATAATTTCATTAGAGTCTTTTTTCCCTAAAACAATAGTTTCTACGAAGGCGTTACCATAGCAACCACCAAGCTTGGAACAAGTCAGACTTTCGATGACCGAGTTTTCTATGACAAACAAAATGTTCATTTGTAATAATTAGACATACTCATGCAGGGTCAGTCACCTGTCTCACGTTTGCATTTTGCATGATTGGAAACATGTTTATTTTTTTACTAGCTTTATAACTGCACTATAAATAATGATTTTTTTTTTCTGTTTCACTTGTTAGGCTGTTCCTTCCTTGCGTTTATCATATTACATTTGAATTTTATGTATACTTAACAGTGATTTAAGTATCAAGTCAAAGAGCTATATAGATGTAATCATCCTAAATTTCGAAATCAGATGAAAAACGGGTGAGTTTTGTTTATTTTGTGTTATCATCCAATTGTCAAAATTATGTTTGTTCATCTGAGCATTGTTCAGGTTGTAGTCGGATTTATAGAATAGCAAATCCAATGGAAAAACACACACACACACACAAAAAAAAAAACAAACACGAAAACAACTTTTCGTTACAGCAACGCAAAGTATCAGGTGATATCATGTCATGTCAGTTTTTGAAGAGTAAAGATTAGGATCCGTATATAACATAATAATTACACGTCATTTCAAAATAATTTTCTTATTTTCCTAGCATTGGCATCAGGACATTCTATTGAGGAGTGTGCGGATAGAAGTCAATCTCGTCAAAGCCGGTGTACATATCAATCGCCCTCCAACATCCCTTCTTTAAATCTTACGTGTGTCGTAAGTGGATTCAAGCCTAACGTTTCCATGCTTTGGACCGAGGAGTCAGGAAAGAGACTGAATTCCGTGGTTTCACAACAAAACACACTTTCCGATGGCACATACGAGAGGTTCGAGACAATCACTATTTCAGCCGAACATGGGACAGAACAAACCTTCGTGTGCGTGGCTACCGGTGACTCGCTGAATGGAACGTCGACCCGAGAAATCACAGTTCTGCATTCATCAGGTTTCGTGAAAATGTTGCGGATTCTATGTTTCTGAATGATAACTGGCAAACAATTGATTTTACTTAATAAACCAATGTTGTTATTGAGATTTGTCACGGGAAAGTATAATTCGCCCATTCATATTTTGAGCAAAGCAACCTTTCCACACAAAAAGTATCCATTATACTGGTCTACAATTTACTCTATAAAAAAGATGCATGAAAGAGAGTGGTTAACCAATTTTAATAAATAGAAAAGTAGGAGAAAAAGAGAACAAAGAAGAAGAAGAAGAAGAAGAAGAAGAAGAAACTAAAGACAATCGTCAGGGGTACGTGTCATTAGTCCGACACCAACGAGCTATGATACAGCACACGAGTGTGTCGCACAGTCCGTGATATCGACACTTCTAGGGCAGTATGAAGGCCCATGAGTTTAGGTATTAAAAAAGACTACGAGTACTATACATATTCTTGTAATGATTATGCAGTGTTTGGCTCATGAACACTTTTTTGTTTTGTTTTGTTTTTGGGTTGTTTTTTTTTTTTTCCTGTGAAGTGTCGGACTCGCAGGCCTTGTTTGCTAGTGTCGGACTCTTGACCTGTGTACCTAATGTCAAGCTTACAGGCTGTATGACTCGTGAGCTTTCTTATGACTCATAGACCTTTCCCTTTTATCGATATTGCGCTCGTTGGTCGCATGACTCGTGGCTGTCGGTCTCGTAGGATAACTAAATCAAAAGTATGTCCTTTAAATAATTTGTTTTGTCATCATACTGATGATAAGATTATGTATTTAAGCAACCAACCACTTCGTTTTCATTATCAAACATAATATACATTCACACACACACACACACACACACACTTAAACGCATTAAAAATATTAACATTGTTTTTGTTTATCTAAGTATTCATAATTATGTGTTTATTTTACTGTCTTCTAAATGGAGTGATGAATAAAAACGTGTTTCATTTGTGTCTTTATCAAGTTTCAGGAAAACGTGTTAATTCGGGTCTCATTATTGGACTCACCATCGGTGTGCCTGTTGCCATAGTCATCCTTTTTCTCTCTGTTGGGAAATATCTGCAAAGCAAACATTCGGACTACCTACCGCGAAAAGGTATGTGTTTATTTTCTTTACGGTTAGATATTTGCATTTACAGTTGCGTTAATGGTGTGTGTGTGTATGTGTGTGTGTGTGTGTTCGTGTGTGCGTGCGTATGGGTGTATTTCTTTGGTTTTATGTATGATATTTTTGTAATTGTGATACAAAATTAAATTATTACTATTTTTGTCAACATAAAGAAGACCGAAAAATTGTCCCATGTAAGCAGAATTTGCAAATCTATTATCAACGATGATCACTCTATATCAAATAGAAGAAATTATATTATCTTTTGGTGATCGTGCAATCTGTAATCCAATTGGTCAATCACACTCAAACCAACCACTGAATATTTTCTATATTCCGTGATATGACGTCCTGATATTACAGAGCTAGCTAGCTGCGCGTATGCGCGCATAATCAGCTCGCGAGACGTAAGTCAATATGGCGGACAGCCGGCAACTTCAACATCATTAACGAGAGGAAATCAGCGACAAGAAGGTTAGCACTTACACTTAAAAATATAAAATCGTTACCCCCTACTTATTCCTACGAAATACGGAAAATATCTACGTCTGGTGCCATATTCTATTCGGCCTCCATCCTCATGGAGTATGGCACCAGACCGTAGATATTTGCCCGTATTTCGTGAACAGGCAGGGGGTAACTAATATTATTCATGAAGCTAGAATACATCAGACCACACATCGAAAGCGTATATGTGACCGTGCACCTCAAAACGAACATAAAGTCGCACACACTGATTTCGCGTGAGGACTGAAAATAAGTGAAATGCGTCAACCTAACCGAACTTGACTTTTTCATATTTTCTGAAAGAGCGGGTCTTCTTTTACATTATGCTAAAATTTGGTATCATAAAACGGGCAGGAAAGTGTGTTTTTTAGCAGTTTATCTCGAACATTTTTGGATGAATAGTGTGATTAGGTGTGTCTTTAGAATCCCTTTTTCATTTCTGAAAAACCTTGTACACACTCTTCACTTTCAACTCTAATAACTTTTGAAAAGATAGTGCTACTGCTTTGAAAGTTGGCATTAATTATGGACAGAATGTGTATATAAGGCATTCCTAATTTCAGTTCAATCAGATAATCCCTCCGTTGTTGTTACTCTGGTGGTTTACTTCCTGTTTTTTGTCCCATTCATCGCACAGCCAGCACGGTCTGGTAAAGATTAAGCGCTTGAATAGACTCTGTACTTCACAGCCTCTTTTCTCAGTTCACATTTTTCCTGAGTTTGTGCTTTCTTTCCAATATTTTAGATAGTTTAGGAGAATCCATTTGATTTGAGTTATACATAATCTTAAAGCTTAAAGTCTGCTCTTTCAGAATATGGTCTTAACTAAAAATTCATGTCTGGCGACTTTTTTTGTTTTTGGTTTGAGGTGCAGGGTCACATATGCTTGGAATGATGTTGGCCAAAAAATCTGGTAGTGAAAAGAGGAGAAAATGGGGTGTTGTAAATAAGTTGTGCCCCTGATGTACTGTATATGAAAAATTTCATTTAATTATAGTGAAGCTCTTGTTGTTATTGATGATGCTAATATTTCAGGATGTGGCTGGAATCCCTGCTGGCGAAGACCAAACATACCAGAGAGATTTCACGAGGAAGAAGAATTAATGCTGAGTAAGAAAAATATGTAGATAATCACAATCTTACTCGTTGTCTTTAAAAAAGTGTATTATTCCATCATGCACAGTGACTTTTATATTTTCAACATTATGAAATCTCATCTCTTTTAACTACATCCTTTGTACAATGATACAGCTGTATCATGTAAAACGGCTATTATAAAGAACGATGTATTGTAATTCTATTACAGACCTTCTTTCTCTCTCTCTCTCTCTTCACCCCCCCCCCTCTCTCTCTCCCTCTCTCTGTATACAGGTTATCCCTACGTTTCTGCGGGTATTTATGCACACTCTTATATTTGTAATATTGATTTTATTTTTTTTTTTGCTTTTTTTCTATCATTTTGGTTTTTCTTCTCAGAATCATCATCGCTTACAAAGGAACAGGTACAGCAATGCAAGGAAGAGCTGAAGGAGTATTACCGTGTGTCACGACGTAAGGTCACGGTGGATCCACACAACTTTATGGAACGTGTTGAATTGGATGATGTTTATACAAATTTAAGTATAATAGACCGAAATAGCAAGCGTAAGACACCAATAACATACGACGATCTTCTGTTAAACAATGACAAAGGCAATCTTTCAAAGCGCCTGCTCATCCAAGGTGAGGGAGGTGTCGGTAAAACAACTCTTTGCACTAAGATTGCCTGGGACTGGTGCCAAGGAAGGATTCTCCAGGATCTGGACATGGTACTCCTAATACCTCTTCGAGATATTAAGAACGCAGCAAGTATTGGTGGTCTTGTCAAAACGTACCTCTCTCATTCAAATACGGCAACACAGAAAGATGTAGATGACTATGTTTCAACAAATCTGAGTAAGATTCTCATTATATTTGACGGTTTCGACGAGTTTGACGAAAAATTAAGCAACTTAACGAGCAGCAGTGAAGTCATTCGTATTCTACGAACAGAGCAATACAGTTCATGTAAAGTAATTATAACAACACGCCCTTGGAGGGCAAATGAATTCATGATGGACAAGAGTCTTGCCGAACATTACACTTTTCTAAACGTTGAAGGATTTAACAAAGAGAATTTATCAACGTATATTATGAGGTACTTTCGGATTAAAGAGAAGGAAAATCTTGCAGAAAGCTTAATCAGTTTTATGCAGGAAAATGATTTCATCAGGTCGAACATGGCCCCGTTTCCTATTTACTGTGCAATGCTTTGCCTCCTGTGGAGCGACTTCAGTGATGAAAGACGAAGAGAAATGCAAAAAATGCACACTTTCTCCAAGATTTTTGGAGAAATGATCTCTTTCCTGAAAGAACACTACTCATTAAAAATTTGTGTAAGTCTACAGGTTCATAACATTGTTCAGAATTTAAAGGAAGTTGAAAAGGCAATTCAGGAAATAAGTGAGATAGCGTTAGAGGGTCTATTTCACAGAAATCTCTCATTTCCTGAAGAACAATTTAGAGAGTGTCATGATGCCATGGTCACATGCTGCAGAGTGGGTGTTTTGACTATAGAAAAAGATGTCATCACAAGGGAACGTCGGCGCGATCGCAACATTTCATCATTGGTTACATCAACAGTATCTTTTCCCCACAAACTGTTTCAAGAATACATTGCAGGGGTATATGTTGAGTATTTATTCAAAAATGATCGTGTTAAGTACGACAAGGTGAAAAACAAACTTCTTAGTCGACCTGAGGAGTTCCGCTACGTACTCTACTTCACCTCAGCTTCAGGGAATGAACTTGGCCTTGATATCATCAACGGCTTGATAAACTCTGCTACCGATAACATCGAGACTTTTCTTTATGGAGATAGTGAAAAACGTGATTTCTGCGTTGACGTTGCATTTGAATGTCAGACTGAGGAGGCAACAAAGGTAGTAGGAGAACGATGGGATGAATACACACTATACGATTCAACAGAACATACAGTCTCAGGAGTAGTGTTCATGATGCGCTGCAACCAAGTGGTGAGTGACTCAACTTGAATAAAGATTTGAACTATTTTAGAAAATATTATATTGAACGAGAATAAGATTCCTTGTGTGTGTGTGTGTGTGTGTGTGTGTGTTGTGTTTCCCCCGAGTGAAATTGAGTACATATTCTACAACCTCAACAGCTGTACTCAAAGTTTGTTTTCAGAACTGGAACAGGTCCTATCAATTTGGGAATTTGTTTTGAAATACAAAATCCTGTACATTGTATTAATGGTTTAGATATGATATTGTTATGTAAAATGGTTGCATTCTTCGGATGATGCAGTTGTCATATAACTTGCTGTCTGAGTTTAATCTGAATCGCTATGACACTCATTTCATGTCTTGTTATTGTTCAGAACGTTTGGTGATAAATTGTATAAAAACGTTTATGATCGTGGCTTTTAGAAAACATAAGTTATGAGGAGTCTATAGCAATGTGTTCTTATGGCAAACTAATTCGACTCCATGGAGTCAGACCCATTTGCAACAGTTCCGTTGTCAAACTGCCCTTTGTAGTAATCATCCAAGTTTGGTTATACTAAAGACGCCGTGTGGAGAAAGGGAGATGTGAAACTGGTTATCGTGTATAGAACGTACCTATGTGTTTGGGCATATAACTCCACTTAGGGCACATAACACGAGTATTGATGCAATCATACTCATAATTGCCCCTCTGCCTTTCTCATAACTCACTGAAGATGCATTCTTTCTTTCACAGGTTGTGATTAGCGAATTGACGATATGAATAGAACGTGTATCAAATGATCCTCTTTGCTCTGTGAGGTTCAAACCTCCAATCAACTGCGAGTACTTTATCAACCTTCTTCTTCTGTGTATAATTGCTTTCCTCTATCGTCAATTCATATTCGTTCTATTAGCAATCGCTAAACATAAACCTGGTGGAGTGCGGAAAAACTGTGTCACGTGACTTGGCGGAGGGCATGTGTTCCAGCAGTGTACTCCGTAAAGTACGAGTATGGGACTCACAATTTCACGAGGAATTCTACAAGATCCTCCGGGCAGAGGCTTCAAACTGTCAGGTAAGAATTTATATGTATTACCACGATCTACAACACGTATGCCTCTCTTATGTACAGACTACAGATGAAATGTTACTAACATATTTCGTACAGGCAATACATTAACTGGATGACAACAAAAAAGTACAGAAAAAAAAAAACCTCTAGGAAACAAAAAAAAAATGTTTCCTTGCAGAAAAATCTTCTCAAACGAAGAATATGTTTACTATCGTAGATGTTATATTAACTTCCATTAAGTATATAGGGATCACGGACTGTAGGGAATGACGAAGCCATCGTTCATCCACTGACTCAACTGGTTGGGTTTGTACACTCCTATGTATAAAAGGAGAGTACATTATACTGCTTCCAATAAAGTCGTTATTACTGTTATCTCAACATAATCATATTAGTGTGTTGATTAAGTAAAAAATAGTGTAGCTTGATCTTATGTCCGTTGCTTTAAAATGACTGCACATTACATCATTACCATATGATTTCTGTTTGTTTGTTCGTTTTATTTGTTTTTTGTTTTTGTTTTTCCATCTGAGAAGATGGCTGGATAGCCCATATTCAGCTACGTTAATCTGGTCTTCCATGGGGTCCAGTTGGTAGTCTACGATCCACCTCTACAATGATCTCTTTTCTTCCTGTTCAATTATATCTTCTTGCAAAGTTCACACCATTATTTCATTAATCTCTCTTTTTCGTTTCATATTTCCA
The DNA here is from genome assembly GCA_033980235.1 of Diadema setosum. Taxonomy (NCBI): domain Eukaryota; kingdom Metazoa; phylum Echinodermata; class Echinoidea; order Diadematoida; family Diadematidae; genus Diadema; species Diadema setosum. The sequence continues at coordinate 28,392,639 of CM067071.1, read as the reverse complement.
TTCCATTCAGATCGAAGATCTGAATTTCAGTTTTAGCAGCCGTGATGATGATATCCTAAATCAGTCCTCGGTGGAAGAAGACTTTGCCCAATGGGTGTGTACTATGCCACGTCTTTCGAAGTTCACTCTGGGATGTCCCTACTTGCCCAATAGTTTCCTCTCAACAGCAGCCACCTCAGCATCATCATGCCAGGTATGTAGTTTTTGACTATAATTGATATGAGTCATGTAGTGTTGGGAGAGGACTGCATTTTTTTTTATCGAGAAATGAAAAAAGAAAAATCTGTATTGTAGGGTAGTAAAGACACTCCTTTAGCAAATCAATCCTATTTTATTTGATATTGACATAACATGATTTGTAACTTCAATCCTCCTCAGCATTATGGCATTCAATGTATGAACGAAAGCATAGGAATGAACACTTTTCATGCACTTACAAATGTACGGAAATCGAGTGCAATGCGTTTCTTCCGCTTTCCGGTTGGGCTTTACACATTCGTTTCTTTACTGACGATACAATGTTTCTCTCCGATAAGTGTGATTATTGAATTTTTGCTATGGAACAAACATTGCACAAGCAGGCAGAGAGGAGTGAGGGAAGTTGGAGAGAGAGAGATAAAAAGGGAGAGAAGGGGAGGGATATTATATACAAGGGCGGCGCAGCCGTGGGGGCCGTGGACCCCACACTTTTTGTGCAGCATGCAAAGGAATACATAAGGTGTCATCACTTTGGGCCCCCACACTTTTTTCAACCCGGAAGTACGTAAGAGGCACTACAATGGGAGGGGAGAGAATGACGTGAGGACCTTTTTTTTTTTTTTTTTTTTTTTTTGCTTGTCAGCTGAAGAAACCCGGAAGTGGACGGGGACGGGGAGAGATGAGCTGAGGAGCTTTTTTTTCTTTTTGCTTGTTAGCTCATGAAAACCGGAAGTTGGCCCCACACTTTTGAAAACAGTGCGCCGGCCCTGATATTGATATATATATATATATATATATATATATATATATATATATATATACATATACATGTGACCCTGCACCTCAGAACAAACAAAAAGTCGCCAGACATGAATTTTTATTTAAGACCATATTCTGAAAGAGCAGACTTTAAGCTTTAAAATGATGTATAACTCAAATCAAATGGACTCTCCTAACCTATTTTAATATTGGAAAGAAAGCACAAACTCAGGAAAAGTGTATACTGAGAAAAGAGGCTCTGAAGTACAGTGTCTATTCAAGCGCTTAATCTTTACCAAACCGTGCTGGTTGTGCGATGAATGGGACAAAAAACAGGAAGTAAACCACCAGAGTAACAACAATGAAGGGATTATTAGATTAAACTGAAATGAAGCGTGCTTCATTAGCACATTCTGTCCATAATTAATGCCAACTTTCAAAGCAGTAGCTTTATCCTTTCAAAAGTTATTAGAGTTGAAAGTGAAGAGTGTGGACAAGGTTTTTTCAGAAATGAAAAAGTGATTCTAAAGACACACCTAATCACACTATTCTACCAAAAATGTTCGAGATAAACTGCTAAAAAAACACACTTTCCTGCCCGATTTATGATACCAAATTTTAGCTTAATGTAAAAGAAGACCCGCTCTTTCAGAAAATATGAAAAAGTCAAGTTCGGCTAGGTTGACCCATTTCACTCATTTTCAGTCCTCACGCAAAATCAGTGTGTGCGACTTTATGTTCGTTTTGAGGTGCACGGTCACATATGTGTGTGACCGGCTGGACACGTCCGGTCAGTCTTGACCTACAGTAGGTCGGACTTAGACAAAATCAGTCACCTGGTTCTATTTTATAAGGACTGGGAAAAGAAGGAATGCTCAAAGATGATTTTTTTTTTCTGTTTCCGTTACAAAAAAAAGGTGTCTTTATTACTTCACTTTGTTGCAGTATTTCAAACTAAGCCGAAGCTAAAATAACTCTTAAATTGTAACATTAGACTGAACACAAAGCAAACGAGTTTAAAACAACGAAGAGCCGCTTATAACAAATTCAAAACAACTAATAGCAAAACAACACTTAAAGCAAATTTAAAAAGGCAACGCAAACAAACTTTAAGTAACAAAGTAAACTCAAAACAACGAATCCAAAGCAACACTGAAAACAACTCAAATAACGCAACACTGTCCGACACAGCATAAAGCAAGTCCGTGTCCCTTTCCCACAGAAGCTACATAACACAAGGGATGAATCAATCTTATTATTACTTTACACACTCATATTTACAAAATGCAGTGACATATCGCTTAAATTGACAATAGTTGGGGGCCTAAGGGGTCAAAATGGGTTGTTTGGTTGAAATTCTTCCAAAAGCACCAAATTTGGCTCATAGGTCCCTTGTACCATACTCTTTCGATTTTTGATGGGCGCCAAGACTAAAAACCCTTGGGGCCGCAATATTGGTGGAATCCAATATGGCCGCCATCCGGGTTAAAGGTCAACTGCAGTTTACAAATTGAAAAGGTTGATTAGTGTTATGAATCCCATGTGGAAGATTTTACGGGGTTAGAGAATGTGATTCTAAATATCATTTCTGCAATTCAAGGTCACTGTCACCTCTCAGGGTCACTTTCAAGGTCAAATAAGGGTCAAATCAGGCATTTTGTGCATTTTTCGAAATGGCGTCTGTGAGTATTCAACTGCAATTCACTGGTACCCCTATGTTGTCCCATTTGTCATCTCTTCCATACTCCTTCAATTGTCAATTAGGGCCAAGATCGATTACATCCTCCTACATATCAATACTGATTATGACACATAAATGAAAAGAAATCATATTTATATATATATATATATATATATATATATATATATACATATATATAGATAGATATTGAAATTTTGAGCACAGAAAATGGGCTTCCATCCGTTTCGTTTTCTTTTCTCACTTTCTTTGCTCAAAGTTTTCATTATATATCAATTGTTTCTAGTTAGTTTTTCCTTTCTTTGTTTCAATACATATATTTTCAATACATAATATACATATATATATATATATATATATATATATATATATATATATACATGCTTAAATACGGCCAACATCCTATTCCAAGGTGCCGAATCAGGGTGCAATGGCAAAGAGGGTAATAAACACGCCTAATATTATTTAGTCTTCGTTTTTCCTTCTGACGAGATAGCTGGATAGGCCGTATGCAACTAGCTGGTCAGTTGTATGTACTTTGGGTTGACCACTTTACCGGTTTATGTACCTTGAGTTTTCCGATAACGGAATGCCGATTCGGGATCTTTTCATGTGTGTGGGTTTGTGATTCTTTCACACAAGGGATTTCCACTTTTTATATCCAAGTGATGAGGTGCAAAGTGTTGTGCCCCTACTAGAGGGGACGGTATGACAACACACACTATTGCTCAGCTACACTTGAGATAAGTGGGATTCGAACCAGCGCCGGAACACAAGTCTTTAGACCGCAAGCCATACGCTACCGACTGAGCCACCTCGTCACCTTTCATGGTCAATTATATAACTTTCCAGCTTGCAAACGATATGATTCTCCTCCTGCTGAAATTGGTGTATGCCTGCTCTCCATTGCTTCTGGGGAATCGAGCTCCTCAATCCAGGTCAGACCAGTATTCTAGGGGCAGTTAACTAAATTCCCTAAGTCCTTTGACGGCAGTATTGTCTCAGAGTAGGTGAAGACAATTCAGCTGAAGGTTTTTTCTTATTTTTTTTTTTATTCTCGTTTTATCAAACGAAACCGTTTCTTTACTGAAAGCGCAAATGACTAGGGAAACTGAACACCTATTGATGTTGTATGGGATACTGATCCTGAAGAAAATAATCTAAACATTTTTTTTTGCGCAGCAACACTGTGCAGTCCTCTGACAAGAGATGGTGATGGCACCACTCAGATCTAATATTATGATTGGAAGAGTGTAGCGGCTTCCTGAAAATTAAGATTGAAAAAATAAAGAACTGCACTCATTTATCAGCGCACAGACATCCAAGAATGAATGGGACGGACAACTCATCCTGAGCAACTGATTCGAGACGGAAATATCCAACAGGAATTGTGATCTCACAACCCTTCAGTTTTCCAACAACTTAGATGCGATCTACGCAAAGATATCCTTACAAAGGATTACATAATGTTTTCTGAAAACAGCATACAATCGCACGGATGAGCATATCATCACATTTTCGGTAGTGTTTTTTTTTTATCCCTTTAATCTGAGGGAGTTACGGGTGGGTCGTGGTATTGAACAGATAAAGACCTTTTCAGCTCTTTCCTGTACAGCATACCTCTCTTCCAGAGCCCAACATCAGGCACTGACAGGGTGCGACATTACGTCAGACTTGCTTTGATGTGGCATGCAAAATACCAAAGTAGTGTGGGTCAGCAAACCAGAGCTCACTGACATATTAACCACTTTAATAATCGTGCTCATGTCCAGCAAGGACTGATGAGCAACAATGTTTATGGGGCAGCCTGCTTCAACGAGGGTAGGCATCATCTCGTCATAACGTGGGAGCAAATCATCAGAAACCACCCTATCTTATGTGATCCCTGACTTCAGGGAGTGGAGTTGGAGGAAAGATGGCACAGGTACATGGCAATTACTAGTACTATCAGCCACTCTCTGCAACGCTTCAGTACCAAATTTCATTCTTCTGCACCACAGCTGTTTCAAGGCATGCATTGGGAGGTGGAAAACATGGAAATGGGAAAGAAATAATGAGATGAATGAATGAATGAAGGTGAAAATGCACAATGTAGAGCAGGTGTCAGACAAGCCATGGTCAGTAGTTTGATATTGCTGCAAACTTAAAGTGGGGGGGGGGGGGATTTAGGGCCTATCTGACGGGAGGAGACATTGTCGCAATGCCAGCGTCTCGAAGAAATTATTTTCGCTCTCACAACTAACGCGATTTCCAGGGCGACGTCCAAGACGTCTTCAAACAAAGGGACAACTTATTTGCTTGGAAGTCACGGGGATGTTGGCACGGCTTTTGCAGTCGCAGAGACTTAGCAGAGACGTCTTTTCTCAGCAGCTTCTCCCTTTCGTCGCCATTATGTTATTACGGTCTCCACAAGATGCGGGGACATCATTGTATTCATAACAGTTTATTAGAAAAATGGCTTGCCCATGGTCAATATTCTAGGAATGCCAGCCTTAATAATAGAACTAATGAATTAGAATTAACGGTGATATCGGATTCTCTAGATCATGTGACCTGTGACCTCACAACCAGAAGACCGACGCTTGATCCCAGTCGGTCATCGCGTATGTTACGTATGTTTCGAGTGTTGACACTTTCTGTTTCTTGAGTTGTCGGATATTTAGCGAAAATGCCACAGCGATGTGTTTTTGCAGGATGCAGCAACACCACAAAAAAAAAAATGGTATTAGTTTGCATCAATTCCCAAATGACGAAAACGTTCGCCGAATGTGGACTGCAAAAGTTCAATTGATAGAGCAAAGCGGAGTGTGCCATCGATCGGAGAGCAGTGTGATTTGCGTGCCCATGTGATGATTTCAAGGAAGACGATTTCGTCGAAAGTAGGATGCATTCCCACCAGTTTGGAATAAAAAAAAAAAAAAAAGCGAATGCTGAAGTCATCTGCGGTACCAAACATCCAGCTTGGAGCTGGACCTAGATTATCTGAGGAAAAAAACACCCAGGAGAGCAGCTGTGTAAAGCGAGAACGAATACGAATGAGGGTAAGTTAGCCAGGACCGGCTGTGCCCGTGCAGTGTATACCGGAACTACGACTAGTACTTGTATAATCTCTATGTCACTGATTGCGGAGGCTGAGTGATTTACTAACGGTACCGGTACGATTGTGATTGTACTGTATACAAATGGGCTTCGCTATTACTTAGCTCAACTATTTATTTGTGAAAATGACTCTTCATTTAGTTATGTCAGCTTTGTCACGAACTCCAGCGGTGTTATTGGATAGCCGAACCATACAACCCGAACGCTTCGCGTTCAGGTGCGGCTATCCTTACCGTATGACTATGAGCAGACTTGACTGGGGATGCATGAAGGCGAGGGACGCGACGGCCGGCGCGGCCCCTCGCGCACTGAGCTCTTGCTTTCGCTCGCGCTCCTCCGTGCTACTAGCCTCAGCCAACAACTGAGCCTCGTAGTCGGCTCAGGGCCTGCTATCTTCCCCTCTCACGTTGAATCCTGCTTTTTGTGTGAAGGTTGCAATTTTAATGGACTATATGAATCAAATCTTGAATTTTGCTCCGGTATTCAATTGTAATAAACTATCTGTTCACCACTTGAATGGTTTAGGAGAGATGTCTGCAGTTACTTGTAATGTTACTAATTTTGCCAGAATGTCCAAAATGCGAGGGTGTGGGATAATTTTGCATGCAACCGTACTTTCATAGACCTACTATAGTGCTAATACATGTAGGCCTACTAATATCCCACGTCAAAATATTTGCACTGGGAATTATCTGCTTCATTGAAGGAATTCAATGAAGCAAGTTCACTTCAGGCATCGGCATAAAATGTATCTTGATATTTCGCTTGGTCTAAATTCAGTGACACATGCAGGGGTGAAAGAATAGACAAAAAAACAAAGAAAAGGAGGGATTTTGCATGTTCTGCTTTGTATGTTTACGTATGCGGTGTGTGTTTGTATGGGTACCGTAACTTTTTCCAGAACCAATGAACCAAAAGTGGTCATAAACATTTCAAGATTTTCAGGACAATTGCAATAGTCACAGTGTTTACCATATGAATCTAATGCCGCACAAAACTGAACTGAGACCAGTAGGGAAAGTGTAGCACTAATAAATTTTGCATTTGCGGTTACAAAGCTAGGTTACTAAGTAAATCCCGCTTCAAAAATGGGCTAAAGCTGGACTACAGTAAAAGGGATATCAGACATTTTGTGTGATACTCTTGCACTGAAGTGTGAATGCAATTCAAAGGAAACCTAGAGTTGATGAATTGATTTCATACCTGAGAGCCCAAAGAATTCATTTGCTGGAGGTAGTACCAACAACCATTTTCTCTTTGATTTGCCTCTCCAATTCATTTTTTGTTCTTGATATCCAGATACGAAAGTCGCTGAAAAGTTGGATGACATCATTTGCAGCACAACTCTTCTCAAAGATATCAAGAAGATGTCATGTGGGCAACAAACTTCCTCTCTGGAATCATTTCACAGTGTGATTGATCAGTTTGCACCCAAGATGAAGTCATGTATACAGATACCATGGCATGCTTTGCAGGCAAGTATATTTTTGTTTGTATTTTAGTTAATCTGTGCTCTTACCCTTCCCCTGCCCTTCCAGCACCCCCCACCACCACCACAAAAAATGAAAGGAGAGAAATGTACTGACTTGACTTCCCAATCTTTGTTTTACAACAAATATTTGAGTCTTCAGGTGTCTAAACAAGTCTTTCCTTATTTCAAAGACAATGTTTTAATGCACTTTACAACTTCTAGTGACACATTGTTCCTTCCTTCAATGACAATGGCCTTCAGAATGAGAAGTAGAATACCTAAATTCACAAGGTAAAATCCAAGTGCCCATTAATATTCTCAGCTATGCCATTTTGTCTTTTTATTTGAATGGTTGTTCCAATATTATGTTACTACTGAACATCATTTTTTCTACATATAACCTTTTGTCCAATGGCTGAATTTCATCACCAAGTTCTTTATATTACTGTTGCAGGCTTCACCTTGCAGCATTGCATCACAACCCTAACAGTGACCGGCAACAAGCCACCACCAGTGAAGGAGAGCGTCATTTCACTGCGAAGCCCATCAAAGAACCTCCCACCTACTGTAAGTTAAAGCTTTGATAAGCAAAATAGGATGCTGTCTAGTTTTGTCGTAGTAAGCCTACTTTGTACATAGAAAAATTATACAGTATATCACTTGGTAATGGTAGTTATAACAGCGCTTCCCCGATACAAAAAAAAATATAAAGAAATGCAGAAATAGGGAGAAATGTATCATTCAAAATAAAAGATGTACTACACTTTAATGTGAAGAAAAACATCTGTGTGTTAATTTGTTTTATATCTTCCCCCTTTTTTCTCTTCTATAGCATATGCTGAGGAACTCATGACTGAAGTTTCAGAGTATGACAGTGAGGCATCTCCACATGCAAGACAGCCATCACCACCCCCACTGTCCAGTGAACACACTTACCCATCAAAAGAAGATGTCATTCAACAGCATCAGACCCAACTCAGTTCAGCCCATGAATGAAGTGAGGTCGAGTGGATTAGAGTTCTTAGGACACAAGGCTACAAAGGAAAAAAAAATGCTGTCCAGTGGTAATTTATCATAGGAACAACCTTTAGAATAAATAAAAGGACAAAGTGGCTTAGATAGGATATATTGATGGGTAGGGGATGGGGTGCACCATACAATTTTTTTTTTCCATTTTTGTCAGCCCATTGAAGGATAAGAGACTGAGGGATTGAAATGGTTTCTATCATCTACTTGTCTGTCATAACTTGTCTCCACCATGTTCAGTTTTGTCCAAGCCTTTTTGGTACATGTACATAGTTCGTAGGGACAGTGGGATTTGGATGGAGTCAAAAGTCACACAGGTCAATGACTTTTAGCCTTATTTTGGTGTAAGTTTTTCTATGTGCCAGTAACTGGGTGAGACATCCTCATGAAATTTGTCATTATTGGAAGTAAAAATATGTCACTAAAACAAAAAGGCATCAGAACATCAAGTTTTACAACCAAGGAAAGAGTTGATTGGATAATAATTGAATTTTGCAGCATATGTTGTAAAACAAATAAGCATTGTGTGCATTTATGATGGAGGACTTACATGTATGTCAAAATATGTTTTTATTTATTTCATTTTATCTATTTACTTATTTATTATTTGTTGTATTTTTGTTGTATTTTTCTTTTATGGGGAGGGGGTGTTAAATACAATGTACCTTCATTAAAGTTACCCCATAAAGGGTCTCCAGAAAGACCCATGGGATGTTTTATTGCACCAAGCATTCTTGAAAGAAGAAAAATACAACGTAGGTGTCACAGAAGTATTTTGACAGTGTGGTTGTTAAGTATTGTTAGTAAGTACATGCATCACCACTTTTTGTATGCCTGATGGTATGGCCTGTATTGTCTGTCCATTAGCAAATTGTTGTGAAGATAACTCATTTATTGTTTGGTAAAATTCATGCATTTTTGCATAGATGGATCATATTGAAGTGTAGTTATGTGTAAAGGTGAGATAACTTAAGTAGGTCAAAGGTCATGGAGGTTGTATGCCTGAAAATACACAATTCTCAAGATAACCAAGTATTGTTCAAGATACAATTACAATACAATACAAAATACACAACACTCGTTGAATTAGCAACTGTAAGAGAGAGCTTTTTAGTTTCATCCATGTTTTAGATTTTGAAGTACGATTCAGCTCGTACAGTGGAACCCTGTTATAACAAGTATTGAGGGACTATGAAAATTATAACTACCTTGCTTTATGAACTATCTCATTATATCTGGGTAGAAAAATAAATGTAAAAAAGTTTGCTCTAATTTCTGTTGATATTCTATCCATTCAATAACTCATATTTGAACAATTTGGTCAAATGTTCCTCACTAAAACGGTATTTGTATCCAGTATCATAAAACATTTCTACATGTATGTTGGTTGAATGTTGATACCTTTGAATCATCTCATAGAAGAATTCAAGCTTACTTCATCCATTGTGAGATGAATAAATGTAGAAGTACTACACAGCATTACATGGAAGGTGTTCTCTTGATAATTTTAGCCAAATTTTACACAAGTTGTTTGTGTATATGTGTGTGTGAGGGTGTGTGTGTGTGAGTGGGTGTGTGTGTGTGTGTGTGTGTGTGTGTGTGTTGTGTGTGTATGTGTGTGTGTTCTGAATTAGTAAGAAAATTGCTATTTGGGTATTTTCATAATTAAGGGGTCTAATTTATAAAATTGGAGTCCGTTACATCTGACAACCGCATTTTTTTGTTGCTTAGATACAGAGAGCTGAGAAAGATTGTAAAAGGATTCTGTAAATGATATTACGTCCTCATGTTAAGAATCACTTTGAAATCTCTCTGTACTATTTGCATCTGTACTCGGCACCACAGAAACATGTGGGTGTCAAATGAATCAGGGCAAGAAACACTTCAAGGGAAGGAGATGGGTTGCTATATATAAAACCAAAAAAAAAAAAAAAAGATTTGTCACTCAAGAATACTTGTCACTGCATTGCATCACTTACATTTATTGTTTGATCATATCTAAATGTGTAACATGTGAGAAAGCCATTACATAACTATAAATAATGCTCCACAAATCTACATTTTCGTGGTCAGCAACGTTCACCTCATTTTGAAAGAGCAGGGAACATACCGACACTGGGAAAAAAGTACAATATACAAGCATTTCATGAGAACACAAAACTTGTCATTTCCCCACTTCAAAATGTCATAGGAAAATAGGAAATGGATATGAATAGAAACAAGCTACATTAGTGGAAAACATATGATTTACAGCTTCATGACCTATCACTCTCATTAGGCATTTCCCTTCTCTATTTACAATTTATGCATGTTCAGTCTACCGGTATATGCTCTGCTTGAGTAGCATAAACATACTAGTATTGAATTATGATTACAACAGATTAGGACAAGATAAATACTATGTATAATAACCACATGCAGGAGATGTAAATCAAAGCTACAAGAAAAGAAACAAATGCGGCGCTATATTTGAACACATTAAAATTTGTATCACTGCAATACTCTCAAACTCAATAGTTTCTAAAGATAGATAGTAAGATACTAAGTGAAACAGAATACATGACAAGCATCCAGAGTCTTGTAGAAATGGTTGCTGACCTTGACTTTCTGGATTCTACTCAGAGGTGTAGCCATGGGAAATACAATGCAACATACAAGAAAAATAATCCCAATCCCAGTCCCTCAAATGTCACACTTGAAGATCCAAGAAACAAATTTTATATGTCCTCGAATCCTCTGTACACCTCAGATGGATAAGAGTAGCTGATGGTTGTGACGGCACATGAAGGAAGGAGAACACGAACCCTCCTGCCCAGAAAACCCCAACACCACTGAGCCAGCTGGCTGTATGCACTGTGCCTTGATCGAGGAAATTCAAGAAAGACAAGGGGGTTAGCAAGCATGTTAATACACTTGTATATTATGTCAATACTTGAATGCATAGGCATATAATTGTTCCCCCCCCCTTTTGATTTGTTCATGAATACATTATTCTCTTTAAACATCACAGGATTTGATGTCATAGCATTGTACATGTAATTACCGAAAAGGCTTGAGGCTATAACATAGCTGGACAGAGAAAATACCCCCCCCCAAAAAAAAAAAAAATAATAATAATAACAATGAACAGGTCCTAAGGAGGACCATGGAACCAGGAAAATTACTTTGTTATACTATGGTACAAAAACACAAATTTTCATATAAAGAGCTGGGACCTGCAAAATGTTTAGATACATGTAACACATTGTATTAGCACTTTATTATTTTTTTTTCAACTAAATGAAGTTCCACTGTACAACCTTATAACATGGTTTATGAATTATACTCTTACTTATCAGCAGTTATTTGCTATGAAAAATGTAACTAAAAGTGTTCATTGTTGTTTCCAACTACTTCCAATTTGGGGACATGTCAATAACATTTTTTATTTTACTGATGATACATAACGTTGGTATAGTGTAAACCATTCTCACAAATCTGATAAACTTCTTAAGTTCAATAGCATGCATGTATTAGCACATTTGCACTAGTATAGGTACTCACTCATTCTCAGTTACATCCTTCCGGTGGTGACCCTCATACTGCTGTACATACTGAAAATACGCTGTCTCCAGTACCCACTTGTCTAGACATACTGGCTGGAATCCTGGGTGCTCCGTGATGCAATTCAAGTCCTCCTCACCGTCAGTGTAGTCATTCATCTTCCACACCAGTACAGGAATTCTTTGCAGCATATGGACTCCCTCACTGACTGCATTGGGATACACCCACAACTGCATGGACACCTGTATTATCAAAATACAAAGCATGAATATAAAGTGATGCTAAAAGAGGTTGTTTATATGTAGTTACTTCTGCAACAGTGAATTGTCTGCACACATTAATACATGAAATGGAAGATTAAACGAGAACTCACCGTTTGAAGTTTGATATTAATTTTATGAGTAATTGGAGGGTGAGATTACGTCATATATGAGATCCCGCTAGTGCGCGCGCCACTCAATATTAGAAGCAAGAATGTGACCACTGATGTAGGAAGATAACGAGAGATTAAGTTACCGTTTGAAATTTGGGGGAGGGTGAGGTGAGAGGTAATCTCACCCTCCAATTACTCATAAAATTAATATTAAACTTCAAACGGTAAGTTCTCGTTTAATCTTCCATTTTATATCGTAATTTCGTGAGAGATTACGTCATATATGAGATTTCAAAGCCAGTGGTTACATTCTCGAGGCAACCCCCCCCCCAAAAAAAAAGGGGGTAGGAAGCATACCTTACAATAGGTTCCATTGCAAATCTCATTCAGGTTGAATGCTGCAGAGATATTGTGTCTCCAAGAGTTCACAAGTTCAGGCAGTTCAAGACATGTCTGCCCAATCTTAGGGCTTCACAGTCTATTTTTTTGATAATTGTTTCTACAAAGGTTTTCTCAGCAGGACAGGGCTTGTTGTAGTACTTGCGAAAGGTTCTTTCGTTGGCCCAACCGGCTTGCGCAAGTATCTTAGATACAGTGGGAAATTTCCCTTATTGGCTGCGGAGGTAGACGCTGCCCGAGTAGAGTGCGCCTTGTAAATCCCTGTATCAATACCCGCAGCCTCTAAAACCTCCTTAATCCAGCGAGCGATTGTTTGAGATGATACCCTGTGATATGGTTTCTTGTAGCTAACAAAAAGGTACCGTTCACTAGCTCTGATTCTGCGGGTCCTGCTGATGTATTCCTGCAAGTACCTGACTACACAAAGTCTCCTGTCTGGCGGGTATGCCTGGAGCTTGACACTGTGTGAGTAATTTCCAGGCTTGCTCTGTTTTAGGAGATCATGAAGGTGAAAGGTGACTGCATTATCTCTTAACACCATACCATCCAAGCTTAGACAGTGTAATGATTGAATCCTTTGTGCTGAGATTAATGCAATAATCACACACAATTTAAGCGCCAATTTTTTTCAGGTCCAAAATGTGCGCTGGGGACCAAGAACGAAGAAAATTGAAAACAAGGTTAACCTCCACATTTCCATGTATCTAGGCTTCGATGGGCGTAGCTGAAAGACTCCCTTCATAAACCTCTGTATAAAGGGATGGTTTCCAACTGTAAACATAGTATCTCGAAGAATCACAAATGAAGATAGAGCACTCCGTGCTAAGTTTATGACACTGTAACCTGCCCCTTTATCGAAGAAAATGTCACTCAGGAATTCCAGGATAGCTTGAACATCTGAGTACAAGTAATTGCTGCATTTTTTGTCACAAAATGCTTTCCATTTGTTTATGTACACTGCATACTATTTTTTAGTCCCTTTTCTCCAAGAGGAGGCCATTACAGCAGTTATCCGTGCATTCAATCCCGCATCTCTGAAGGGCTTGCACAGAACCTGCAAGCAAGAAGATCAATCTGAGTGTTAAGTGGGTGAGGAGTGTTAGAAACTGGCAATGTTAATAAGGATTCACTCCTATGAATAACAAGTGGTTCCCCATTCATCATCCTGTTTAGGAGAGGAAACCATGGCTGGCTTGGCCATTTTGGGACTACTAGTATCCCCGTTGCATTATCAGATTTGATTTTTTGAATGCACTTAGCAACTAAGCAGAAATGAGGAAATGCGTAAAAGTACCACTTTCCCCAATCGAGAGTAAAGGCATCAACAGCCTTGGCATGTGGGTCGGGCAACCATATGACATAGTTCTCTACCTGCTTGTTAAGTCTGGAGGCAAATAGGTCTATTTCTGGTGTCCCAAAACGTGAAGTTACATCTTGGAAAACTGTGCGGTCAAGCATCCATTCTGTGAGGTCATTGAAAATTCTAGACATGCGGTCTGCCTCCACATTCAGCTTTCCCGGCAAGTGTGCTGCAGTGACCCAAATTTTACGAGTTTCGCACCACTGCCAAATCTCTCGGGCTGCCCGATCACAGTCAAGGGATTTAATGCCTCCCACGTTGTTAATGTACGCAACAGCAGTACTATTATCTAGCCGTAACAAAACATGAATGTCTTGTGAATTAGAACAGAAGGACTTGAGTCCCATGCCAGCAGCCAGGGTCTCCAGATAATCAATCTTATTCTCCCTGGCTTTTTGCAGCTCGTCTTCATTCCATCTACCCCCTGTATGGGTGGTATGATCAAATGCCCCCCAGCCTTTGCCACTGGCATCCGTGCACAATTCGAGCATAGGTTTAGGGTGTCGTGGTGAGAAAGCAGACTGCACATTGTCCACCATTGCAGCTCTTGTTTTCCTTCCAAAGATAGGCTCATTTTTCTGTCAAAATGCCCCTTATTCATTTTGAGTGCTTTGATTTTGTCCCTTTCTAAAGCCCTGTAATAGAGCTGTCCATACTGGACTGCGGGAAATGGTGCTACCATTTTCCCGATAATTCTAGCCACCTGCCTGACACTGGGGTTTGCTATTTGCATAAGTTCAGTGCACAAGGGCTGTATTTACTCTGATGTGTTATCAGGCAGTCGAATTGTCATGGACTGAGTATTGAGAATGAAACCAAGAAATTGTATTTCTTGAGTGGGGCATAGTACTGATTTTTCTGGGTGTACCAAGAACCCAAGTTGTGCAAGGATGCTAGTGGTTTCAAAAAACCTTGGCGCCGTGCTCAGGCCATTAGGCAGTACTTTGAATTGCCAAAGTTGATTTTTCCAGGAGAACTTTAAGAACTTCCTGTGTGTTGGGTGCACAGGTACTGTATAGTACGCGTCCCGAAGGTCGACTGAAGCTAAGAAGCTATTTTCTGAAATGAGTTCAATAGCAGTATGGATATTTTCCATCTTAAAATGCTGGTACTGGAGATATTTGTTGAGATCAGACAGGTCTAGGATAACACGTGTACCCCCGTCTTCTTTAGGCCGTGTAAAAATATTAGACACGAATTCTCCAGTTTCCCTCTGGCACGGTTCAATTACTCCCTTGTCATGGAGTTTAGAAATTTCAAGATCAATATCAGCCTCTTCGGCTTTATCACACCGAAAAAGGTAAGGGGGTTTAGTTCTAGATGGTGCACCCATCTCTTTACTGAAATCAAGCCTGTAACCACTTACAGCATTTAGCACATGTGGGTCTGAAGTAATTTTGCGCCACTTTGGGAAGAATTGCTTCAGTCGACCTCCTACCATAGGTTCTACATTATTATGACATAACTTTGCATAATCACTAGAATCAGATGTCATGTTTACCTCGTCAGTTGAACTGGAGGTTACCGTGCTCTCTTCATCCCTGAGCCCTGCTTGCTGCCGCAGTGCGGTTGGTGCTGGCTGGGATGTGTGAAGGTGTGGGGAGCCGACGGCTTCCCCCTCCCCTTGGGGCGCTGGCCTAAAAAAAAAACATGTCTGGTAGCTCCAGTCCACGGTCCTTTTGCACCTGTAGGCCTAGTGACATCACTTGTACTTGCACGAGAAGTAGTCCAGCCCGCGTCGCGGTACTGTTGGGGCAAATTTGAGCTTCCTGATGTAATCTTGCTCCTGCCCTTGCCATATGCACTCCTGCCATAGTCATGTGGGCTGAAACGCTGCTTTTTGTATTGTCTGCTATGCTCACTCCTGAGGACATCCTCAGTTGCTTTTTGTTCATCTCTTATGTCTTTCATTTGCTTTCCCAGGTCGTCACCAAAAAGGAATTTGGAGACCGGGGTAGAGGGATTGCAGAGATGCTGGAATTGATAACCAATGTCTGGTTTCATGAATTCCTTACGCAAGGAATTTAGCTCGAAATTCGCACTGCACAGAAGTGCTAGTGCATCTTGTTGCTGTTCAGTGATATCCTGTGCCGACACTGTATGTATGTAGGCATTGATGCCTCTCGTGAGATTCTTTTGGAGTCTCTGAAATTTGAGGTCTCGTGTCTTTGAAAAGGCAGGTAGCCCATTCCAGATTCTTTGGTTGACTTTCGGCACATCCACCAGCTCACAGTTGCTGGGAATGGGGTATTTAGTGATCGTTTCATCTACCACTTTGGGCTCGAGCTGGTGGGTCAGAAGGTAGGCTGTAGACTTAGCAATTTCTGGGTCAATGGGGGGACCAACTTCCTCAGCCACAGCAAATTTGGCTGCAATGTTTGGAACTTTCTCCACTACAGAAGGGGGACTTCTCCTTCTTCAATATCAAAGTTGTCATCCTGACGACTATCCCTCTGACCTGGTTAGATAATCACAGAGTTTTCATCCATATCTCGGCCCAGAAATGGTGCCGCATATTCATCATCGTAATGGCAGTCAGTATCTGCCGAGTCTGAAGGGGAGTATTCAGAACGAGTCCTGATACTCTTTCCATTGCCACCGCCTTCACGGGCTGGTGTCTGTATTGCCGACTGTGCCTCCACAAATTGAACCACAGCTAATTGGCCTTCAAGCTTGCCGAGTCTATCTTCCAAAGTTCAAACTTTAGAGGCCAGTTTGGCAGGTGGTTTCACTGTTTTGTTTGCACCGGTACTACCGCTAGGGTCAGCACTGCTTGTTGTAGTAGTACTATTACTAGTACCTGTCTTGCCGGCTCTAGTAGGCGTTTTACCTTTGGCTGTCGCAGTTTTCTGCTTGCACTCTTGTGCGTGCTGGTCTCCGCGACCCCCGCCGGTGGCTGCCGGGGACGCGACTGCTGTCAGCAGCGGTGGTGCGGCTGCGCCGCCCACGTTTGGAACGTTGGTCGAAGACATAGATTCCGTTGCTGTTCAGCTGAAGAATGATTGTTAAAACCAGAAAAAAACCTGGCAAAACCTCCCGTTGAGGTAACTTTCGCTATTACGTCGATTCAACTCGAACGAAAACTTGAATATTCAAGTGCAGTTCCGGCGAATTTTCCGAGCACAGAAATTCGCGTGTTAGCAAGATGGCGGCGACTAACGAATTGAGTGGCGCGCGCACTAGCGGGATCTCATATATGACGTAATCTCTCACGAAATTACGATATAAAATAGCCATGCGAGCATGTACATACATGCAGCATACATGTACTATTCACATCCAACACTGCTGGGCTGCCATCCAGAAGTTGAGATGACCTCCGCAAGATGTTGTGTTATACACGCAAAATTTCTACAAAATGAGTCTATCACTATACATATACCAGAGGCGTCTCCCATAAAAACACCCCATTGTTTGGGAATGTTGGCTTGCCACCCCATGGCAATGCTCACCTGCTATATGCACATGTACTGTACTAAGTTTGTGGTAATCATCCACTTTAGTGGAATGTATATTTTTTGGTTGCCTGGCTTATTTCAGTTAAGGGTTTATTCCCTTCAAGTTTACCCAAGATCTAAGGCTAAATATAGCAACCAAATACAATGTATATCCCACTAAAGTGAATGATTGCCATAATCTCTATGCAGTAAAATAGCAGTTATTGGCACTATCGTAAAATATAGAGCTTTGTCACTCCAATGCTGTGTATTTTCTGCTGTAGTGGTTACCGCAGCAGCGACCCTATACGGACAAATACGTACCGTAAAGGGGTCGCATAGCAAACCTATACCCGTCACGGATGCACCTGATATGGCTTAGCATTTACGTGACCACAGACCAAAATACAGGGTTTTACACTGAAATTAGTAGCCTTACTCTTAGATAAGATACTTACAATCACGGCAGGCGAAGTTGATTTACAATATGATCTGTTTCGAGAGCCCAGTGAAAGAGTTTATCGAAGGTTTTTATAGTCCTACCGCATTTCGTATCGCTGTACGACTTACACAGCGCATGCGCTAATATGGATAAAACGTAGCACATACTACAATACGCGTGTGGAACAAAAACGGACGGCTCGCTGAGAACTGAAATGGATATTCATGAGATGTAACAAATAGAATGCATGCTGGGCGATGATTTACTATCGGGCCTATCGGCGCTTATTTATAATTCGTTTTTAAAGCACATTTCGAATGTGTGGTTTATTATTTATTTGCAATAAAGGAAGTGCACACATAATGAACATCTGGATTAAGAAAATAATAGGTGATTTTCATGATAGAAGGTATGTTTTTTTTTTATTCTTTTATTTTTTGGTTTTGATTTTTTTCCCAGACTGCAGAGGCAATGCCCCAGTTGTCTCATCTATAAAATCAAGTTTTCTTTCACACTGCACACTATAGTTTTAATGTTGTACATTAACAATGGGCTCCACTCACAAGCTCTGCTTCTTGGGGACTCATATTAATTTTTGCTTCATGTTTATTTTCTACTGTGATTTGAATTGAATACACTTCTGTTTCGTACATGTTTTGTTTATTTCCAATAGTTGAGAATTGTTTGATTATTTAATGAGAGACCTTTTTTTTTTTCCCAAAGACTTACTATCGTATGAGAGGAGAATCTTCCTGTCTTTCTTTTTCTGTCAGGCTTGTCACTTTCTGTTTGATTGTGGGTATGTGTGTGTGTGTGTTCGCGTGCGTGTGTGTTTCATAATTATTGTGTGTAACAAGTTGGAAGAATTGGAAGCTAAATTTCTATATACTGTGACATACAGATCGGTAAAATTGACTCTTGAGTATTCATTCATTTTCATTCATTCATTCATTCATTCATTCATTCATTCATTCATTCATTCACAGCAAAGGGACAAGAAGTGTCTTCTGAAAATGTTTTGAAATTTCAAATGTCACAACTTCCTTATTTTTTATCCGATTTTATCATTTTTGCACTGTTCTGCTGGATTTTTTTTATCATTCTCGTGAAATTGATGAAATTTTAGATTGGCTTTCATCTTAAAGGCATAATGGATTGGTTAATAAAAAACTAGAAATTAACCCTTTCAGATCCATCCACATGGTCATTGGGATTGTATTCCATTGCTCCCCATGGCTTTTTTTTTATGTTGTCTTGCTTGATCAATACCTTTTTTAAGCCTTATACATATGTGTATGTACAATACTGCTAAAATGCATGCCGCTATTCCCCAACGCGTTTGCTCGTTCGTTTGCGTGCGATCGGCGGTCATGCCATCAGACAAGGAGTATGTATTCGTAGAGGCGCACGCATTTCTGTGGTCATTTCACTCATGCCTTTTTTTAACCCATGATCCGATCCCGGCTTTGCAGCAGCGTGGCAGATGACATGTTAGAACGAGTTAACTTGTGCAGATTTTTAGAAAAATTGAAAAAAAAAAATTCAGCAGTATAAGATCTGATTGCGTTTGTTTTCATTGCATTCCTTCAGAATGGTCTCATAATGAAGATAGGCAGAAAAAGGATAACGAAATTTGTCCTGTTGTGTACCTTTCAAGAACGCATGCACAAAATGTGACGAGAAAAAAAAAATCATAAAATCATCGCAGTCCCGTTGAAAATTGCGGAAACAGTAGGCGCAAAAAGGATCTTGAATTCGGTCCTGCATGCCATGATGGTTATCAAAAACGCATGTACAAATGCGAAGAAATCGGAAAAAAAAAAACTACACCCGTACTTTCAATCCTTCTTGTGCGTGCATCACAACAGATAACAGCCGAAAGAATTCACGAAATCATCGCAATCCTGCTGATATCTGAGGTATAGAAATAGGCGCAAAAAAGATCGTGATATGCGAATAGTGCGAAGAGATTATTGGGGGAAAAATAAAAGGACACATTTTCAACCCCTTCTGGTGCGTGCACCATAAAGATTACAGCCGAATATCAAATCATCGCATGCAATCCCGTTGAAATTTGAGGAAACGATAGGCGCAAGAAGGATCTCGAATTCGGCCCTGAATGCTGTATATCTTTCAAAAAACGCATGAATAATTCCGAAGAGATTTTCGGGAGAAATATAAAGAACGTATTTTCAACCCTTCTGGTGTGTGCATCACAAAAGATTAGAGCCGAAATAATTCATTATAAATTCACCGCGATGCCGTTAAAGTTTGAGGAGACAATATAGGCGCAAAACGAATCTTGAATTCGGCCGTGAATACCTTCTAATCCGAGAGGACGCGCATTTACGATATGTGGGAGTGATTATCGGTATAAAAAGTATAAAAGGACACATTTTCTACCCATGTTGGTGTGTGCAAAGTAAAAGATTTCAGCCGTATGAATTCATGAAATCGTCACAATCCCGCTGATATTTAATTGATAGGCGCGAAAAGGATCATGAATTCGGCCGTGTTATGATCTTTCAAGAACGCATTTACGAAATTCGACGATTTTATTGGGGAAAAATAAAAAGAACACATTTTCAACCCCTCTTGGCACGTGAATCATTAAGATTATAGCCGAATAATAATCCATGAAATCATGGCAATCCCGTTGAAATTTGAGGAAACAATAGGCGCAAAAAGGATCGTGAATTCGGCCCTGCATGCATGCTGTGTAATCTTTCAAAAACGCATACCGCATGCACAAGAGATTTTTGGGAGAAAAATAAGACACATTATAAAAATTACAGCCGAAATGATTCATGAAATCATCACAATCCCGTTAAAGTTTGAGAACAAGAGGTGCAAAAGGAATCATGATTTCGGCCGTATCATATCTTCTAATCCGAGAGGACGCATTTACGAAATGCGAAAAGATTATCGGAGCAGAATAAAGGGCGCATTGTCAACCATTCTGGTGTGTTCATCACAACAGATTACATCCGAACAGTGATCCGAAGTAAAGTTCGTGAAATCGTCACAATCCCGCTGATATTGGAGGTGGAAATAAGCGCAAAAATGATCGTGAATTCGATCCTGATGCCGTATGCTGCCGTATATACCTTTCAAGAGCGCATGCACAAATGCGAAAAGATTATCGGGAGAAAAATAAAGATCCACTTGTGGCACGTGCATCAGAAAATACTATACAGCAAAAATAATTCATATAATCATTACAATCCAGCTGAGCACCAAAAGTGTGAAAAGCTTGTTACTCTATATACGTGTGCCGATGTTGACAAAAAGTCACAAACGCATTTTGATACAATCTGATTTTGTTCATAATCATGTAACACTTTAATTCACAAACATTCAATTCTTTTAAAATGGTTCTATACACGAAGAAGAGAAAGGAGTACAAAGCGTCACAAATTCGACCCTGCAGTGTACATTCAAGAACGCATACTTGTAATTTTCGGAGGAAAGTTAAAAACCGCATTCCAGTCCCTTCGTTTGTTTTTTTTTTTTTAACTTCCTTTTCGTATCAACAAATCAATTCACAAATGATCCCTTTTTGTTCCTTCTTAAGGTAATGATTCATAAACAAGGCACTTGAGTTTACAAAATATTTATTTGCAAAATGTATTTTTTTTTGGGGGGGAGAGGTAATAATTTTGTCGACAAAAACATGAAAATAAATTTGCAAGCCAGTTAATGCTTTTTCAGGTTGTTGTTGACCAGTAAATTTTCTGTTCCGACCAGCACAAAAATGGGGGGAAAAATGATATTTACTGATCCGACAGAGACAGGTTGGACCGGCAGAAAAAAAAAAAAAAATGGGTTAGTGTGCAGCCCTGCTTTATCCAAGATTTGGTGATGAAACCAAAGCAAGCATTCTTGCCAAACTGAGTTGGCAACATTAGGAAGGTGTCATTCTGTTTCACTGCGTTCTCGATAATTTCTATTTGCTCCACTTTGAACTTAATTCTTTTTGCATCCTCCTCTACTTCACTTAGAGCATCTTTGAACTCCATGATAGCTATGGTATTGGTACGAACAGGTGTACTTTATGACACCGAGAACCAAATACGAGCAACATTGTACATAATTTATATGGCAGATGACGTAAAATATTAATATTCATTTGCGCATGCGCAGATCAGTATATTTACGTGATACGTTCCGGACAGTATCTCGAGTGGGGATCCCGCAGACGGTCTCAAAGATGACTATTTATCTTGGTTTCGGAGGTAATGGTGAGAAATACATAGTCGGCTCTAATAATCAACAATAATGGTTTTATAGCATGTGGCTTTTCGTTGCGTATTTGAGTGTCCTTTTGAGCGGTGAGTTGTTTAGGTGTTGCAGTGCATTTGAGTGCATGGGTTGCTTCGGGGCGTTGTTACTGTGTTACAGCGCCCCGCGACGGGATGACTGTAGTGGCAATATCTGTACATGATCTAGTGATTTGGAGACTCTACTTCACACTTTTACTAGAAGATAATCATAAAAGTTACTTAGGAAGAAATTTCAGCTATAGCTATAGCGTAGGTCTATCACAAGTACATGTACTTGGTAGACCTCTACTAGTAATAGGCCTAGGCAACTGTTCTTCTTTGTGTCACCAGCAGCCCACTTCCGAAGCTTCTTTCAGTTCTTTTCTGAATAATATCTCACTTTATACTATAAAGTATAATGTACAAAATAATACTTCGGTAACTGATGTTAGGCGCCTTATATGTTGTCCTTTTTCAAAACATAATTTCAAACTTTCAAAATATATGTAACAAACGTTAGACTATATGAGCATAATACATTTGAAACTATGACTGGCAATAAGAAGTACAAGTTAACTTTAATTTACCAGTTTATTTCCCAGTCTCACTGTACTGCTCCTGCAGTAGCAGGCGCAGGTGCGTCGCCGTCAAGATCAGCGGCACGAGATTCAGCATCTTCCCCGAGCCCGCCTGGAGGAGCGTCCACCGGCTCGGCCTCAGCCTGACATGGGCCTCCACCTATGCAAGCGGCTCAAACAAATAGATCTAGGGCCGCTGGCTCGTCTCCACTGTCGTCATCTGATTCCTCCATCTCAGATTCGGGTTCAGACCACCTAATCCGACTCCAGCCCCAGATCCATTGTCAAGAAGTAGCGTTTTCTCAAATTTTCAAAGCTACAAATTCAGTCCGAACGCAGACGCTAACACTTCACAGTAACACGTTAGTGAACCCAACAACGCCAGCAGTCAAGTCGCGCTAGTCAGTCGTATATTGATCAAACTATTGTATACGCAAGACAATGCTCGTGTTAGCAAGTGCCCGAGTATTAGAGCGGAGAAATAAAACGCCTGTATTGACGTCTACGTATGCAACGCATTTTCGCACTACAGGTTCGGAAGAATAAAATAACGTTGACTTTAAATAAGATAAACTGGGTAAAATATGGGCCCAAATCAAATTACATCGTATGTGTATGTAGAGTAATGTTCAAATTCCTTAAACATGGGCTTTTCCTCTCAGTTTACAATTTCAATACTTCATAATCGTGCTTTCAAAAGAGGGCAAAATTATCGCTCACACGTATTTTTTTTTTAACACGCAGTGCAAGGCAGATATGCGAGCTCCTTCGAAGGCGAGCTGGCTCGTATATTCTGGTTGTGATGTATGTACACACATCTGTCAATCACCCGCCACTGAGCCGGATTTTTTTAGGGGCGTTCCCGATAGACTTGGGTTTTGGCATTTTTTCGTGAAAATGAATCATATTTTTGAAAATCCAATGACGGATTCGAACTCAGACGTACACAATACGTGTAATTAGCCTTTGATTACATGTTAAAATAGTATACCTTTATGGGTGTGTATCAACCGCCCTCTGTTGAGCATTGACTTGGGGCAAACCCAATTTTGTTACAGTATGATATCATGATTGTCGCCTGCAACCAAATACATAATACACCTGTATGTCAAGCGAATTCAATAGCTTTAATGCGATATCGTCAAACTTCCATGACAGGCACACTCTATATCTTCTATTAACAACAGTAACAAAATTATTTGATTCAAGAGGGCAAAGCCATCTGAAAAGTAAACTCCAAAAATGCAAAACATTTCATGTCGTACATTCCGCCTGTTGATTTCATTACCATAATGATACACAATATTGAGAAAAAAAAAATCAACTTTGATATGTATACAGCATGTGCAGTGCAATGGGGTCCATCCACTTGACAGAAGTCTTGGTGTCTTCTAAAATTGACAATGCAAATGAATATACTTTCTTAAATCTTTCCCCATGTTGGGAATCTATCAATGAAATCGAACATGTGCTTTTGTGTATGATAAACAAAGTGAATTATTAAACCCAAGCATCGTTCAATCTACTAATAAACCAGAGCTAACTATATTAACCGATAAAATGATACAACATCATACAGCGGTTTGAATGCTATACTCAAAAGGACTGATCAGTTGCCTTCGCTAGGATAGCACAGTAATATACGTAATTATATACAAGAGATAGATACATATGTACAAGTGATATATATTTCTATTTCCACCATCTAGCAACTTGAAATATATTGTACAGGCGTCAATGGGCGTAGAGGCTTTCCTGCCTGAACTAAATCTAACTAGCTACCTCCTTCGCTCAATATTATAGAAACAGAGAGCAGCTTGTCTACATCTTCATCAATAGAGGTGCACAGCACATAGCATACATCAGCTCAAGTCTTTGGAATAGTGAGTAAGGAAGTTTGCCGAGCAGTAAAGATAAAAAGCACAGTCTTTTGAATGTAGCCACTGTTTTAATCCCGTAGATAGGCAGTCACCCTTTGTAAGCCGAGGCACCTACCAGCATATTGTATCATACCCTGTACTGGGGCCAAGTTCATTCCCCTTTGTTTTTAATCCTCCAGCGTGCCTACCAAAATCAACTATACTGTACATCGGGCTGTGTGAACACTTAGCTTTTATCTCCATATACCACAGTGCTACATTCTATGCTACCCTCTGCATCAAGCACGCTTCTCAAAGTCACATATAATAAAGATGAAATAAAAAAAAAACATCTACGTTCCTTCATAACCTTGCTGTAAGTGATGTTCCCTACCAATATCACTAAAGCATAGATATAAAACATAGATAAAACAAAACTACAAATTCTTTCGGTAATAGTCGCTAATGCACTTCATGGGCAACTGACATGCCATCCTCAACCACTCGTTTGTGAATGAAACGTCATCCAATAATTATTCGGCAGAACCAAACATTCTCAAATTATCATGTAATATAATGAACACCACATAAATTATGATGTTAATCAATATAAAAATAAATAGTAAAGACACTTCATACAGATGTTCTTACCTTTCTACAAAGGATGAGGGATGGGACTATAGCTCTGCCCCCCCCCCCCAAGGAAAAACGCAGTATCTACATCCAACTCTTTTGAAAAATTCCTTCATTGTGGAATTTTAGTCTATCTAGCTACCAATTTTCCTGGTTTGTTTTGTTTTTAAGTTATTGAAAAAAAAAGTAGATACTTTGGGGAAACCCCATGCAATTGACTGATTTCCCCAAGGAAAAACGCAGTATCTACAACGGAACGAATTTCCCCAAGGAAAAACGCAGTATCTACAGCGGAATGACTAGGACTAATCTTCTGCCATAATTATGTATGCATGTATACATCATTGTACAAGTATTCATGATGCACCATCCTCAACCTTAGGCCCTGGGGGATGCATCATCCATTCCCCCATTTATGCCCTGATTACAGAGCAGGCTTCATCACGTTAACAAATAATCAGATCTTTCTTGGAACGTTTTGCTTACATTCCCAGACCGATCTTGATGTAACGTTACGTGTTTAATTTGAAGCTTGCCAGGGCTGTAATTTGATGCTACAGTGTACATGGCCAAGCCGCTAACTAGCATCTAGATCTAGATCAGTACAGTCTAGGCTAGAATCTGTCTAGACCAAAATAAATCTAAATCGGATGTCTGGACCTAGATTGATCTAGACTAGTGTTTATATCGTTTATTCTAGGCTGGCTACGTAGCAGGCTACACGAGTCTACAGCCTCAGGATATACTTTACTTGAATACTCTACTTTTACTTTTCCGGAACGATGGTGTAGGACAAAGCCTCTTCATCGATCAGGTAGAGTTATCTCTTGATGCTCTCTTTCCAATCAAGCAATTGTCCAGCGCTGTTACCCTTCTAATACAATTAACAGCTCAACTTCTATTGCGTATTTGTGTTATTACCAAAAATGGCCTATGGCAGGAGTTGATAGCTACTGGAGACCAAGAGCATGTATTATGTATCAATACACATACATGTAATTGATACATAATCAGTCATAATCAAACACAACATCTTTCCAGTGCTTGTCTAGCCTATTCTTAAATGCATTTATGGAACAAGCAGAGACCACTTCTTCTGGGAGAGAGTTCCACATACCAACAACTCTGTTAGCAAAGAAATACTTTCTGACATCTAACCTTGCAAACCGTTTTCCCAGTTTCATGGAATGACCACGTGTTCGTCTATTACTATTATGAGAGAACATGTCAAACTTTGTGTGATAGTGTCCATGTAGATACTTGTACACATCAATCATGTCCCCTCTTTTTCGTCTGTAACTGAGAGATGGCGTATCCGGGCAATTACCCCCCAGAGGGCAATTACCCCCCGGCTAAATACTGGTTAGCGGTAAGGTTAGAGTTAAGATTAGGGTTAGGGTTAGGTTTAGTGTTAGGAGTTTAGGTAAGGGTTAGGATTAGGTTCAAGATTAGGATTAGGATTAGGGGCAGGGGAAGGCTCCGGGGTAATTGCCCAGGGGGTAATTGCCCTAGACCCGAGAGATGGCAGTGAAAGGTGACGTAGACGTTTAGAGTAGGACAAATGCCTAATCCGCGGAATCATTTTAGTCGCCCTTCTCTGAACACTTTCAAGTTTTCTTTGTTCACCTAGCTTGAAAGGTGACCACACAGCTTGACCATATTCCAAGATGGGTCTCACAATGCCTTTAAACAACAGTATCCTCATCCAAATATACAAAGGATCTCCTAATAATTTCTAACAGCTTATTTGACTTTGCAACAGCTTGGGAAATATGGTCCTTGAATGTCAATTGTGAGTCCACTAAAACACCAAAATCCTTCTCAGCAGACTAGTTTGAGCCAAGACAATTGTGTCAGACCCTTTCTTCATGACATATTGGGAATCTGAACATGACCGACCAATTTTCATTATAACACATTTGTCAGGGTGGAAACGAAGCTGCCATCTATCTGCCCATGACTCAAGTGCCTCTAAGTCCTCTTGCAGCTGCTCAGTAGCTCCTGGCTTATCTGAGCGCACATACAACTTTGTACAACTATGTGTCATCTGCAAACAGTTTTGAGCTAGACCGAACACATGTTGGGAGGTCATTCATGTACACTACAAACAGAATCGGGCCAAGTACACTCCCTTGTGGTACTCCACTTGAGACAGCTGACCAACCTGATTTCTGACCACTGACCACGGCCCTTTAGCGTCTGCCAAGTAAAAAAGATCTAATCCAAGCAAGGACTTTGCCCTGAATGCCATATGCCTCCAATTTACAGAGCAAGCGCTGGTGGGGAACGGTATCAAAGCTTTCATTAGATCCATATACACAACATCAACAGTACCACCCTCTTCTAGTACTTGTGTCCATTCATCCAACACTTCCAACAAGTTTGTCATGCATGGGATGATGCATGACCGCCCAACAATGAAACCATGCTGATGATCAGAAACAAGATCATTCCTTTGGAGATGATTAACAAGTTGCTTTCTCAGCAGGCTTTCAAACAACTTACACACCACACTGGTTAAGCTTACTGGCCTATATGTGACCGTGCACCTCAAAACGAACATAAAGTCGCACACACTGATTTTGCGTGAGGACTGAAAATAAGTGAAATGGGTCAACCTATCCGAACTTGACTTTTTCATATTTTCTGAAAGAGCGGATCTTCTTTTACATTATGCTAAATTTTGGTATCATAAAACGAGCAGGAAAGTGTGTTTTTAGCAGTATATGTCGAACATTTTTGGTAGAATAGTGTGATTAGGTGTGTCTTTAGAATCCCTTTTTCATTTCTGAAAAGCCTTGTCCACACTCTTCACTTTCAACTCTAATAATTATTGACAGGATAGTGCTACTGCATTGAAAGTTGGCATTAATTATGGACAGAATGTGTTAATGAGGCATGCTTAATTTCAGTTTAATTTGATAATCCCTTCATTGTTGTTACTCTGGTGGTTTACTTCCTGTTTTTTGTCCCATTCATCGCACAGACAGCACGGTTTGGTAAAGATTAAGCGCTTGAATAAACACTGTACTTCAGAGCCTCTTTTCTCAGTTCACACTTTTCCTGAGTTTGTGCTTTCTTTCCAATATCTACTTAGTATATAGGTTAGGAGAGTCCATTTTAAAGCTTAAAGTCTGCTCTTTCAGAATTATATGGTCTTAACTGGAAATTCATGTCTGGCGACTTTTTGTTTGTTTTGAGGTGCAGGGTCACATATATAGGTTTTTTTTTTTTTCCATCCGCCTTACTACCCGTCTTGATAATCGGAGTCACGTTAGCACTCTTCCAATCCTTTGGTAAATTGCCTGTTTCAAGACTCTCCTTAAAAAGGATGGCAAGAGGTTCAGAGATGACATCTGCTAATTCTTTGAATATGCGAGGGTGAAGATTATCAGGTCCCGGGGATTAACTCGGTTGGAGATTGTGGAGCAGTTCAAACACATCCTTACTCGATATGGCAAAATCTGAGAGTGGATGGTAAAACTCAACTACCGGTGGGTCCGGCATATTCTCCAGATCCTCTTGTGTAAATACTGATGTGAATACACCTTGCAATACCTCTGCTTTCTCTTTGCTTCAAGAGGTGATGCTCCCATCACTTTTCTTAAGATTGGCAACAGACTCACGAACAGTAGTCTTTGATTTCACATACGACCAAAAGGCTTTAGGGCACTGTTTTGATCCAGATGCTATACGACTTTCAAAGTTACTGCTTTTCTACACGCCCATCTGGCTTGATTCCGTGCACGAGTGTAGCACAGTCTTTGCATATTGATATCATGACTATTGTACTGTGAGTTACTCTGCACTCTCAACATATCTTGCAGCTTTCTAAATTGTCTATGTTTTTCCCTTACTAGATTGAGAGTGCTAGCATCCATCCATGATTTCTTCTTCTCGCCTTTCTTAAGATCCTTCTTTGATGTGTATCTATCAAGTACAGAATTCACCTTATCGTTAAAAAACAGCCAGGAATCATCCACAGATCCTGAACTGAGTTCCGCCTCCCAGTCAACGGCACCAAGGGTATCCCGTATACATGCACGATACTGACAGAAAAAAAGAAATAGCCTAGAAGGTTTAGTCTAAGCCCTACACGAGACAGAACTCTTTTAATTGGAAAAAAATACAACTAGATCTAGGTCTAGATCAAAATGACTTCCGCTCTCTAGGCCTATTCCTTCTGGGTCGAACCAAAGTATTTATGTCATGTAAATTTGTGATGTAACTTTTAAGTTGTAGCATGCAGCATGGGATCATGCATGCATTTTATCCCACCCAGTCTCACTAGGGCCTAGATAAGAACTAAAATACAACTTATTATTAACTGTCTCTATTTTTTCCATTTACCTATTTTTCACATAATCTATTGTCAGCTATTTAATTTTAAGACAGTATGGTATGAAGTAGATAATTGAACATTGACACTTCACTAGACTTAGCCTCTTAGTCTTAGGATTCTAAGTGGTTAAGTTTCAGCTTTAGACTTTACTTAGTTTTCAAACAGGCCTGTCCTATCATTAGGCCTATTCTAGTCCTACACTAGATCTTTCTTTAGACTTTCGGAATACGGACCCTGAGAGTTCTGATTAACGTTAAGTCTAACGTTAGAAAAGAGAAGCAAGACTCAAACGTTCTGTCTAACGTTAGACAAGTCTTAGACTTAGACTTCGATGTAAATATAGGGTCTAACATGTTACATAACCTGACGTTTATCCAACACAACACAACATAAATAGATCTATTGCCTTTCGCCGAAACTTTCGGATTCGGAGCCTGAGGAATCTTGACTGGGGTCTAGGCCTAACAAAGTTACTTCACAACGAGTTAATATTTAAATGGTACGGAAGATATTCATCATCGAGGTAGAATATGAAAAAATAAAGCTGATCGTTTATCACACGAAGCGAGGTAAACACAAATGTATGCATTTGTGTTTACCTCGCTTCGTGTGACAAACATGCATTTGTGTTTATCTCGCTTCGTGTGACAAGCGATGAGCTTTATTCTTTCAATATTGAAATAGTTTTGAATAACTTACTCATTATCTGCAGATGATTTTTTCTTGAGGGCTAGGCTCACGAGTAATTTTCCCCGCGACAACATTTTGTTTTAATCTAAGTACACACTGTGCTGTACGCTGACTAGCCGGGCCCTGTGTGCTGACTGCATGCTCAGTGCAGCTAGCTGCAAGCTGTTGCCATTGTGCTGTTATACAAATGATGCACAGGATGGAGTGCGTTAGTGTAGGCGTATAAGTGCACTCGAGGGTATTTACAATTGTGAAACATGCTCTACATTGTAAATACCCGAGAGTGAGCTACGCCTCCACTAACGCCACGAAATAATCCCGTGCATCATTTGTTTTATAAAATGGGTCGAAAATTCGAAAATTAACAGCATTTTTCAGCGTTTTTCACGTACCTTTGTGGGTCAAGACGTCCGAAGATGTTCGTCCCAAACATTTACGCACGTCGCACTCGGAAATCCCGCACATACAGTATAAGTATGATGGGGGATTGGGTTTCCGGACACTTAAGTTCCCGCATGAAAACTTACTTATTTTACATAGAATATGCACCCTTTTCCTTAAAGACTTGATATAGACTCCTTATATAGGCCTACTGGACAACATATTCTGAAAACGGCGTGAGAATTAACCTGCTAAATCGTTGGATTTGCCCTTCAAAGTGACTCCATGTACGCGTCCGGTCCCACAACGCTTGGTCTACTGTACTGTACAAAGTGTACGTATACAAAGAGTATACGTACGCCACACATGTTATGCACAAGGGAAGAAAGGCCGGTCGGCCGGTGTAGCGGCAGATAGCGTTCCGCGGCGTTTTTTTTTTTTTTTTTTTTTTTTTTTGTTCTAAAACAGTATCCGTCGGCAGTTATCGTTTCAATCGGCAGTTATCGTTCCGACATGGGCTGAAATCTGCCGCGATTAGTTACGGCAGATACTGTACAGCGGCGGATTTTGTACGTACAGGCTACTACGTTGTAATAGCGTTGCTTAACCTGCCGCGTGCACGTGATCTTCGTCAGGGACTGTCAAAAGAGTTCCGCGCTGCGCGGATTAGGTTCCAAGTGGCTACTGTATTGCTACCAATAGTTGCGCGAGCTTTACGGCAGAATTAGCAAAATTACATTGTAAACGCACTGGTTGTTTAACCACGCTGCCGCTCACCAGTGTGATAACTGTTGTATTATTATCATAAAAAAAAATAAAAGGAATACTCTCATCCCCGATTTAAAGACTACAACATTTATTGTAGTGAATCTCACTTTTGTTTATTGCACCTTTTATCGCCACGCAAAGCAATCTATCCATTTGATAAGCTAGAAGGTTAGATGAAATATTCTGTTGGTATAATGTACAGCGACTGTCTTTTTCTAGTAAAGAAAGAGCACACAAATGAATAATGGAACTCTACTCTACTCTTCATTAAATCTTCATTCGCTAAACTCCAGAAATCGATTGTTAGTGAAGGGTAACCTATTAGACGTGCATTTGAATTTTACACATTGTATAGTTGCATCGATCAGTATGACTTAGAAACTGGAATTACGTCTCAAATGTCAAGTAATTTTTAATTAATTCAATTCAATTCAATTCAATTCAATTTATTTTCATATTTCTCAATGAAGAAATGTACATCACTAATAAAAACATAGTGATTCATAAAATCGGGCTTTGATGCACAGTAAATTAATGTAAGCATGTAAGACATAGCGGTCAATCATTGTGCGTTTGGTATGACGTATAACGCTATAAGAAATATGATGGAACCTACACGTAGATCCCAAATTCTGAACGGTGTAAAGCCTGGAGCACGGATGCAACGTAGGACCAAAATAAAGAAAAACAAAAATGAAAGGCAAAAATACATGGGACACTAACAGAATCTTGTCAATACAAATCATCTTATAATTCGAACAAAGACGATTTGAACATGTTGCTGCATGCCAATCTTGTTCTCATGCATCCTTAAAAAAAAAATTCAAAGCTGCTTTCCCTAGTATCTTAAGGCATATGTAACTCATCCATCATTTTGACGTGAACTACATATTTTGATCTTTGTGCATATGAAAAATAAAACCACGATAAATCAATAAAATGTGTTGCCCTCCTGACCTTTCACAATTCTGAGCCAATATCCTGTCATTTACATCTGGGGGGGGGGGGGGGGGCGTTTCATCAACGAGTTCGTCGGAGGTTTTCACCGACAAATTTGCTATCAGCCAATCACACACACACACACACACACACACACAGGGATACGGCGCAGAACTAGACGTATTCGACGAAAATCGAGGCTTTTCCTGCTTGCGTAATGAATATTTATACGATAATTTCTCGCATGGCTACGGAAAAAAAAAAAGATACGTGCGGACCAGAGCTAGCTGCTCCACATCAACCACGGAATACCGGTCTGGAGTGTAAGTGGAGGCAGCGAAACAGCAGCAGTGAGGGGCGGAAGCAGCAAATATAGAGGTATTGTACGTGAAACTCGAAATGGAAGCAGCGAACAAGCAGGGGCGCATTGGCAGAAGCAGCGAAAAGAAGAAACCACAGTGAGAAGCAACGATATTAACGATACCTGCGCTTCAGAACAGTATCCGCCAGTGTTAGGACACGATCTGCCGGCGGATACTGTTTTAGAACAAAAAACGCCGCGGAACGCTATCTGCCGCTACATCGGCAGCCCGAACTAGAAGTTGTTTACAGGATTGACAGCGCGTATGCATGCAATTCAAAGGAGCCGCCGCGCGCACAGACGATCGGCAATAGGATTTAAAGGTACTAGCCCACATTTGCAAGCCCACGAAAATCAAAACTGCATAAAACAGGTCCAATATGACTTCAAGTACAAGTTATAACAGTAACATACCTCACCTGTTGCTCTTTGTCTATACCATTCGATAAAAGAGAGAAAATCATCGTTTTAAAATCAATTTTCAAACCGGGTCAACCCGACCCAAAATCGAATTACGAGCGCGGGCTAGCTACGTACTAACTGCGACCAGCCCCAACGTGCAGCGTCGGGGCTGTGCCGTTTTCGCATTCAGATCGAGGAGTTGTACAAAACGGGAGCCATTTCGGCGCTATATTTCCTTAAATTTTCAACAAAAAACTACTAAGAACACTTACATGGGTCGATTAAACCTAAATGATTAATTTCGGCGACTGTTTGATGCGTTTCATTGCTTATGATGCAGAAAATGTCTTATAACGCGAATATCTTCAGCTCACCGATGCTCATTGAAACTCACAAACACTTGCACAGGCGCACAGCATGCATGCAGTGCAGTGCATTGAGAGCATGCGTAATGCGTATGGATATAGCAGCAAGTCTCCCCACTGTTGCACTAGGGCAGGCCGCTTATTACTCCTAAAAAAAAAAATGTAGAAAATTTTGCAGTTTCTAGATAAATGGGTGAGAAAAACCAAGTCGAAAAGGTAATGTATTAATTGTCACTGTGTTTATGATAGAAATTTAGCCGTGCTTTATTTGTGAAGGCGCCGTGAATGTGGCAGTGATTTTTGCTCCCGCTCAGCTGCGAGGTAGTCGCCAGGACCGCGCCTTGCGGCGCGGTCTCCGGGGCTAGCTACAAGTACGTACATGTAACTTACACACGTATCGCATGCAAGTAGTACGTACGTGGACCGGAGCTAGCGAGCGTTATACGCATGTATACGGTGCATTTTTATTTATTTTTATGAAAGTAATGGACTAATTTGAACGAAATTTTGCACAGGTGTTACTGCAATCATACCCAAACTCCATGCTAACTATGAGACCAATTGCTGCAGGTTTACAAATGTGGGCTAGTACCTTTAACACGCAGTGCAATGGGACTAGAATAAAGAAAGCACATGTGACTCATGTCAGCGCTTCCTATTGGCTACATTCTTGAACCCATTTTATAAATTGTTTTAATGTGCACTCGGTTAGTCTTAATCACACATTGTGTTTTACAAGGATCACGATCTCATCAAAATATTTACTAATTGTTATTGTTTCGGTTAGATATTTTGAACATTATGTTTTAATATTGAGCAAGTATAAGAAAGTAATTCACGTTCAAATTACACAACAACCGGCAAAGTATTCACATATATAGATAACAGTGTCTGGTAATTAAGACTAGCTTTGTAGATACTGCGTTTTTCCTTGGGGAAAGTGCAAGTTAAGTGTATAGATACTGCGTTTGGCAGTTACGGAAAAGTAGCTTTCCAAACATTTTTTTTCAAAAATCTGAATATGTCATATGAACAAGGATTGTCCACTGACTATATTTATGCAAACAAGTGAAAATCGACACAAATGTTAGATACTGCGTTTTTCCTTGGGGGGGGGGGGGGGGCAGAGCTGCTACAGCCACAGGAGCAGGTTGATTAAAGTGATGTTGCCTGCCTGGACGCCTTCTCAAGAATGATCAAAGGAGGTGCCCCTTCTGAATAACTTCAGGACACGCTTTACCCCTCACAGGGAGATTCCACTTATGGGGGGGGGGGGTTGTTCCCCATGATTATGTAAATTATCTTCTGACCTTACACCACTGTGTATGTACCTCTACCATCCAACTGGAGTACCTGTGATATATCTTGCATATAAATATGTGTGGATAGAGAATCAACTAGATAAACATACAAATACTGGGTAAGCGAGTGTAATCATCACAGGTAAAGGGGGGGGGGGGGTGAGTGCTGATATTACTGTGACCTTCATCTTAATGAGAGAGAGAGAGGGGGAGAGATTGAAAGAGAGTTCAGTTGGGGATCCCTAAATGCGGTGACGTTGTGCAGGTGTATGCCGCTGTACTATTCCCAGCAAGTGAACATTGTACACCTTATTCTTTTTTCCTTTTGATAGGAAGGGATAAGGCAAAGGATATCGTTACTGAAACACAGACACACAGACACACATACATGTGTCGGGTTAACAAACAAAGACTTGCAGACTGGCAAATTCAATTCAATGGAATTCAATTCATGCATAATAAAAGAAAGAACTACACAAAACTAATGATGATTTAATTTTGGCTTGAAATAAACAAATGTATCCTTTTCTTTTTACTCAAATATAGACAGATCCTTACAGCAAATTAGTTTTTCAAACAACCAGCGACGTCACCTGCTGTAGCTATCTCACGTCTAAAAGGAGTGTATAAAGCCTATTAAAACAATTATCATATAGACCGGGAAAAATCGTTTTGATAACTTCTAGATGCTCGGGATCATGATTTTTTTCCCCCAAAGATTCCCAAAGACTGCACGCTACGTTTGCGTCTACGCAATGTTTGTGCCTCATAATATATCAAACTTTTAGGATAAAATGGAATAGAGTAAAGATACTTAAAGACATTTTAACCTAGAATGACACTGGACGACTCTGTGTGCAAAAAAAAATGTAATAGGTGTTTGTGATGAAACCCCAAAAAGCAAGGTGGTGGAGCAGTAATTTGCAATTCGTAAGACACAACTCATTATTTGAATCTAGACGGAAACAATATACCGTAACTCGAAGGGTACTCAAGTGTCTATGACTCTACGAGGACGTCGAGTCATAAAGTAACAATGATACACCTTCCTATCATCTGTCAAACGGTTTATTCTCTCCAGGCTTTACATTGTCTGTCATGCTGCTATCATTGACGACTAGTCATAGAGAATGTTACCTTTGTACAAAAATCCCCTGTCGCATAGCATCAC
Source organism: Diadema setosum (assembly GCA_033980235.1). Taxonomy (NCBI): domain Eukaryota; kingdom Metazoa; phylum Echinodermata; class Echinoidea; order Diadematoida; family Diadematidae; genus Diadema; species Diadema setosum. The sequence continues at coordinate 28,356,781 of CM067071.1, read as the reverse complement.
TCAGTAATGTAACTCAATACTACACGTTGTGATTTTTGTTTGTTCGTTTGTTTGTTTTTCTTTGAAGAGATGAATCCTTCTTATTTACGCTAGAAACTGGTTATTATTATTTCGATGTGTTCCACTGCGAAGATTGTTACAAATACACAACTAAGACGCCGTTTACAGTGCGGGGCTGGGCCGAGCCCAGCCTCAGGCGACACCGTTTACAGTGCGAGGCTCGGCCTCTTCTTTTCCACCTTCATTTCAGTGTAAACGCGCAAAAGGCCAAATGCGAGGTCAAAATTGGGCTCGCATTTGGCCACTCTCTGAAGGTGGTATCGGCCGCGGCTGAGCCGCGGCCGAGCCCGGCCTTTTCTCAGTGTAAACGCAAACTGGGCCAAATGCGTGGCCAACTTTTAGTCTGGCTTCCACACCTTCTGCCTGTTACTATTTTGCTGTTCAGGATATTAACCCCCTCAACGTCGAAAACTAGAGAAAAGCCGGGCTCGGCCGCGGCCGACATCACCTCCAGAGCGTTGCCAAATGCGAGGTCAATTTTGACCTCGCATTTGGCCTTTTGCGCATTTACACTGAAATGAAGGTGGGCTCGGCCGCGGCCGAGGTCTTAGTCGATTCTATTTCGTTGTCAGCTTCCAACGAGTATAAATTCACTTATTTCTTACATATCATAACGTGTATAACACCTCTACAGGCTCTACAATGGTCGTTTTTTGGCGTGTTCAAATATTTCTTCTTGCGATTTCCACACCATTCATTAATCTCATTTTTTTTCCACATTTCGATTCCGTTATTTTCTTCAGATTGAAGATCTGGACTTACTACGTCTTGATGATGATGATATCCTAAAGCTCTCCTCGGTGGGAAAAGACTTTGCTCAATGGGTGTGTACTATGCCACGTCTTTCCAAGTTCAGATTGGAATGCACCTACTTGACCGATAGTTTCCTCTCAACAGCCGCATCCTTAGCATCATCATGTCAGGTATGCACATGTAGTATTTGAATATACAAATGTAATTGATATGAGTAATGCAGTGTTAAGAGACGATTGATTTTTTTTTTTTATTTAAATATAGATGAAAAAGAGCCTGTATTGTAGGGTTAAAGTGACTCCTTTAGCGAATAAATTCTATTTTACTTGATATTGACCTAACTTTATTTGTAACTCCAGTCCTCCAAAGTCAGCACTATGAAATTCAATGTATAAACGAGAGAATGGGTATGAACGCTTTTCATGCAGTGACAAAAGTATGGAAATCAAGTGCAATCAGGTTTTGTTTTTTTCGTTTTCCGGTTGTGCTTTACATATTCGTTTCTTTACTAATGATACAATGTCTTTATGAGACAAGTTTTATTGTGGAATTTTTGCAATGAGACAAACATTGCACAAACAGGGTGGGGGGGGGGGGGAGAAAGGGATGGAGGGAGAGGGATTTGAAAGATATAGGGTCAGTGACGGCTCCCTTAATGCGGTAACGTTGTGCAGGTGGCGCTGTACTATTCCCGGAAGGTTTTTTTTTTTTTTTCTTTTAATAGGAAGGGAGAAGAAAAATGATAATATCGTTACTAAAACACAGACACACAGACACACATTATATATGTATATATGTCGGGTAAACAAACAAAGGCTTTAGCAAATTCAATTCAATTTATTTCATTTCATTTGTAATAAATGAAAGAACTAAACAAAACTAATAATTTACGATCATTTACGATAAAACGGAATAGAGTAAAGATACTTAAAGACATTCTGACCTAGAATGACACTGGAGGACTCTGTGTGCGAAAAGGTGACAGGTATTTGTGATCACTTCCTCGCTGGCAAAGACCCCAAAAAGCAAGGCGGTGGAGCAGTAATTTGCAATTCGAACGTCACAACTCATTATCTGAATCTAGACGGAAACAATAGACCGTAACGGGAAGGCTGTACATAGTAGTAGTACTTTATTCTTTATTAAAAATCACACCCGTCACACTGACGGCCGGCCTAAAAAGGCCTATGAGTGATACATATACATCAAACATTATAAGTAATACAAAATATATAAATGTTTCATGTAAGACATGCAGACAATAACAAATTTTAACATAACAAAAGAGAGAATATGGTGGGCAAAATAATACATAAAAGAGATATTCAGTTATGGGAATATGATAAATTGTTACGGCACGTTAAAATAAGGTTGGCAAAACTGGCTACTTGACAGCACAGTGACTCTGAGCTGATGACATTTAAAAAAGAATTGTTGGTAAATAGGTAACTGAGGGAAGGTAGGATCTCTTTCTGATATGATACTGAATAATTGTGATCTGAAATCATCATATGCCGCACAAATCATAAAACAATGAAACTAATCTTCTACATCACCAGAATTACAGATTATACAAAATCTTTCATCGTGTGGGACATTTTTATAACGTCCGGTTTCAAGGGCAATAGGGGCACAACCACTTCTAAACATAGCTAATGCTCGCCTGTTAGATCTATTCTGACACTGAGTAACATAAATAGAAGTATTCATAGAATGTTTGAAATTACGATAAGTTCTGAGTTTGTTTCTGGATTGGGGAACTCTCCTTTTATCATCAAACAGTGAACATTTCCACTTATTTTCATCAAATGATTTACATGCTTTGGATACGGTGCTCACAAAATTAGGTGTACTGACAAGCTCAGCCAATGATTCAACATGCACACACTGCAATTTTGCAAATAATTGTTTAACCTTATAACACCAATTCTTAATACCATTATTTGCCAGGGACTTTCACCACAAGATTTTTTTTTCCAGGGTAACAGTCACTAGTATGCTTACTCAGGTTACAACAAAGCCTAGCAATTGATTGACACTGATAATAAAAGGGGGATCCCAACCCATATCACCCATAACTGCATCATTAGGGTATATTTCCCCACTCCAGGGTAGAAACGACATGCTCTATAAAAAAACACTATTAATGGATGAATATTCTTCTAAGCCCCAAATACCGCTTGCATATTGCAATATGGGCAAAATCATAGCATCATACAATTTTTGTAGGTCATAAACAGAGAACCACCGATCAATTTAAATTTACTAATAACCACTCTAGGGCTCTATAGTTGCAGATTGAGCTAATATCTTGCTTCCTTCTTGTAAACTTAAAAATTCATCAAACCACAATCCAAGATATTTATATGAGTCAACAATATCAAGCTTTTGGCCATTACAATAGAATATAGATGTGGTTTTTGCTTGGGCTTTCTAAAGGTTTCTAAAGTATTAAATTCGATCCTCTACTTCTGGGCCCACGAACATACACTATCAAGCTTCAACTGAATATCATTTTTCATTGTCAGCAATTACCACAATGTCGTCTGCATACATAAGCATATCAATGTTTGTATCTAACACCTTGATACCTCTGTTACACAGCCTCACACTATCAACTATATCATGAATGAAAATATTAAACAGGACTGGGGACAAAAGACAACCTTGTTTTACCCCTAGATCCACATAAAAAAAAAATCAGTAAGGTTACCATTTACACTTACAGTACATTTGGTATCTTGATAAAGAGCCTTTATGGAGTTATACAACTTGCCATGAACACCAATAGACCTCAGCTTGTACCATAACAAAATCCTGTTAACACGGTCAAATGCTTTTTTTTTTTTGCATCAATACAACAAACAAAAGTATCTTTTTTACAGATCTTTCTGTTTTCAATTATAGAATAGAGGCTATATAAGTGCTCGAGACAACTCTTTTTTTTTCGAAACCCTTTCTGTTCCTCATTAATAACACATTCTTTTTCAAGGAAATTAATCAATCTTTCTTTTATAATATCACAATAAATCTTACTTATCACAGATATCAATGTAATACCTCTGTAACTTAAAGGTTCACTTTCATCCATACCAGGTTTAAGAATTGGATGAAAAGTACCTTTTTGCCATATCTGAGGGGAAGTACTATGTTCAAAACAAAAAGAGTATAAAGCATGCAGGAACTGAATAGAAACTTTATTTCTTACTACTTTAGCAATAAAACCATCTATTCCTGGTGCTTTATCTAATTTTGTTCTGTTTACTGCTGAAGTTACCTCTGATAAACCAATAGGATGATTCAGATCATCTCCTCATATCATCTCTTTATGATTATGTCTATGACTCTACGAGGACGTCGAGTCATACAGCCACAATGATACTCCTTCCTAACATCTGTCAAACGGTCTATTCTCTCCAGGCTTTACATTGTTCCATGGTGCTGTCATTAACGATGAGTGATAGAGAATGTTACCTTTGTACAAGAATTCCATGTCATATAGCATTGCTCAATAATGTAACTCAATACTAGACGTTGTGATTTTTGTTTGTTCGTTTATTTGTTTTTCTTTGAAGTGCTGAATCCTTATTTACGCTAGAAACTGGTTATTACTATTTCGATGCGTTCCACTGCGAAGATCGTAACAAATACACAACTTAGTAATTCTATTTCGTTGTCAGCTTCCAAAGAGTATAAGTTCACTAATTTGTAACATATCGTAACGTGTATAACACCTCTATAATTATTTTTTTTTTTTTTTGCGGGTTCAAATATTTCTTCTTGTTATTTCCACACCATTCATTAATCTCTTTTTTTTTTATTTCCACATTTCGATCCCGCTATTTTCTTCAGATTGAAGATCTGGACTTACTACGTCTTGATGATGATGGTGATATCCTAAAGCTCTCCACGGTGGGAAAAGACTTTGCCCAGTGGGTGTGTACTATGCCACGTCTTTCCAAGTTCAGACTGGTATGCGCCTACTTGACCGATAGTTTCCTCTCAACAGCCGCCACCTTAGCATCATCATGTCAGGTATGCACATGTAGTTTTTGAGTATAATTGATATGAGTAATCCAGTGTTAAGAGAGGATTGAATTTATTTTTCGATATAGATGAAAAAGAGTCGGTATTGTAGGGTTATATAGTGACTCCTTTTAGCAAATCAATCTTATTGTACTTGATATTGACATAACTTTATTTGTAACTCCAGTCCTCCAAAGTCAGCATTATGAAATTTAATGTATAAACGAAAGAATATATGAACGCTTTTCATGCAGTGACAAAAGTATGGAAATCAAGTGCAATGCGTTGTTGTTGTTGTTTTTTTTTTCGTTATCCGGTTGTGCTTTACACATTCTTTTCTTTACTAATGGTACAATGTTTCTCTCAGACAAGTTTCATTGTGGAATTTATTTTATTCAATCTATTTCATTTCATTTATAATAAATGCAAGAACTAAACAAAACTAATGGTTTATGTTAATTTTGGCTTCAAATAAGCAAATGTCTTTTTTTTGTTTTTTTTTTCTTTTACTCAAAAACAAAAGTAATCGATTTGTTAATTATAAATAAATGACATTATAATTACAATGGGTCTAGGACTTGTCCCCCGGAGGACAACTCCCCCGGGGACTACTCCCACCTGACAACTCCCCCGGAGGATGTCTCCCCCGGAGGACTACTCCCCCGGAGGATGTCTTCCCCGGAGGACGACTCCCCCGGAGGACGACTCCCCCGGGGGACAACTGCCCCGGGGGACCATTGCCCTGGGGGACAACTCCCCCGGAGGACAACTCCCCCGGAGGACAACTCCCACCTGACAACTGCCCCGGGGACGTCTCCTGGGGGACAATCCCATACTGAACAGAGATGTTTGTGTGTGTGTGTGTGTGTGTGTGTGTGTGTGTCCTAGAAATTAAAATTAAATTCATCTGTGTAAAAACAGTATTCTTTTTATATAAAATTTAAATTAAAGTTGGCGTTATCTAAGACACGTCCATCTTTATAACAAAGTTTTTGAAATCTCAGCACAAAGTTTTTACCATTGTACACGCTACATGTAATGTCGAAAAAAGTAGAAACGCAGGTCCATTTTATCACTGAAAATTGGTCAAGAGATAAACACATTGACGGAAAAACGCCTTTGAGGGGAGAGTTCATTCCTGAGCATGTACCTGTTATTCTTCATTATTTTATAATATTTAAAGAAGTCCATTCTTTGATGATTTTCTTTTTCTTTTTGCAATTCATGATTATGATACGGAATATGTTAAATGAAAGAAAGATATCATTCAGAGGGGTGAAGGCTCAAGTTTTTTGGTTTCTTCAGTTTGTCTCCCTCTACAAAGGAATTTTTTGTTAGAAATACCCTTTTAATGGGGTTATGATTTTTATCTTAGATTCTTATGATAGTTACTATCCTGTATGTCACTGTCAGTAATACTTTATTATGCAATTTTCGTTTGTTATGAAGACTGGGAATTTATCTGAACATCATTACAATTCTTAATGTCGGAGAAATACTTGACAGAAAAAAAATATGAATATTCTGTGCCTGAAAAGACTTGAACGTGTAAAAAGGTAATATCTTCCAACAACCCTGGGAAAGCACACCCGCACGACCAACACAAATCTCTCAACCACAAAGATGGGATGATTCGAGTTTCAATTAATTGAAAATTGAGTTTTGTTTCACACAATTTTATTTGATAACGTTTGAACATGGAAAGCAAAAACAAAACAAAAATGTCTAGCGTATGAGTAATTGAAGTATGCAAACAACACTTTTTCACGTAATGGTGTACCGGAGATTGTGGTATCATATAACGGTACACAGTTTACAAGTGACCAGTTCAAAGAGTTTGCTTGTCAGTACCAATTCAAGCATGTCACGTCTTCATCACTTTCTCCATAGCAATGGGAAAGCTGAAAAGCGCAACGTCTAATGAAAAAGGCAATGAGAGATGGAACAGATCCAGATTTGGCATTTCTTGACTATCGGAACACACCGATCGATGGGCTAGATGCTAGTCATGCACAATTGTTGATGCAGAGGAGGACAAGGACCACCCTGCCAACAGCTAGCCAGCTGCTGAAACAAAAAGTAATAAAAAATGTGCAAACAAAGCTGACCAAGAAACAAAAGTGCAGTAAAATTACTTTGATCGAAGCGAAAAAAAAAAAGGAGAACAAGTGAAGATGCGAATGTGAAACAATCTCAGGAAAGATGCTGTTGTTGTTTCAAAGACAAAGTTTCCAAGAAGTTGCATAGTGGAATGTGAAGGAAAAATGCTCCTGTCAAAACAGAATTGACATCAGAAGAGGTACAGCTGAAAACAATCCTTAATGCAACAAAGCTAGGTGACTCAACATAATATCGTATCACAAGATCAGGTCAAAAATATGGACCAGTGTAAAAACTGATCTGTTTTATAGGATAGATACCGGAATTTGACGGGAAATGAAATGACAATGATCACGGGATTGTGATAATGTTCTAGATGTTGAACTATGTAGCGTAGAGTTGGTTACAATTTGAGTGCTCCATCTAGTGTTTCATCTAACTTATCCAAAGTGACAGCTCTGTTGATTATTGTAAGAGAAACAATGATGAACGTTTCTTCAAAGACAAAAATAACACATTTCTAAAAGTGAAAAAAGTACAGTTTATAAAACAATCAAAAGTACTCCTCCAAGTGTGACGAACGAGATTGAACTTACGTCGTTACAAGAGTGCGTTGTTAGGTGTCATACAAAGCCGTGATATCTCAACATTGAAGTGAAGTGTTACTCACTTTACAAGTAGTAATGTTTGTGTTTATAAGATGTGTTGCTATGATTACACATGTAGTAAAGTCTACAAAGCAACGCATCCATCCATATTATTCAAGCAGACAAAGGCAACGCCACGGTCGTCATGGACAAAACACAATACGAACAAAAGATACAAGACATCCTTCACACCCCAACATACACCGAACTGAAACGTGACCCGACTCCTGCCACCGAGAGGAAACTCAACGCCAAGCTCCTCGAACTTCATTGATCTAATGCCCTTCCTCAACAGCTTTATTTCAGACTCCGTGCCTCCTCCAGCAGATGTCCCATCCTCTTCGGGCAACCCAAAATTCACAAGCCATCAGTCCCTCTCCGCCCCATCATTTCTACACGAGGTTCCCCTTGCTACGAAACAGCCAAACACCTGTCAGACATTCTACAGCCACTCGTTGGCAACACAGAACACCACATTAACAATTCCAAACACTTCATTGACATTCTCTCTCAAACTACTATCAAGCCTACAGACACCCTCGTCAGCTTTGATGTAGAATCACTCTTCACCAGCGTTCCTGTCAACGAAGCCTGTGACATCATCAAACAACGTCTCACCGATGACCCTTCTCTTTCTTCCAGAACACAACTCACACCACAACAGATACACGACCTCCTCCTCACATGTCTCAATTCTACCTCCTTCCGATGGAGAGACACACACTACAAACAGCAACAAGGCGCAGCCATGGGCTCCCCCCTCTCACCGATCATTGCCAACATTTACATGGAACATTTCGAAAGTCACGCACTAGCCACGGCACAGCACAAACCTTCACTCTGGCTCCGGTATGTCGACGACATCTTCACCATCTGGCCACACCAAGCACATCAACTGGACGACTTCCTCACACACCTCAACGAACAACATTCCAACATCTCATTCACAGTGGAAACGGAACACAATCATTCTCTCCCCTTCCTCGATGTTCTCGTCACAAAAACCAACTCTGGCACTTTCTCTCACCAGGTCTACCGCAAACCCACTCACACTGACAGATATCTTCACTACCGCTCCTTCCATCATCCAGCAGTCCGCCAGTCAGTACCGAACGCTCTCGTCCGACGTGCTCATCAAATCAGCGACAAAGAACATCTTCGACAAGAACTCGAACATATCACAGACACACTCACCACTATCAACCAATACCCCAAGCACAAAATCAACACTCAAGCACCTTCTCATCCCAACCAAGCAGGCAAGGAACAGCCCATCACAACTGTAAATCTTCCCTACCTCGGCGCCACCTCGCACAAACTACAACGCATCTTCGAGTCCGCCAACATCCAGGTCCGTCATACATCTTCCAACAAACTTCACAATTCATTGCACTCACACAAAGACAAGCACCCCAAACACAAACAACCAGGTGTCTACCGTATCCCATGCGAATGCGGCAAAGTCTACATAGGTGAAACAGGGAGATCGCTAGAGACCAGACTGAAAGAACACAAAACATGCTACAGACGTTCGGAATGTGAAAAGTCAGCCATCGTGAAACACGCTCAACAGTCGGAACATCGCATCAACTGGGAAGACAGCAAACTCATCACATCCATCAAAAACTGGAACACACGACGCATCAGAGAAGCCATAGAAATTCACACACACGACACTGTTACACAGGATACTGGACTCCAAATCAACAACATCTGGCTTCCTCTCATCATCAAACAATCAAACAGCAACAATGACAACAACAACACACTCTCTCCACAGCACATTCCCCCTTCTACTTCTTCCTCTCATATCTCTTCCCCCACCTTTTCACAACAGCGCCCACGACGTCAACCACGCCTTCCACTCACGACCACACCCATCGCTGGTTCCAGAAGACGCCCTCACCGACACAATTCATCCACACCACCGGCTCTCACCCCATCTACTAACCCGGACTCCAATCTCCAGCCACGACCTACTAACAGCCAAGTTCGCCCTCACAGATGTACTCCGCCATCAACACACTCCAAGAACAATAGAACGCATCAACGACCGCAACACTCCACCAACAGCCGACGCTCAGCCCGCCTGCGAGCCCGCCTCCACCGACCTCTTCCATCTAGGTCCGCATTCTCCATACATAGCCCGCCTCTTCTCCGATCACGCTTCACTTCTGACGAAGGACAGTCAACCTGCCCGAAACGTCAAGTTCCTCGGTTCTCCTAGTTATTCTTATAACTAGACTTCTTGCTCTACTTTCACTAGCGCCTTTACTCATTGTTTCATTTCTCTTTCCTCTCTCTCTCTCTTACACTTTTGTCTGTTTCTACACTACTTATCTTTTCTTTTCTGTTCTCTTCTTTTTTCTTCTTTTCTTTTTATTTCTTCCTTCCACACAACCCAACGGTCCTTTTCAGGACCACTAGTTTTAATTTACACATTTCTTTACAGGTTATTTCTCTTGCCTTCTCTCCTCAGATCTACACTTTAACTTTATTTTAATTTCTTAATTTTGCATTTCTCCCACAGGAACCTTTTCAGGATTTAACTGTCATCGATTTCGTCTCCAATTTTTTTTTCTTCTCCTCCGCAGCATTTAATTCTAGGATCCACACTAGCTGTTCGTCGACTTCGTTCTCCTCTTGGTTTCATGAATCTTCACTGCTCTCCCCTATCTCCATGATTCTCCAGCATTCAACTCCTTCCTCTTCCTCTTCCCCTCTATTTCATCTTACCTCTTCTAACGATGTCCGAACATCTTACTTGATTCTCACACTATTCTTCCTTACCACTCTCTGTGTTCCTTTCTCTACTGTCTCCACTAGTGCAACTTCAACTTCTAGCCCATTACTGTCTCCCACTCTTCACTTTTTGCCCTCTTCACAACCCCCATATGTCGCTTCCCTCTTCGTTTCTCCTCTTTCTAGGCTCTTCTGCCAAACAACGATCCGGTTAAGGACTACATACACATGGTGTCACCGCAAATCTTTCTTCCTAATTAGTGGATTCTATTTCGTTGTGAGCTTCCAAAGAGTATAAAGTTCATTAATTTGTAACAGATAGTGACGTGTATGACACCTCTAAAATGGTCTTTGTTTTGCGTGTGCAAATATTTCTTCTTGCGATTTTCACACCATTCTTTAATCTCTCTTTTTTAATTTCCACATCTCTATTCCGTTATTTTCTTCAGATTGAAGATTTGGACTTACGTCTTGATGAATATGATATCCTGAAGCTCTCCTCGGTGGGAGAAGACTTTGCCCAATGGGTGTGTACTATGCCACGTCTTTCCAAGTTCATACTGGAATGCGGCTACTTGCCCGATAGTTTCCTCTCAACAGCCGCCACCTTAGCATCATCATGTCAGGTATGTACATGTAGTATTTGAATATAATTGATATGAGTGCTGCAGTGTTGGGAGAGGACTGATTTTTTTTTCACGATATAGATGAAAAAGAGTCTGTATTGTAGGGTAGTGTAGTGACACCTTTAGCGAATCAATCCTATTTTACTTGATATTGACATAACTTTATTTGTAACTCCAGTCCTCCAAAGTCAGCATTATAAAATTCAATGTATAAACGAAAGAATAGACCATGAACGCTTTTCATGCAGTGACATAAGTATGGGAATCAAGTGCAATGCGTTTTTTTTTTTTCCGTTATCCGGTTGTGTTTTATACATTCTTTTCTTTACTAATGATACAATGTTTCTCTCAGACAAGTTTCATTGTGGAATTTTTTTCCATGAAACAAACATTGCACAAGCAGGGGGGGAGGGGAGAAAGGGAGGGAGGAAGGGAGAGGGAGATTGAAAGTGAGGTCAGTGAGGGCTCCCTTAATGCGGTAACGTTGTGCAGGTGGCTCTGTACTATTCCCAGGAAGTTTTTTTTTCTTTTGATAGGAAGGGAGAAGATAAATGATATCGTTACTATAACACAGACACACAGACACACATACATGTGTCGGGTTTACATACAAAGACTTTAGCAAATTCAATTCATTTTATTTCATTTCAATTTTAATAAATGAAAGAACTAAACAAAACTAATGATTTATGTTAATTCTGGCTTCAAATAAGCAAAAGTATTTTTTTTTTTGCTGAAATAGAAAAGTAAACGTTTTGTTAAATATAAATAAATGACATTATAATCATAATAGATAAATAGGTATATATTTGTTTAGTGATTTAAATGTTTGCATGCAGTGGACGTATACGAGACTGCATGGACCTCGGTTTCAATGTACCATTCGTTCACAAAGTGTGTGTGTGTGTGTGTGTGTGTGTGTCATTCCATTGTTCAAGTTCAAGTTCAAGTTCAAATTTATTTCCATTCGACATAAAATCATCAAACAATTCATACAATGAAAACACATAGATACAAATATATGAATATCAAAATAAATATACACACATACACAAAACAACAACAAGAACAAGAGCCGATGCGTAAATTCATGTGAATGGGGGGTCAACAGAGAAGAGCAATAAGCCTTGTAAATCGCTGACCCCTAGAAAACAGAAATAATGTGTAAAATATATCGGGAGTATAGAAACGAAACTAAGGAGGAAAAGAAAAGGACAGGACTGAAGAACAAATCAAAAGACATATGTAAGTGCCATGAAAGTAATCATTCTGAATGACAATAAGAATTCAGGAGTGAAAGTTTATAATTCCTTTTAAAACTATTCAAAGGCTTTTTCAAATCAAATGGTATTTCGGTCCATATTAATGGACCTTTATAAAAAACTGTATTCTTAGAAATATTTGTGTTCACATGACATAAATGATAATCATTAGCACGACGGGTGTTATAAGCATAAACATTACTAGTCAATAAAAATTTGGAAGAAATATTGGAGGGCAATAAACCTTTTGAACACATATACATAAACATTGCAAGATTATATTTATTAATATCATATACATTTAAAAGCTTCAAATGAAAAAATAAAGGTGAAGTGTCAGCATTAAAAGATACATTGGAAATTATTCGAATAGCTTTTTTCTGTAATACAAACAATTTTTTCATACAAAAATCATTTCCATTGGACCAGGCCACATTGCAATAATTGATATGGGAAATGAATAAAGTATGGTATAACATAATCAGAATATATCTGGGGAAATGCCTCAGATGATAAAAAATACCAATACCTTTGGCAATACGATTGCACACGACACCAATGTGTTCATGCCATGAGAGCTTGTCATCTATATACACTCCTAAAAACTTTACACAAGACAAACGAGAAATTGTTTGACCATTAAAATACAAAACAGTATTCATATCAAATTTTCTCTTTCCAAATACCATAAACTGAGTTTTACTTACATTTATCACCAATTTATTATTAATCAACCAATTACTCAGACAAATCAATTCATGATTGAATAAATCCACCAAATAACTAAAATTGTTATGTGACATGAACACACTGGTGTCGTCTGCAAATAAGATTAACTGTAAAATTTTACTTGAACAAACAACATCATTAATATAAATCAGAAATAACAATGGACCGAGAATGGAACCGTGTGGCACTCCACAACGAATGCATTTATACGAAGACTTATAATTGTCAATTGTTACAAACTGAAATCGCTTAGACAAATAATCTTTAAATAATCTTAGCAAAACTCCTCGAATACCATAATTTTCTAATTTATTCAACAAAATTGAATGGTCAAGAGTGTCAAAAGCTTTGCTCAAATCAAGAAACAAACCAATATTATACTGTTTCAAATTAATTGCTGTTGTAACTTTATGTATCAAATCAAGAAGAGCTGTAGAAGTGGAGTGTCCCGAACGGAATCCATACTGACTGTTTGATAAGAGATTACATGAAATGAAAAAAGTGTATAGTCGTTTATATAGACATTTTTCAAATACTTTGGAAAATAACGGCAGAACAGATATCGGACGATAATTCACCAAATTAGAAATATCACCACTTTTAAAAACAGGAATTACCTTTGCAATCTTCAGTTGATCCGGAAATACGCCATTGGAAATGCACAAATTAAATATATCACATAAAGGAGAACAGATTACATGAATCACTCTTTTCACAACATCAACAGTTATATCATCATACCCTACACTGGTTCCACTCTTTAAATCACTCACAATATCAATAATTTCTTTACATGTTATTGGAGAAAAATATGCCGTTTTATCATTTCTTGTCGATTGTGAACTATAATCATAATTTAAATATTGCACATTGTTTGTAAGATGAAAACCAATATCAACAAAATAATCATTAAATCTTTCAACCATATCATCTTTATTAGTAATTGATGCACCATCAATATCAATTTTGATGATATTTTGTTTTTTAGATTTCACACCTAATGCATCATTGATAACTTTCCATGTTAACTTTATGTCTCCTTTATAACCATCAAATTTCTTTTTATAATATTCACGTTTCACTTTCTTTAATTCGTTTGTTACTTTATTTCTAAATTTCTTATAAACTTTTTCCTATATTCAGTAGGATTATTCATATATTTCTTATATAATCTCCATTTTTTCCTTATCATTTTCATCAAATTCTTATTAATCCATGATTTATTTTTTCTATGTTTTACTTTGATTTCACACAAAGGAAAACATCTGTCATACATACATCTTAATTTCGTTATAAACTCATCATAACAACAATTAGGATCAAATGACTTAAAGTTCCAATCAATACTTTCCAAATTACGACAAAACTGTACAATATTCATATCATTTATTTGTCTTTTCCAGGAAACACACCTTTTTTCTTTAATTTCATCATAAGAAACACAGAATACAGGAAAATGATCTCTGATATCAGCCAAAATCAGTCCACAAAATATATTTCTGATATTGTTTGTAAATATATTATCTAATAAAGTTGCAGATTTTGGAGCCACACGGGTTGGATAATGAATAAGTGGATACAAAGAATATGTTGCACATGCATTCACAAAATCATTAGGATATGAACAAAAAGAAACATTCATTAAATTCATATTAAAATCACCAACCAAATATATTATTTTATTTTCCCTATTTACAATGTTCAAAACAGAAGAAACTTCATCTATAAAAAATTGCACAGATTGATTAGGTGGCCTGTAAAAAACACCCAACACTACCTTCTTATTAACAGTATTTTCTATCTCAATAAATAAACTTTCGCAGTGTTCATTACTCACACTCAAATCTTCTCTATGTTTATATATTAATCCATCCCGTACAAAAACTCCCACGCCGCCACCTCTTTTACCAACTCTATTATCATGCACAAAATCATAACCTTGAATATTACACATATTACGTCATTCTTCAACCAAGTTTCAGTGACTCCTAAAATAGAAAAAGAAAGATTCAAACACTGCAATAAAGCACTCAAACCATCAAAGTTTCTAGTTATACTTCGGCAATTGATATGCAAAACAGAAAAATTATTACAACTCAGAGAGTGTTTGGAAACCTTGTCATTGAATTCATCAGGTAAATAAAAAGGCTGATCAATCTCCATAAATTCTTCATTACCATTAATGGGCGACAGAACTTGTGATATTGTACTGAGATTTAACCTATCTATTGCACTTTGATATATATTGCGTAAAGACATGGCAAAGAAAGGAGAGAGAGAGAGAGAGAGAGATAAAACAGCAAAAAGAAACAAAACAAGTAGATTATATCTGCCACATACGCACACAGGTGCGCAACACATAAAATCGCAATTTATACCTTAACTTAACAAAAAAAACCTTGACAGATTGTATCATCCGGATGCCATCAATTACGAATATAAGCAAAGAAGGTCAGTTACCATGGGAATTATGTTACGTGTTTAAATCAGACAGAGATGATATGAACTTCTTTTTTCCTGTGGACTTCAGGAGGGCTATGACACGCCCATCATTCGACCACACTGCACTAACTTTGTCTTTCATTTTGGAGGTTGCCGCCAGAAGTTCTGCGTTCTGCTTGGTGAGGTCCTCAACTATCACCCTCCCAGTGCCCTTCAGCTTGCGCTTGTTTTTCATCATTGCTTGCTTGCATTTATTAAAAGTAAACTTCACGATGATTGCACGGGGGCGGGCGGTAGTTGATCGTGTGGCGTCCGCATACGATTGACCACTATGTGCGTGCGCATCCTGATCACCTTTGCGAGAGACGCGATGAGACCAGGCCTGTCGATGTCGGCTGGTGTGATATCGATGCCAATGCTTTTCGCGACTTCGCAGGCAATGGCATCTGTATTCTCGTTCGGAGACTCTTTGATGCCTAGCAAGCGAATGTTATTCCTGCGTGAGTATTGTTCCATATTGTGGACATCGCGGCATACACGCTTGAGATCCTCTCTGGTCCGCTCGACCGAATCGGCTACCATGCGAACCTCATGAAGCTTGGCGTCCACTGAGACTTCCAAGTCGTGCATGCGAGCTAGCTGCTCTTCGATCGTGCTGGATACATGTGAAAGATTGATTTCATGCTTTTTCATGATTTTTTCAATCTCTCTCTCTACAGCACACTCAACGATGCGGTCAATGTGCTTCAGAAGATCGGTATTTTTTTAGCAAGTGGTCGATTTGAGCCATTTTAGGAGATTTGGGGTGCACGGGGGTAGGCGCATTGTTTGGTGTCTCCATGGTAACATTGCTGGCAGAATCTGCTGAAAGGGGAATGTCAAATGGTGCTGATGGTAATGGCCTAGATCTAAGGTTGGGCATTCTGAATAGTTGAAAGCGTTACGTAATAAACAAAGGCTGTACTTGAGCGCTGCAGAGCAGTATATGACGAGGTAAGAAAATGGAGGCCAGTACAGTACACCATATAGACGTAGATGTAGTAGGCATACGGCGAGGATAGATTGATATCAGAACGCTCAGAAAGTAGAAAACTGACGGAAATTCAAAGGTCTATAAGTGTGTCGAAATATATGAAACATATCCCATGGCAGGTGATACAAAGTGGCGTCCAGTGACGATAAGAAGTGAGGGAACAGTTAATTACATGACGTATATAGGAGGCGTATATGCAAACTCCAACCTCAATTTGTGAGCATAGGACTACACGTACCGGTCAAGTCTTTACCAGAGGACCAACGGACTTGAAGAATTAGCAGCCAAAAATCACATATACATGTCCAAACAGTCCAGAAATGTTTCCAGTTGATGCAGGATATCCTTGCAAAAACATGAATCACCAAAAGCGATTTTCTTCTGCGTAGGAGAAGGGGAGTACTCAACACCTCTCCGCACTTCTCTCTCACACACACTCACGTCGCCGCCACCTTCATTATTAGTCATTGTGCCCATATGATGCCAATACATAGCTTATGTCAGGAGCTTTGATCTTTACAGCAAATTAGTTTTAAAAACAACCAACGAAGTCACTGGCTGTAGCTATTTCACGTCTTAAAGGAGCGTATAAGGCCTAAATACTTATCATAATATATTGTAGACCGGTAAAACTCGTTTTAATAAGATGCTCGGATCATGAGTTTTTTTTTTTGTTTCTTTTTTTCTCTCGTACAATACACTTTATATTGAAATCTTGGAATCCCCAAAACACTGCACGCTATTCTTGTGCGACTTCGCAATGCTAATGCGGCGCAATGAACCTGAACTCTATTTACAAAATCCACGTTTATCTACAGTGGCCCACAATTTTGGAATTCCCTTGAGAAAAATATAAAAGATTTCATTAGTTTGAAATCATTCTCTAGTAATTTAAAGAAATATTTGATTAGCTCATATGTACCCCATGATTAGTTTGACTGTTTGGAATTGTTGTTCTTTTTTCTTCACCCTGCATCGAGAATGTTGACCTGCCCTTCGCTCTCTCTACTCCCCCTCTCCCCCTCCCGCCCTCTCTTTCCCTACTCTCTTCTGTGTGTGCACAATGTATGTGGATGCATACATGTGTGTGTACGTGCGTGTGTGTGCGTATGTGTATGTGGGTACGTGAGTGTGCTTGTATGTATGTGTATGTGTGTGTGTATGTGTATGTGTATGTGTTTGTCTATGTCTATGTCTATGTGTATGTGTATACATGTGAAAGCGTATACTTCATGTAACCATCCGATAAATTGAATGAAAACTGTATACTTTCAATGATTAGCTTGTACGGTACATGATGTATTGTTGTATTGTGTTATAAAGTCATATGTAATTAATGTATTGTAGTAATGTAACGTAAGTGAGGGGACTGCAATCTACAAGTTCGCTTTTTAGCAGCCCCTCAATTTCCATTTCCATGAAGTTATTTTAAGAACCAATATGTATTATTATGTTCCAATGTATGTAATCATGTCAAAGTGTATTACCTGTGTTTGATTGGAAATGAAAATAAAAAAAAAACATGCATGTGAACATGCATGTGTGAAATGAATGAAAATAATGAATCCTTTTTTTACGATAAAATGGAATAGGGTAACGCTACTAAAATATATTCTGACCCAAAATGACACGAGACGGCTCTGTGTGCGAAAATGTGATACTTATTTGTGATCACTTCCTCGCTGGCAAAGACCGCAAAAAAGCAAAGCGGTGTAGGAGTAATTTGCAATCGTAAGTCACAACTCATATAGTATTTGAAGACTTTGTTTGCAAAAACCGATAAGTCCATATTTGTTAAATGGAGATATTTGTGATTAAAGGTCAAGAAAAATAAAGAAAATAATAAGAAAATTGTTGCTTCTTTTGACCATAACTTCAAAAATATACCTTTATATGTAGTGACAAAAATATCATTTAAAAGGTATCATTTTGTACTTTATGACCGAGACCGTACTTCAAAATCTTCAAAAATGGACTTATCAGTTTTTGCAAACAAACTCTTCATTTGAATCTAGATGGAACAATATACCGTAACGCGAAAGCTACTCATGTGTCTATGACTCTACGAGGAGGTCGAGTTATACAGTAAAAATGATACACCTTCCTATCATCTGTCGAACGGTTTATTCTCTCCAGGCTTTTCATTGTTTCATGCTGCTGTCATTGACAATTAGTCATAGAGAGTGTTGCTTCTGCTATAAGAATTCCATGTCGCATATCATTGCTAAATGATATAACTCAATACTAGACGTTATGATTTTTGTTTGTTTGTTTTCTTTTAACACGTAATACACAGGAACCTGGTGTCCTGTGTATTACGTGTATGGGGATATCAGAATTCAGTCTGAAATGCATTAAGTGATGAATTCTTCTTACTCTCTAAAAAAAAAAATCGAGTGAAAATATTCACTCTTAAAGGAGTGAATACAAAAAATAGTGAAATTAGAGTGAAATTGGAGTGAATTTTGAGTGAAAATATTAATTTTCACTCGTTTTAGAGTGACGTCAGGGATCACTCCAAAATCTTCGAGTAATCCCTGAGGTCACTCCAAAATGAGTGAAAATGAACATTTTCACTCAAAATTCACCCCAATTTCACTCTAATTTCACTCTTTTTTGTATTCACTCCTTTAAGAGTGAATAATTTCACTCAATTTTTTTAGAGAGTCTTTACGCCAGAAACTGATTATTATTATTTCGATGTGTTCCACTGCGAAGATCGTAACAAATACACAATTTAGTGGGTTCTATTTCGTTGTCAGCTTCCAAAGAGTATAAATTCACTAATTTGTATCAGATAGTAACGTGTTTAACACCTCTACAATGGTATTTGTTTTTCGTGTTCAAATATTTCTTTTTGCGATTTTCATGCCATTCATTAATCTCTCTTTTTTTATTTCAAAATTTCAATTCCTTTATTTTCTTCAGATTGAAGATCTGGACTTATGTCTTTATAATTATAATATCCTAAAGCTCTCCTCGGTGGGAGAAGGTTTTGCCCTATGGGTGTTTGCTATGCCACGTCTTTCCAAGTTCAGGCTGGAATGTCGTTGCTTGACCGATAGTTTCCTCTCAACAGCCGCCACCTCAGCATCATCATGTCAGGTATGTACATGTACTAGGTGTTCAAAAAACATTTCCCACTTTTGATTCTTAATAATTCATAAACTATACATCAGATAACACTTTCATTGATATGAGTGATAGCTGAATAGTGTACAATTTTGTTGAAGGTAGTTTAAATATGAAAGCATAAATTATTTCAGTTTCATGAAATCCATGATTAATTTCACAGTTAGGTTCTAGATTTTGCTCTATTTTCAATCATCTGTACAAAACTTTCACTTTGCACAAGGATCAATGGGTGTGTATGGGCGTGTGTGGTTAACACCCTGACAATGGTCTTGAACAATGGCCAGGGTTTAAATGCTTCATTATTTATTCATGAGAAATTCCACTATCACAACTAGTCTTTATTCAGCCCCTGACAGTATCTGTGTAAAGTCAAACGCCTGCCGATACTGTCGTTGAGTGGCGACAGTGCTCTCCTTACTTCTGGAAAACGAAATTACAATGAATACCTTATGTTCCGTCGTAAACATGGTGACAGGAAGCCAAGAAAATAATGGAGCCTTAAATAAATCTACTGTGAAACAAATAGCCCCTATGAATAATGCTGCTGAACTCTTTACCAAAATTGATCTCCCTTAATCGAAAAAGCGACAAATTAGTCAGGCTATTAGTAGACAGTTGTAATAAAATGAAGAACCTCAGATCATTTATGCTTATTCATATACCAGATTAAGTGATTTGTGAAGAAAATTTTGAAAATGATTGCCAGCTGGAATGAAATAATGTGTTTGCGAGCACATGGAAGCATGCATTTTACCCTTTACCGTGCATGAATTCAGACTAGCAGTGCCCAGGGCAATCCACATGACTTATTGATTAAGCATTCATGTGCCTGGGAGCGCGAGACTGACGCCTAGTCAACAGGTGGTTCAGGCATGTCCATTGTTCAGGGCCATTGTCAGCACACACTCACATACACATCATTGGTTCCTGTGCATAGTTCATTTTTGTACAGAGGGTTAGAATTTGACCAAAATCTGAAACCTTACTTCAAAATTAATCTTAGATTTAATGAAACTGATTCATGCTTTCACATCCAAATTACCTTCAACAAAATTGTACACTATTCAGCTATTACTCATATCAATGACAGTTTTATTGAATGAATAGTTTTTGGACTATTAATGATCAAAAGTGGGACATGTTTTTTGAAACACCTAGCAGTATTTAAATATAATTGAGTATCTGAAGATAAGAACAACCCAAGTCCATTGAAGACCATTTCGAGTAATCTTTAAAAAACTTCATATATTTTATATTTGTCCAGTAATATTCTTTTTCACTGTGATAGGAAGGCAACATTGTATATACAAATGAGAACATATATTATTATGACAATTAACATTTACATTAATTGTGGAGGGACCATTTTGTGTGATGGACTTGGCTCGTTCTTTGATTCATAAACATGATATTCTGCTATAGAGATGAGAGAAGGATGAGAGAGGGCGCTATAATATGAATGTAAGAATGACCCAAGTCCTTCATTGTTACATTCATGAAATATTTAACTCA
The DNA here is from genome assembly GCA_033980235.1 of Diadema setosum. Taxonomy (NCBI): domain Eukaryota; kingdom Metazoa; phylum Echinodermata; class Echinoidea; order Diadematoida; family Diadematidae; genus Diadema; species Diadema setosum. Next base: position 28,335,714 of record CM067071.1, on the reverse strand, counting down.
TTAATTTCAGGCACTTCCGGGGGTAATTAGGATTTATCATTTATACATAAGATGAGTGCATGCATAAGCAACAATTTCCCATGTCAAACTGAATTTTGCCAAAAATTGGACTTTGGTCGTTCTTATATTAAGGTGTTCAATTCATATGAGTGATGCAGTGTTGGGACAGGACTGATGGGTTTTTTTTTTCCTCGATAAAGATGAAAAAGAGTGTGTATTGTAGGGTAGTGTAGTGACTCCTTTAGCAAATGAATCCTATTTTACTTGATATTGACGTAACTTTATTTGTAATTCCAGTCCTCCAAAGTCAGCAATATGAAATTCAATATATAAACGGAAGAATAGACCATGAACGCTTTTCATGCAGTGACAGAAGTATGGAAATCAAATGCAATGCGTTTTTCCCCCTTTATCCGCTTGTGCTTTACACATTATAGTACAATGTTTCTCTCAGGCAAGTTTCAAAGTATAATTTTTGCCATGAAACAAACATTGCACAAGCAGGGGGGGGGGGAGGTAGGGAGAGGGAGATTGAAATTGAGGTCAGTGAGGGCTCCCTTTTGATAATACGATAACGTTGTGCAGGTGGCGCTGTACTATTCCCAGGAAGTATTTTTTTTTCTTTTAATAGGAAGGGAGAAGAAAAATGATATCGTTACCAAAACACACACACAGACACACATACATGTGTCGGGTTAACAAACAAAGACTTTAGCAAATTCAATTCATTTTATTCCATTTCAATTATAATAAATGAAAGAACTAAACAAAACTAATGATTTACGTTAATTTTGGCTTCAAATTAGCAAAAGTATTTTTTTTTGCTCAAATAGAAAAGTAAACGTTTTGTTAAATATAAATAAATGACATTGTAATCATTATAGATAGGAAGATATTTTTTTTTAGTGATTTAAATGTTTGCATGCAGTGGACGTATACGAGACTGCATGGACCTCGGTTTCAATGTACCATTCGTTCACAAAGTGTGTGTGTGTGTGTGTGTGTGCGTGTATGTGTCATGCCCATATGATGCCAATACATAGCTTATGTCAGGAGCTTTGATCTTTACAGCAAGTTAGCTTTAAAAACAACCAACGACGTCACTGGTTGTAGCTAGTTCACGTCTTAAAGGAGCGTATAAGGCCTAAATAGTAAAGAAAAGTAAAACTCTTTTTATTAAGATGCTCGTGATCATGAGTTTTCTTTCTCGTACAGTACACTGTATATTGAAATCTTGGAATCCCAAAAATGACACTGG